>JACEFZ010006651.1:260000-517500 GCA_014155875.1 Cepaea nemoralis | reverse complement strand
AAGAAAACATAAACAATGTTTATATGAAAGAAATATGTGATATTACAGTAGAAGGAAAAGTGCTTAGCCGAGTCAATACATTCAAGTATATGATGGTAAACATAACATCAGATGGAAGATACGTAGCACAGATTATGATCAGAACAAGCCTTAGCAAAAACTGAATTTCAGAACATGAAAGGTGCCTTATTTCATAAATCACTTTAAATGAATGTTAGAAAAAAAATAGTATGTTATTTTTAGTCTGTTCTCCTATATGGCAGTGATGCTGGAATTTGTAAGATCAAATGAGGAAGAGTTTGGAAGCAGCGGGATGTAGTCTCTGAGACGAACGTTGAGAATACCTTAGACAGCCAGAAGTATTATCAATGATTGCCTGGAAGAGGCTAATGGCAGTAGAACATGATGTGCACCTGTACGGAAGAGACGACTAGTGTTCTGTGGTCACGTGCTGAGAAGAGAGACATTGGGGAACATGGAGATGACTAGAAAGATCAATGACAGAAGAGGCAGAGGCACACCTAGAGAAATGATGCCGGATGGAATAAGATGTGGTGTGGAGGGAGGTCATGGATAGACCAAGAACCAGGATCTGTGAAGAGACATGAAAGCCTAGGCTGTTTGGCAAGGCACGTGATGATGAAAATACTTTTGCATTCAATAAACCATACGTGTCAGGTCTTAGTCAGATATGACTGAGCTACCGTATGACAGTAGACGGTACAACCTGCTTCTGTTAGCTCCGAATGTTGGGCAGCTCTTACCAAACCTGACACCCCACATTGTGCCAACGGCTTCAGGCGGAAGAGCGCAATTAGGAGGGTACAAGCCTTACCCTGGTGCGAGGAAATGAAACCTAAAGACAAAATGTCATGGCAGGGCAGACCAGGCCCTAAGCCTTGGTTGGCAACTGGTCTAGGATCAAAGCTCTAACAGGCGGACAGTTAGAGCATTGCTTTGCTGATCCGGCAGCTTCTGTAGCTTGTATTGTTCCAGATGTATAGGTGTTACCTTTCCTCTGGAGTGAACTAGGCAGGCCGAGAGAGGGTTCGTGCTGCATGGGCAACACATGATCTCTATATTTTAGCCCAGGCTTTGTGCTATGGAGAGGCAATAACTCCATCCCTGGTCTTAACCGGTCTCGGAATCAAAGCGAGAGGCAACTGTTACGAGTTATAAGTCCTTGTCAGTTGACATAGACATGGGGCGCCACGCGTTGCCTCTGATGGTGGGAGACACCTACAGGTGTCACTGATCAGCTACCGCCCGCCTCAAGCTGAGCAGCCCCCGGCCAGTTGGGTGCTGATCCGCCACAGCCTGCCTGCTTCAATGGATGCTTGGGGCTAGGACAAAATCTGAATCACAGGCTGTAAAACCAATGAACCAGGTACTAATAAAAAGAAAAATAGAAACCTCAAGCTACGGCTTGCAACCTGGAACGTAAGAACCATGTGTCCAAGATGTCCCACTGACTTGACCAATATTGATGATGTGAGAAAAACGGCTGTGATTGATGCCGAACTCAATCGTCTTAACATTGATATTGCTGGCCTGCAGGAGACTCGCCTCGCCGAGGAAGGGTCACTCAGGAAAAACAATTACACCTTTTTTTGGAAGGGTAGAGGGCAGCCAGACAAAGGCAACACGGCGAGGGCTTTCCAGTGAAGAATTCGCTACTGGGAATGATTGAAATTCCAGCAAGAGGTAATGAAAGACTATCATCCCTGTGCTTGGCAACCTTTTGTGGTTTTGCGACCATTATTACTGCATATGCACCAACACTCGATTCCTCTGATGATGTGAAGGATTCGTTCTATGAGGAGTTACACTCCGTGATCAAGGCAGTTCCAAAATCCGACTATATTTATATGCTTGGTGATTTCAATGCCCGTGTGGGCAAGGACTCGAGTTCATGGCCAGTGTGCCTTGAAAAATACAACATCGTTCGCATGAATGAAAATGGGCAAAGTCTGCTGGAGCATTGCACCAGAAATGACCTATGTATTACAAACTCCTTTTTTAAAAACAAAAGAACTGCATAAGGTCACTTGGAAACATCCAAGATCCGGCCATTGGCACCAGCTGGACTTCATCATCACACGGAGACAACATCTGAACCATACATCATTAACTCGAAGTTACCACAGTGCTTACTGTGATACGGATCATTCTTTCGTTGTTGCAAGGGTTAGACTGAGACCAAAGAGAATCTACACAGCTAAACACAAATCTAGCCACAGGATTAATGTTATTAAAACTCACGATCCTGAAAATTGCTTTCAGTTTCACCAGCAACTTGAAGACGCTTTCACTGATACACCAGTAAGTGAAAAGTGGAGTAAACTTAAGGAAACTCTTTATAAAACTGCGGTGGTGGTTTACGGCACTGTGGATCATAAGAGGCAGGACTGGTTTGCGGCAAACAGCCAGACTCTGCAGCCCTTGATTGATAAGAAGAAGATAGCTCTCTTAAGAAACAAGGACAGACCATCGCGTAACACTCTGAGTGAGATCAAGCAAGCTAAGAAGGATGTACAAAAGGTTGCCAGGCAGTGTGCAAATGACTATTAGATCAAGTTATGTGAGTCCATTCAAATCTCAAGTGATAAGGGAAACATCAGAAGCATGTATGAAGGAATAAAGAAAGCCTGTGGTCCAATGATCAAAAGAAGTGTACCATCGAAAACCTTGACTGGAGAAATCATCACTGATATGAAACAGCAGATGGATAGATGTGTAGAGCACTATTTGGAGCTTTACTCAAGTGAGACCAAACTAGCGGATGATGCCCTCAACGCCATAGAGGCTCTACCAACTCTTGACCCCCTGGACACACTTCCCACCATAACAGATGTTAAGTGTGCTATAATTGAACTTGCATCTGGCAAGGCTCCAGGTAAGGTTGAGATTCCAATAGAAGTTATCAGGAGTGGGCAAGATACACTCACTCTACAGATCCACCAACTAATAGAGCATTGCTGGCGAGAAGGGCAAGTCCCACATGATTTCAAAGATTCAAGCATCATAACACTGTACAAGAACAAGGGCGATCAGAGCGACTGCAACAACTATAGGGGTATCTCACTTCTGTGTATTGTTGGAAAAGTATTTGCCAGAATTGTTCTGCGCAGACTTCAAGTCCTAGGAGATCAAGTCTACCCCGAATCACAGTGTGGCTTTTGACAGAACCGGTCTACAATTAATATGATATTCTTATTGTCCTCTAAAAGAACTGGAGAGTTTCGGTCATAGACCATAACTTTATGAAGGGAAAATCCCAACTGCACCTCCCCGTGGTAGAGGATGGAAACACACCACGGTGTGGCTAACACAGCTCTGGGGACCGAGTATCCACCGGAATAAGTGGACAACTCTGCAGGTGAGCAGAGCAGGGCACTAACTTGTCCTGACAGTCGGAAATGGTTGTCAAAGGCAGAGTTAAAAGACCACCAGGTGAATGTGGAAGGCAAGGGGAAACCACCACATTATCTTTCCAAGATTTCATGGCGACGCACATTTCAGAAATAGTGAACGACGTTAATGGCTGTCTTAGGACATCCTCGTCCGGTAGGGACAGTCATGAGTGACTCCAGACCGTCATCCAGCTACTGAGGGCAAAACTAAAACAATAACTAAACTAAATAAATTTAGAGTAGGAACATGGAATGTTAGGACATTAAATGAGCTAGGAAAGTTGAACAATGTTCTAAGAGAAATGGAAAAAATGAAAATGAATATTCTAGGCATTGTCAGAAGTCGGGGTGCCCCACCGGCTAGATGAATGTATTATTCACTGGCGAGCAACCCCAGATAGTCAGAAACTGACTAGGGACCAAATCTATATGGCTGAACTACAGATTAAGCCCTTGAATATCCAACGTACAGTTCCTAGTGGCTCGTTACAAAATTGAAATGAACTGTGCTGAATATTCGCCAAGGATGGGAAGGAGAAGGTTAGTTAGAATAGATTTTTACGTCTGAATTAAAGTGTAAAGACAACTATTCCAGTACAGGTTTTTCTCCCTGACTGCTCCCTTCCTTGGTGTGTAAGTGAACCCCCACCAATGTACACACACAACACGTATGCACAATTGGAATTAAAATATAACGACAGAACTATGAGTTACAATACTACAACATTTATTTGCTAATCATAACAATAGACATCGGATGATTGTCAATATGAGGATGATAAAATCATATAACATATTGTGATGAGAAACATTACGTAACTTTACTTGTTACTTCATCTATCTGGAACTGTGGTCCAGATCCCCACTCTCCAGTAGACTCAACAAAAGAACAGATTGCCGGTATTCTAACGTCTGCCAGTCCTGGCTCTACCTAGTCATAACTCGTTCTTGAGATCTATAACATAGGTGCTCCTTGTGAGAGCTTGAAAGAAAGTCAAGAATGTGTTATATCAGTTCTACATCAGCGCAATCCTAATTAAAACATATCATAACACAAACATATACAATGACCAGTCTGGCCAAGTTTATCTTCCAGCTCTACTGCGTTCACCATCCTCCTTCTCCCTACTGTCTTTAGTCTGGGACGGGCTTTTCAATTGTCTCACACGCCTGTAATGATTACATTTCTGCCGCCCCATGTCCATGTCGCTAATACAGAAATTCTGTGTCGTACAGCCGCTTCGTCCAATGTTAGTTTAGCAGCTCACAGGGTCGGTAAGGGTATTATAACAATGCCTGATCATCCGGGCGTGCAAGCCGTGACCAGTAGCTGTGCCAGGTTTCCATGCATTACCGTGGACGCACGCCCACAATACACTGAGAAAGTTTAGCACCATATACCAATTGTGTGTAATGTCTGTACCATTACACCTCTGCTTCCAACACCATCATTGGCCAATGTGCCAATGCACAGACAATAGCATAACACTTCATATTGGTAGGTTTGCATATGACAAATCAATATATCAAACATCCAATACACATAAACATATTGATTAAACTAGACATATGATACTTTAACATCATAGCATAATGCACTAGTTAGTTTATGAAATTACACATACATACATCCAACATATCCGTAAACATTATATTACTTCAAGATGGACATCTAATGATACTCAACATAATAGCATCAGGCATTATTAATGAGTACTAATATTGTATAGCTACAAAATGAGATATACAACAAGTCTAATTGAAGTTACCACACAGACCAGCCATATTTGCTGAGCTGCACGGTTTAATCACACTTAGTTACTGCTGTTGTAAGAATTAAATAAATAGTCAGTTGACTATATTCTGTACACACCAAAAATGCACACACCAAAAGTCAACTAGGGTAGTGTACAAAGAAATGACAAGCATCTACCAAGACACCTAAAAGTATACTTAGACAATGACATGCCTTTCACAAGTTTCTACTTCTCAGAAGAGTAATACATGAAGCACAACGATATTGAACACAGAACTTAGAAAGAACACTCAAGTAACCTACGCCAAAGATAGTTCTTGCAATAACCTAGATCAGATATAGACTGGAATTCAGTACATACACCTAAAATACGTAGTTACTAAGAAATCTACATTTACTCTCTCTTCTCACCTGTTCTGAAGTCAAACTTAATCTAACATAAAACAGGCTAGGGACCCTTATTTAAGCTGAGTCAAGCAGACCGTATTATCTACTTGGCATTCCCATCATAAATTCTTCTTATCTCCACCGGACGGTAATTGCAATTAACTCCAAGTCTGTCCAGTCATAAAATTCTTTCTGCAGGCACACTAGCCTTCACACCTGTGGGTCTGACCATTATTAGCCCACTGAGTCTTATCAGTGATTTCACACCTTGCAGAGTCTGCCAGTCCGAGTGGACGGGGCTTGTTTACCGCCCTGGGGCTATTATCTTTCCCTGGGTCAATGTTGTTCACACCTGGGCGATTTTCTACCCCTGCTTATCAGGTGTCATGCCTGGTCGGTTTTAATTACACAGTCCATGGCCCAGTTCATTGTTGATTCAGCATGTCTGGGTCAGCAGTTTCCCAAGGTATATACTAATTATTTAGTTGCCATTTTACTATTCAGTCCCCTGAGTCTGCCCTCCCGTCTGGCTGGATTGATACCCTCTGGGGGTGACTGGTACTGGTGTCAAATTAACTTCCCAAATAGAAAGCCATTCCTGGTGGTTGTTTACTTGCAGGTTTTGCAAGCTTACGTCAAGACAGTATAGCCTTGAATATAGAGAAAACAGTTTTGTTCGTCTGTTGATCCTCTACATGGCCTAGAAAAAGTGGACTGAAAATTGTTCTGGGAAGTAAAGGCTGCCAATTCGTGACAGAGCTTTCCCCTTAAAAAAAAGTTTCTGCCAGAAATCTTTTGTCAAAGCACGCCGTACATCCCAGAATAATGCCTAAGCACTCTCCGTTCTGTATCTGCCTAAAGGTTTCCAATATTCCTTGTGGCAATGGGTTGTCCTGCATCTGCATAAAGACGTTCCATTTCCATACTCCCATGATACTTTGGATAGGTCCTTGTACCTGGTTTTCGGCCGGGATTCCATGCAATAGCTTGGTAAAATCCGGTAATTGTCAGGAGGTTGTAATTTTATCCCTCTGGGAAAGATCACAATCAACGGGATTCTTCTACGCCTCTGGGCAGCAATTGTTTTACACCATTCACTCACGTGATTTACTCCTTTCAGCCGAGGATGTACCCGTAGTGAGGTCTTGCATAAGCTGGCCACAGGCAAAGCTTGTCTCCGTGATTTTCCTCCATCCATTATAGATCCTCAACTGATCCATCAATAACTTCCTTTTGAAAGGAATAATGTTACACATCATGGTCCCATGATATAAATTCAACTGGCGCTTTCCTCCTTCAAAGTTGGGCGTAACAATCTTCCTTCCTCGGTGTCGCGGTTTCTTCCCCTGATAATCAGTTAATGGGCTGAGTTTCTCTGCATTAGAGTTTCTTGTACAAACCGTGCTAGAAATTGGAAAGTTAGTGTGCCAAGTTGTCCTGCCTTGAGAAATAACATAGTTACTCCAGGGCGATAAAGTGGTGTTACTTTTGAATAAAGTATCCACAAATAGCTGATCTACTCCTATCAAATCGATCTGACTGAAGGGTACATTGAGTCCTAAGAGTGTTGATTCCAAACCACTCTTGACTTCTGTTACTTCAGGTTCCTGTTGCTGGAATTTCCTGATAACTTCAGCTAATGAGATGATAGGCGTTTCTTCCTCCATCTTGTGCAAAGAATTTTCTTCTTTAGCAACTACAGACAATGTTGTCTGCACAATATCAGAGTCCATATTCTGGCTCCTGGCAATTCCCTGTGTTTCCTGAGTCTCCGAACTGGTATACTGTGAGATAACAACTGGAAATGTTTCCTGGTCTGGATGTTCCTCTCTGGTCGTGCTTTCATGGGCTAAGTCCAGTTGAGGTAAATCCTGTGATGGGCTGGTGTCTACACAATCCATCACACTACGTAAATCATTTGAACTGATGTCTAGTGTCTTTTCCTGAGTTGCAGCCTCAAAGATCACAAAGGGTTCCGGGTCATCCTTCATCCCACTGTCAGTCAAATTTAATCCCACTTCTTCCTCGTCTGGGCTGAAGGGAATAATAAAGTCGGTTACCTTTCGATCTCCGACCTCCTTAAAAGATGTCCTCAGGTCATCTTCCTCTTGAGTTTCACCTCTCGTTGAAGTAAAATGAGATTCCTGGGAGTCTTGTACTGGCAAACCGTAGTGCAAACAGTTGTCCTCTGGGTAACTGTTACTAGGTAAATTATCTGAACTGATAATTAGTGACTCTTCCCGCGTTGCAGCAGTGAAATTCACCTGGGATTCTGTTCCTTCCTTCCTCCCTATTTCAGTCAGATGTAATTCCACTTCGTGATTCTGTGACCAGAAGGGAATGTGAGAATCGGCTAGGTCTCCGCCTGCGACCTCATTAAAGGTTGTCTTCAGTTCCTCTTTCTCTCGAGATTCATTTCTCGTAGCAGTCAAGTGGTTTTCCTGAAGGTCCTCTACTGTCAAACGACTATTGCCGTGGTGCAAACAGTTATCACGTTTGTGACTGTTTGAAGTGCCCTTGGCACGTTTTTTCTTCCCTCTTTTCCGTTTAGGACTGGGTCGAATGAGAACCTGTAGTTCCCGGTCCACTACCTCTGATTCTGCGGTGGGTGGCAAAGATGTCCCTTCCTTCCTGGTTGGGTGAGCATCCATATCTCCTACCTTATGTTCCGCTAGAAAGGTTAGCTTCTCCGCATTGACTGCTTCCATATGCGTTTTCTCCATCTTTACTCCTTCAGTTTTGCTACGCTCTTGTGCTTCAAAGAACTCATCATCTTCTTTAAACATAATTTCTTCTTCTTGGTCCCACCATTCTAACTCTGCTATGATATATGTTTCTAGTTGCTCTCCCTGTAAGCCTTCTCTTATGCCCCACCCTCTCGCGGTCTCTGAGAAATCTGCGGGCGCCTTCAGATCCTCTTCAAGATTCCGGTAAAGCAAGAACATAATTGCTAATGACTATATTCAGGTTAGCTCCTATGTATATATCAAAAATCAGATCTAAGCTAGAAAGACAAGAGTTAACTACTGACAGTCTACGCTATCCAATGTGTATAGTTTAGCCTCAGCAGTGAAAGACAACTGAAAATAATATTCAAGTAGTACCTGGCGACAGCAGTGAAGTAAGTGTGAGAGATATACTACACAGTATTCAACAGTAATATTTACCTAAATAAACATTAAAATGCACTGCATACATGTCAAAATGAACATGGCATATATTAGCATAAAATGCAAATCAGTCAAGCAGTTAAATCATCAAACACATCAATGTAAATATGATTAAAGTGTTCAATTATCAATAAATGATTAATGGTAACACTAAATGATAGATGATGGTATTTTTCTCATAAGTTCTTATCTGTTATACTTTTGAAAAGTTATATATGTACTCTGAAACTTCCTCAACTAAAAGTAGCTACATTTGATGATAGTCTATTTTGATGATTGAAGATTACAAGAGTTAACTTTTAAAAATCGTATGTCTAGGGTCTAGTACCGGAGTCTATTGAAAGCGAGAAGTCCGAATTCAAATACCGTACGAGAAGCCCAATCTGTCAGAAGTCGGGGTGCCCCACATGCTAGATGAATGTATTATTCACTATCGAGCAACCCCAGATAGTCAGAAACTGACTAGGGACAAAATCTATATGGCTGAACTATAGATTAAGGCCCATTGAATATCCAACGTACAGCTCCTAAGTGGCTCGTTACAAAATTGAAATGAACTGTGCTGAATATTCGCCAAGGATGGGAAGGAGAAGGTTAGCTAGAATAGATTTTTACGTCTGAATTAAAGTGTAAAGACAACTATTCCAGTACAGGTTTTTCTCCCTGACTGCTCCCTTCCTTGGTGTGTAAGTGAACCCCCACCAATGTACACACACAACACGTATGCACAATTGGAATTAAAATATAACGACAGAACTATGAGTTACAATACTACAACATTTATTTGCTAATCATAACAATAGACATCGGATGATTGTCAAAATGAGGATGATAAAATCATATAACATATTGTGATGAGAAACATTACGTAACTTTACTTGTTACTTCATCTATCTGGAACTGTGGTCCAGATCCCCACTCTCCAGTAGACTCAACAAAAGAACAGCTTGCCGGTATTCTGACGTCTGCCAGTCCTGGCTCTACCTAGTCATAACTCGTTCTTGAGATCTATAACATAGGTGCTCCTTGTGAGAGCTTGAAAGAAAATCAAGAATGTGTTATATCAGTTCTACATCAGCGCAATCCTAATTAAAACATATCATAACACAAACATATACAATGACCAGTCTGGCCAAGTTTATCTTCCAGCTCTACTGCGTTCACCATCCTCCTTCTCCCTACTGTCTTTAGTCTGGGACGGGCTTTTCAATTGTCTCACACGCCTGTACTGATTACATTTCTGCCGCCCCATGTCCATGTCGCTAATACAGAAATTCTGTGTCGTACAGCCGCTTCCGTCCAATGTTAGTTTAGCAGCTCACAGGGTCGGTAAGGGTATTATAACAATGCCTGATCATCCGGGCGTGCAAGCCGTGACCAGTAGCTGTGCCAGGTTTCCATGCATTACCGTGGACGCACGCCCACAATACACTGAGAAAGTTTAGCACCATATACCCTATACCAATTGTGGGTAATGTCTGTACCATTACACCTCTGCTTCCAACACCATCATTGGCCAATGTGCCAATGCGACAGACAATAGCATAACACTTCATATTGGTAGGTTTGCATATGACAAATCAATATATCAAACATCCAATACACATAAACATATTGATTAAACTAGACATATGATACTTTAACATCATAGCATAATGCACTAGTTAGTTTATGAAATTACACATACATACATCCAACATATCCGTAAACATTATATTACTTCAAGATGGACATCTAATGATACTCAACATAATAGCATCAGGCATTATTAATGAGTACTAATATTGTATAGCTACAAAATGAGATATACAACAAGTCTAATTGAAGTTACCACACAGACCAGCCTATATTTGCTGAGCTGCACGGTTTAATCACACTTAGTTACTGCTGTTGTAAGAATTAAATAAATAGTCAGTTGACTATATTCTGTACACACCAAAAATGCACACACCAAAAGTCAACTAGGGTAGTGTACAAAGAAATGACAAGCATCTACCAAGACACCTAAAAGTATACTTAGACAATGACATGCCTTTCACAAGTTTCTACTTCTCAGAAGAGTAATACATGAAGCACAACGATATTGAACACAGAACTTAGAAAGAACACTCAAGTAACCTACGCCAAAGATAGTTCTTGCAATAACCTAGATCAGATATAGACTGGAATTCAGTACATACACCTAAAATACTTAGTTACTAAGAAATCTACATTTACTCTCTCTTCTCACCTGTTCTGAAGTCAAACTTAATCTAACATAAAACAGGCTAGGGACCCTTATTTAAGCTGAGTCAAGCAGACCGTATTATCTACTTGGCATTCCCATCATAAATTCTTCTTATCTCCACCGGACGGTAATTGCAATTAACTCCAAGTCTGTCCAGTCATAAAATTCTTTCTGCAGGCACACTAGCCTTCACACCTGTGGGTCTGACCATTATTAGCCCACTGAGTCTTATCAGTGATTTCACACCTTGCAGAGTCTGCCAGTCCGAGTGGACGGAGCTTGTTTACCACCCTGGGGCTATTATCTTTCCCTGGGTCAATGTTGTTCACACCTGGGCGATTTTCTACCCCTGCTTATCAGGTGTCATGCCTGGTCGGTTTTAATTACACAGTCCATGGCCCAGTTCATTGTTGATTCAGCATGTCTGGGTCAGCAGTTTCCCAAGGTGTATACTAATTATCTAGTTGCCATTTTACTATTCAGTCCCCTGAGTCTGCCCTCCCGTCTGGCTGGATTGATAACCTCTGGGAGTGACTGGTACTGGTGTCAAATTAACTTCCCAAATAGAAAGCCATTCCTGGTGGTTGTTTACTTGCAGGTTTTGCAAGCTTACGTCAAGACAGTATAGCCTTGAATATAGAGAAAACAGTTTTGTTCGTCTGTTGATCCTCTACATGGCCTAGCAAAAGTGGACCGAAAATTGTTCTGGGAAGTAAAGGCTGCCAATTCGTGACAGGCATAAGTGAGATGAGATGGAAGGGATCTGGCAAAATTATAACCGACAAACACACAATAATTTATTCTGGAGGGGACACACATGAAAAAGGTGTAGGAATAATATTTGATGAAAATACAGCCAAATCTATGACTGGATACTGGTGCATTTCAGATAGAGTTATAATGGTAAAAATCAAAGGCAAACCAATAGATATAAATATTATACAAGTGTATGCACCAACAACAAACAGTAGTGATGAAGATATACAAAACCTTTACGAGGAAGTTGAAATGGCAATAGCCCAAATTGGATCACAAGAAATAAAAATAATACTGGGGGATTTTAATGCAAAAGTAGGAAAGGGAAAAAACAGAGGATATAGTGGGGAATTACGGTTTAGGTACAAGAAATGAAAGAGGAGAGAAACTAATAGAATGGACAAATATTAATGATATGATAATTGGAAACACATGGTTTAAACACCATAAAAGACGACTATACACATGGGAAAGCCCTGATATGAAAACACGCAACCAAATTGACTACATACTTATTAATAAAAGATTTAGAAATGCATTAAATTAATGTAAAGACAATGCCTGGTGCTGACGGTAACAGTGATCATGTACCACTACGTGGACAAATAAAAGTAAGATTGAAGAGAGGGGATAAAATGGTTAACAACTTGAGACTTAATAAAGAGGTCCTGAAAGTAGATAAAGAAATTCAAGAACAATACAGAGTGACTGTGAAAAATAGGTACAATGCAATAGCTAAAATACAGAGTATAGATGAACAATCGGAAATGTTAAGCGACTCCATTCATCAAACTAGCAAAGAATTATTACCTGTGAGAAGCCAAAAAGCTCAGAAAAAATGGATGAATGAAGAAATCTTAATGCTGATGGACAAAAGGAAACAGAATAAAAACGACAAACAAGAGTATGCTAAGATAAATAAAGAAATAAGATTTAAATGTGTGAAGGCAAAAGAAAGTTGGTTAAACGAGCAATGCAGAAAAATTGAATTAAATTCCATTAAAAATCAAAAAAGTATGCACAGACAAATCAGCGAGCTCACAGGAAGAAAAATAAGAATAAATACAGGGTGTTTGAAACCAAAAACAGGAAAAATTTATTGGAGGAAGGTGCTATAATGAAGAGGTGGAATGAGTATATAAGAGAATTATATAATGGAGAAAGGGAAGAATTAACAGAAGAAAGTAACTTAGTAGGCCCACCTATTCTAAAAGAAGAAGTCGCTGACGCTATGAAACATATGAAGAAAAGAAAAACAGCTGGGCCAGATGAAATCACAATAGAAGAATTAGAAGTATTGGGAGAATTTGGGGTAGATATATTAACTAAAGTGTTGAATGATATTTACAGCAGTGGATATTTACCGAGCGATATGCTGAAATCTGTATTTATTGCAATACCAAAGAGATCAGGAGCACTTGAATGCGAAGATTTTCGTACAATTAACCTCATAAACCATGTCACTAAGCTTCTACTCAGAATTATAATGAGAAGAACAAGAAAGAGAATAAAAATGGAAATTAGTGAAGAACAGTACGGTTTTATGGAAGGAAAGGGTACAAACAATGCAATATATGTATTACGAACACTAATAGAAAGGTCAATAGAGAAACAGAGGGACATATATTTGTGCTTCATAAATTATACTAAGGCATTTGATAAAGTAAAACATAATGAGCTGATTAAAATGTTGGAAGATATCAACATTGATGGGAAAGATTTAAGAATAATAAAGAATATATACTGGAACCAAGTAGCAGCAATTAAAATGGGAAATAAAGAGGGTAGTTACGAACAGATAAAGCTAGGAGTACGACAGGGGTGTGTCTTGTCACCCGATCTCTTCTCCCTGTATAGCGAAATAATAATGAGAGAGATCAAAGAGAAGACAGTAATACTAATCGGAGGATATAATATAAACAATATACGCTATGCAGATGACACAGTATTGGTGGCGGATAATGCAACAGACCTACAACAATTGTTGGACAGTGTAGTAACAGAGAGTGCACAGAAAGGACTCTCCTTGAATATCAAGAAAACAGTAACAATGGTGATATCAAAGAAAATGGGGACACCAAAATGTGACATAGAAATAGAAGGGGAAATTCTCAACCAAGTGGATAATTTTAAATACCTAGGGGCACTTATAACATCAGATGGAAGATGTACAACAGAGATTAAGAGCAGAATAGGGCAGGCAAAAGACAGCATTTCAGAAAATGAAGAGTATCTTATGCAATAAGTCGCTATCAATGAATGTAAGAAAGAGAGTGCTAAAATGCTATATAGAACCAGTTTTGCTGTATGGCAGCGAATCTTGGAATGTAAATGAAGAAATTAGGAAGAACTTAGAAGCAACAGAGAGGTGGTTTTTAAGACGAATGTTACGAATTCCTTGGACTGCCAGAGTAACTAACAACGATTGCCTGAAAGGGGCTAATGAAACTAGAACACTATATACAACAATAAGAAAGAGACAAACATCTTTCTTTGGTCATGTGATGAGAAGAGAGGCATTAGGAGAACATCGTGACAACTGGAAAGATCGAGGGGGAGAGAGGCAAAGGCAGACCAAGAGAAATGATGCTGGACGGACTGAGACGGTGGCATGGAGGAATATCATCAGCAGAGTTGATCCAGAACACCAGGGACCGAGATCTGTGGAGAGCCATGAACGCCTACGCCAGCCGGCACGGCACTTGATGATGATGATGATTGTGACAAATGTAAGAAAAATGCCGTGAACAGAATCAACCACTGTTTATTGCCTTCATCGACCTCACAAAGGCATTTGATTTGGTCAGTCGTGAGGGTCTGTTCAAGGCACTAAAGAAGATTGGCTGCCCACCAACTCTTCTGTATATTGTGGAATCGTTCCACACAGGCATGAAGGGTATAATCAAGTTTGATGGTGCAACTTCTGAAGAGGTTGAAATCAAGAGTGGAGTTAAGCAGGGTTGTGTACTAGCTCCCACCATCTTTGGAATATACTTTTCACTTCTACTGAAATATGCCTTTCGTGATCAGGATGGTGGAATATACATTCACTCACGCTCAGATGGCGGCCATTACAATGCTCAGAGATTGAAGGCCAAGACCAAAATGAGGAGGGTACTGATCAGAGAGTTGCTTTTTGCAGATGATGCTGCAGTTACGAACCACTCTGAGGAAGAATTACAATGTCTACTATCTGCATTCTCCAATGCTTGTTCTGAATATGGTTTAACAATTAGCAAAAAGAAGACACAGATTATGTCACAAGATGCACATGGGGTGCCATCAATCTTTAGAGGAACTAGAGGTGGTAGACCATTTTACATATCTAGGATCAGTGCTAAATAGCAAATTATCCCTAGATCAGGAAATCAATATCCGGATTGGTAAGGCAGCAACAATAATGAACAGGTTAAGAAAAAGAGCCTGGGAGAATAGGAAGCTTACTGCCAAAACAAAAGTCCTTGTCTATCAAGCCTGTGTCCTTAGTACTCTTCTCTATGGCAGTGAAAACTGGACAACTTACTCACACCAAGAGAAACGTTTAAACAGATTTCGAATGCGGTGTCTGCGAAGAACTTTTGGTATTAAGTGGCAAGACAAAATCACAAATACTGAAGTATTGGAAACATTGGGTTGTGTGACGGTTTATTCCATGCTCAGTCTTCGTAGACTTAGATGGATAGGATATCATAGGAGGATGGATGATGGTAGAATACCAAAGGGCATCTTTTTTGGTGAATTGCAGATGGGTAAGAGATCTCAGGGTCGGCCTCTACTACGATACAAATATGTGTGTAAGCGGGACATGACTGATATACAGGCATTGATAATGCACATTGGGAGCAAGTCGTCGCTGAATTTGTTTAGATACTGAATATGTCTGGTTTTTACATCTGATATTTGTTACTTTATTGCATGGAGGGCAAATATCAGAAATGGAATAAAGACAAAGGAGAAAATTATTGCAGATAAGTAACACAAAGAGCGTGTGAGACGTAAGATGGTGCATGATGGTGAAAATGACACTCAGGACGAACATTTACAGCGCGAATTGGCCTCATCAGTCACATTCGCTACCGCCATGGGTAAAAATTATTATGTCTTTTTTGAAGCACAAACTATTGTCTGTCGAGACGGCAAAGTGTCAATGTTTTGAACCATATGTGTGCATAACATTAACATTGATATGTCTTGTATTTCAGGAGATGAAATTACCACGAAACAACTCCATGGAGCTATAGATGCTCATAAAATCACCCCGCAACCTAATAAAAACTATCGCGAGTTGCCTGGTTCCACTGGACGTTTAGATACTGAATATGTCTGGTTTTTACATCTGATATTTGTTACTTTATTGTTTGTGAGTATCGCAGCACTTACATTAATTGTATTTCCAATAAAGACTGACCCTTTGTGTCCTGACTTTATGTGTGATAAAAAGTTTCACTATTGGTGCAGAATCCAGCGACATGTTCGTAATATAGGGTGGTTTACTATATTTAGCCTCATTGTATTATGCATATTTCAAAGTGTAGTCGCAGTTTTGAACACAAAACCAAGACTTCCATATGCACTTACTGCTGTATACACGTTAATGTTTCTCTCAATATTAATTGGTATGGTGCATGCTATAACTGTTTTTGTATGTTTTCATATTATCTATAAATTCAGAAAAAGCAGGCCAAAAGATTTCATGAGAATGCAAACCAAAATATGCCAACTCCAAACCATATACAAAGAAAATCCTCCTGACCCAAAAAAAAGGCGTTAAGAATTTAGTCATTCTTTCATCTGCTATGTCACCAGTCCTCGTTACGTTGATAGGTGAGGCTTTCTGCCTTAGTAGTCGTTGACGTATCAAATTCATATCAGTTTCCTTCCTTTTGTCGTGACGGTTATATGTTGAATATCAATTTAGTTCTGGCTATGCTCGCCTCATGCAGTAAGGAATGCTATGTCGAATCACTTTCAATTTGTGACATTATCATTGTCGATTTATTTGTTGACGGTAATCTAAAATAAATTATAATCAGTCTATTCCTGCCGAACTAAGACAGTCATAATCTTAAAATATTTATATGTAACCTATGAACTATGAATTCATTAATCAAAACACTTAATTAAATCTGAAAGAAAAAAAATAGCATAATATGCACATACTTTCATTGTGTCATGCTATTCAGCCCGATATATCATAATGTATAGTCTGTACTGTGTTTCGTCTGAACTGTAACGTGTATGTGTTCAATATAAAATGTATCTACATTCATGACCAACTAGACACTCCAAAAAAAAAGTATCTTCATTGGCCATGTCGAAGTGCTCTTGTTCCTGACAGGTTCGATCCCGGTCGGTAACTATAACTTTCCAATTTTATGTTGTCTAGTGCGTCCTTTAATTTCTTCTTCTTCCTTCTTCTCCTTATATGAGCGCCAAACTTAAAATGTTTGGGACTTTATAAATCAAATCAACTTTATTTTAAAAAGGTCACAAATTAGGCACGCAGGCCCGTCTTACATTCGGCCCTTCCAATCACTCGTCTTTCATTCATCAAGAGCATTATACATTTACATAGGAAGAAAGATAAACATTGTGGAATGAATGTTGTAAACATAAACAAGGCAAATTACCATGTTTTGAGGCCCATCTCCCACTTACCCAAACATCACCCCACCCACACACACAACCCCACCTACCCACACACACACACACACACCCAGGGACACATAAATACCCCACCAACCAACCCATCCCCCTCCGGCACATCCCCCACCCATACACACTGCCCTCACCTGTTCCCCCACCAAAACACACTCGCCACCCACAAACATCCCCCACCAACCCACACATCCCACGCCCACACACATACACATCCTAACCAACACATCCTCTCCCCACCCACACCTCCAACCACCCATTCCCCAGCCACATCTCCATCGACCACATATTCCCCACGCACGCACACACATCCCCCACCAACCCACACATCGCACATCCACTCACACATCCCCAAACCATACACACACATCCCCACCAACTGACATCTCCCTACTCCGACACACACACACACACATCTCCCACCTATACATCCCCAATCCACTCACACACCCCACCACCCACACATGCATCCTCCACCCATCCACACATACCATAAGCCAATCCCCCACCACACACACCCCACCCGCACATCACATGCATCATCTACCACGCAATATTCCCAAACCACACACCGCACACATATCCCTCACCAACACATCCCACATACCACCATGCATCCCCACCTACACACCACACACATATCCCCCACCCACATACCACACAATATTCCCACCCACACTCACACAGATACCCTTACCCATCCACCCCACATACCCCCACTAACACACACATATCCTACCCCCACAATGATAAAAGGAGCCTGGAAGGCTCACCTCATAATGTTGTAACTTAAATTAGTGAAGACCTACTACTTCACACTGCAGTAACAGTTTGCGATTAATTGTTAGTGAGGTGTAGTGTATTATATGTCCATCTGGAGGTTTTGTTAGTGAGGTGTGTTATATTACATGTCCGTCTGGTGATTTTGTTTGTGAAATGTGGTATATTACACATCCCTGTGATGGTTTTGTTAGTGAGGTGTGGTATATTACATGTTCGTCTGATTATTTTGTTGCTGAGATGTGGTAAATTACATGTCTGTCTGGTGATTTTGTTCGCGAAGTATGGCATATTACATGTCCGTCTGTTGATTTAGTTATCGTGGTATGTTATATTACATGTCTGTCCAGTTATTTTGTTATTGTGGTGTGGTATATTACACGTCCGTCTGGTGATTTAGTTAGTGAGGTGTGGTATATTACATGTCCGTCTGGTAATGTAGTTTGTTAGGTGTGGTATATTACATGCGTGCCTGGTGATTTTGTTATTGAGGTGTGGTATATTACATGCGCTTCTGCTAGTTTAGTTAGTGAGGTGTGTTATATTACATGCCCGTCTGGTGAATTAGTTATGTAGGTGTGGTATATTACATCTCCGTACGGTTATTTTGTTAGTGAAGTGTGATATATTACATGTCAGTCTGATTATTTTGTTAGTGAGATGTGGTATATTACATGTCCGTCTGGTGACTGAGTTAGTGAGGTGTGGTGTATTACATGTCCGTATGGTTATTTTGTTATTGAGATGTGGTATATTACATGTTTGTCCGGTTATTTCGTTAGTGAGGTGTGGCATAATACTTGTCCGTCTTGTTATTTTGTTAGCGAGGTGTGGTGTATTACATGCCCGTCTGGTGATTTATTTAGTGAGGTGTGGAATATTACATGGACGTCTGGTGATTTTGTTAGTTAGGTGTGGTATATTACACGTCCATTTTATGGTTTTGTTAGTGAGGTGTAGTATATTACATATCTGTCCGGTTGTTTTTTGTAAGTGAGGTGTGGTATATTACATGTCCGTCTGTTGATTTAATTAGTGAGGTGTGGTATATTACATGTCCGTTAGGTGATTTGGTTAACTTGGTATGGTATATTACATGTCTGTCCGGTTATTTTGTTATTCTGGTGTGGTATATTACATGTCCGTCTAGCGATTTCGTTAGTGAGGTGTGGTATATTACTTGTTCGTCTGCTGATTTAGTTATTGTGGTATGGTATATTCCATGTCTGTCCGGTTAATTTGTTATAGTGGTGTGGTATATTACATATTCGTCTGGAGATTTTGTTATTGAAGTATGGTATATTACATGTCCGTCTAGTGATTTATTTATTGAGGTGTGGTATATTACATGTGCGTCTGGTTATATTGTTTTTGAGATATGTGTCAGAGTCTCACCCAGAGTTATAACGCGTTGTCTGTACCAACGCCCGACAATGCAACGCTGAACTATGATAAACACTACAGCTATAACGCGGCGTCGTCAACAACGCCAGGCTATCAACACTGAGCGATGCTAAGCAGTCGGCGGTCAGCTGGAACACAGCGTGAACATTGAAGGGTCACGTGGGCTGACTCGAGCACAACTGAGGTGTATGCTGAAAGTCCAGCCAGACTAGGCTTGGGGGTCGTAACGGACTGACGTGTGAACGGGCTTGAGAGTTTATGCATGTCTTGATAGCTAGCCTGTATGAACGTTGGAGATGGAACGCCTGTGTGTTTGACTTGTAAGTTGAGTGCATTGATGTATTAGTATATTGATGTATTGATTGCTTGTATTTATGATCTATTTGATAATGTGAATTGTGATTGCGCGAAGCCTGTATTGTTTCTGATGTGTGCAGTGCGCGAATAAATAGCGCGAATTATATTATCGGTGATTAGCCTCGTGTTATTTGATAATCATATTTAGTATCACACTTGTCAAGATATGAGCCATAGCTCTTGCGCTAAGCAAGACTTTGACAAGTGCGAACGTGGGGTCTTCGTCCTCATTAGATTTGAACCGTTAAATACGAAAAGTACAGTGTTAAATAAGTGCAAGCATGGCGACTGTTGTCGGATTTTTTTTTTTTTTTTTTTTTTTTTTGAATCAATTATCTGTATAAAGTGCGAGTTTTGAACAAATGCGAGCGTGTAGGTAATAATTTAATAGATAAATACCATCTTTCGGGTTGATTTATTGAAACCATTAGTGTGTCTTTGGACTTAGGAAATTTCAACCGAGGTATTGAAATGATAAAAACCAAAATGGCGGCCATGTCCTTGAATGTCATTGAGTAGATATAGTGTAAGCGGAACGTTTGGAAAGTGTGTAAAGAGAGTTGTTGAGTGTGGTGAAACGACTAACAACAATACTTGACGACATAAAAACCTACAAAAACTTAAGTGACATTACATACACCACACACTTGCACATGTTCTAATTTCTCTTGCTCCAAAAACAACAGGTCCCTTGTAAACTCCGAAATTTGTTGGTCGACCTGAATTAAAAACCAGTGTGGTTTCGGGCAGTACTGAGCAGCCATTGTCCGACACATTGTCTCAGGAGTACTTGAGTATAAAAATTTTTTTCTCTTCCGTATACTTTCGTTCATCAGGCCTAAACATAAGCTATAATATTAAGTACTGTAAACTTGTGAACTTAAATTACTAACAACGTTATTAATTTTGTGTCTATCTATTTCATCATACATTTTGTTCATCATGTCTAGTTTAAACGAGTACATCGAAATTGGTTTAAAGATGAACTTTTCTGGTGAAGAGTTAAGGGCCTGGAGTGATAAAAAGTTTGCAGAATACCTCCTACAACAGGAAAAGGTTATTGATGAAAGAGCAGCCGAAAGATCTTTGAAACAATCAGATACTGCTTTGAAACAGGCAGAAATAGTTGCAGAAATAAGAAACGCTGAAATGTTAGCCCAAACCAGGAAAGAAGAGCTTGAAGTACAGCTAAAAATTGAACAGCTGAAAGCAGAAACTTCCAGAGAAAAGGAAGATAGAAGATCTGACAAAGATCAGCCATACAAGAAATACCAAGGGCTGATTAAATGTTACACCACAGGTTATTGCATAGCAGCTTTCACACAAAATTTTGAATGTATTATGGATCATTACCAGATCCCAAAGTCAGAATGGAGTATAATATACATGAGAAGTCTTTCTGGAGAACCTCTGAAAGTGATAGAGTCTATTCCAAATGACCTGAATAAAGATTATCAGTATATTAAGACAAGAATTATGTCTCATTTTCTGCTAGATGAAGCAGGATACGGAGAACAGTTTGGTAAATTGTCTCCTAAACCAACACAAACGTTCTCTGATTACATCTCAGAAATGCAGAATGTTTTTTCTAAGTGGCTGTCAGCAGCCAAAGTGAATGGTAATTTTGATAAACTGACTGATCTTATTTTGAGAGAGAAAATTATCACATCTCTCCCACCTCCATTTTCGAAATTTCTATTAGAATGTCAGTGTGAAAGTGTACAACAGATTGAAAGTCGTGGCTCAGGTTATTTTTCAGCAAATAAGCAATGTTTCATTACTGGTCTGACTAGCACAGACTTTGTAGCAGCCGTTACATATTATAGATCTAAGTCAGTGCCGTACAACAAACAAAAGCCCTATAGGCAATCTGCCGAACAGTTTAACAAATGCAAATATTGTCATTTGTCACACAACGAAACTGAAATGTGTGACCAACATCCTGGATACATGTCTTACTTACAAAACTACATAGCGAAGCAAGACAAAGAAAGAAAGATATACAGACGTGCCACCAAATGCTTAATTTGTAAGGCTTTCGGCCATTGGCGGAAAGATTGTAAAGCCAAAGCTATGTCTAGAAAGGCTAATGCAGCCATGATTGATAGTTCGTCATCAGAAGATGAAAGTGTAGAAGATCACCATGTAAACGCAGCACATTCTATTGATGTGTTTCAACACGACAAATGTACTATCTGTGATCAATTTCATGAGGATGGCATTTTGACATGTGGCCATTCCATTCCTGTTACAAATGAGGAATCCAATTTACTAGTCAACTCCCAAGGTAAATTAAATATCCACCATGGGTATATTAACGGTAGAGCAGCCACCGTTTTACATGATACCGGCAGTACCCTCATTGGCATTAAGAGAGACTATATCTTACCATCACAATATAGTGGTAAATATGTTACATGCAGAACTTTCTCGGGTAACATCGAGAGATACCCGCTTGCATGGGCATACATAAGTACACCATTCCTCACAGGAAACGTCAAATGCGCAGCATTGACCAATCCTTGTTGCGATGTCATCATTGGTAACCTTCCTGAGGTTAATGATATGCCACATGACAGTATTATATCCACTGTCACTTGTAACATTGACAATACCATTTCACCATCATCACAAATCACCATTCATGATGTATTACCACCTGTAAATGAATGTATGTATGCCAACTCGGCAACGTCATCACATGAATGTAGTTGTTTGAATGTAACACCAAGTTGTAATGTAAATGATAACCTTGATAGTACAAATGCAGTAACCAGATCTACTGCTCAAATGCAAGATCGAATCGATCAGACCGAGGCTTTACAGCTAATAAGCCCAGTTGTAACATCTCCTGAAACAACCAGGGAGAAATTTATTACAGCTCAAAAAGCCGATCGATCGTTGCAAAATTTTAAATTAATAGGCCAAAAGCCACGAGTAGCAAAGAACGCTAAATGGTATTTTGCTCTGAAAAACGGAATTCTGACACAGTACTATACCGAAGGTTCTAGCACTACAGAACAAACGGTGCTACCTTCAGAAAACCGCAACCAAGCATTACAGCTAGCGCATGACATACCCTTTGCAGGGCATATGGCGTATGCTAAAACACGAGCAAGGTTACTTACTCAATTCTATTGGCCTAAATTTTGCAGTGATACCAAACTGTATTGCAGATCGTGTGACATCTGCCAAAAGCTTGTTAAAAAGGGGAAACACCCGCAAGAAGAACTGCAAATCACTGATTTGGCAAGTAGACCGTTTGAAAAGATCTCGGTCGATATAGTTGGTCCTCTTAACCACATAACATCAAGAGGAAACAAATATATTGTTACAATAATTGATTTATGTAGTCGGTGGCCAGAAGCCATTCCGATGAAGAATATAACTTCCAAAAATATCATGGACGTATTCTTCCATATTTTTGCAAGGGTAGGATTCCCTGATACCATCCTTTCAGATCGGGGTAGTCAGTTTATTGCCGCAGCTACACAAGCATTTACTAAGATGTTGAGGGTGAAGCAATGCTTTAACAGCCCGTACCACCCACACTCCACGGGTATCATAGAAAAGATCAACGGCGATCTTAAACATATGCTTTCAAAAGTAACCCAAGAACATACCGAAGACTGCGACACGTATCTACCTGTTATTTTATTTGCATATAGGGAAGTGCCACATTCCAGCACTGGATTCTCACCATTTGAAATAGTATATGCTGCCAAACCACGCGGCCCATTATCGTTGTACCAGTCTATGCTGACTGAAAGTAAAACCATATCTACACCCATTTCATCGTATGAACATGTAATATCATTGCGCGATAGAATCATGAGATCATGTGTGTTAGCGAAAGAAGCACTACAAAAATCTGGTGCTATCTACCGACAATACGCTAACAGAGGAAATAGAACCATTACTCTGACGCCAGGACAGGACGTTCTTCTTCTATTGCCAAGTGACAGACATCTTCTCACAGACTCATGGCAAGGACGTTTAAAGTGTTACGACAAATTTCGACAGTAGATTACGAAATTGCAGTTAGGGACAAACACAAGATTTTTCATATTAACATGCTTAAACCATATTACCACAGGGACGACGAACATGTAGAGACTACAGCAAGCACAACAATAGTGGACCAGACAGACGACAACGATACGGACGAGATACCAACACCAGTACTGGACACGACAACCAACCTACAGGACATAAAGGTAAATCCCACTCTGACGCAGACACAGACAGACAGTTGCAGACAAGTATTACAAGAATACAGTACAATTTTTTCTAACAACCCAGGACAGACAGACTTAGTGCATCATCATATTATTTTGACGTCTGACATCCCAATAAAATGCAGACCATATTCCATTCCTATACACTACAAAGACAAATTACACCAAGAAATTATTGATTTAGAAGCAAACCATATCATCCGACTTCCACAATCACATTTTTGTTTACCGATTGTCATTGTGAGAAAAAAGGACAACACAATAAGACTCTGTGTTGACTATAGGAAACTCAACAGCATTACACAGTTGGATTTAGAACAAATGAGCAACTGTGAAGACATACTAACTGAACTGACTGACTCACGTTACTTTACTAAACTTGACATGACAAAAGGTTACTTGCAAATACCTGTACATGCTGACAGTATATATCTGACAGCATTTGCCACATCCTGGGGACTATACGAATGATGCAAGTTGCCATTCGGGCTAGTTAATGCTCCAGCAACCTTTGTCAGAATGACAAGACGACTTTTGACAGGCATTTCCAACATCATTTGGTACATGGACGACATTTGCATATATACAAAGAACATGACAGACCACATAATAGCACTACAGCAGACATTCGACAGGATTAGACAACATGGACTGACAATAAAACCATCCAAAGTTGATATAGCCTTTCAAGAAATTTCAATTTTGGGCTATAAGATCTCAAATGGCTTCATATCAACTGACGATAACATCATGTCTAGAATTTTTAAATTGTCGCTTCCGACAACCAAAAAAGAGTTGCGAAGTGTGTTAGGTCTTTTGAATTACTATAGACAATTTATTCCTTATTTTTCTGAATTGACCAAATGTTTCACTGATTTACTAACAAACAAACATCCAAATGTCATTGTAAATAGCGAATGTTTAAGGCCTGCATTTGCGTAAGTACTATTCTAAAATTACCTGATCTTAGCACTATTTTCAGGCTAAGATGCGATGCGAGCTCCGTAGCCATTGGAGGGGTACTTCTTCAAGAGCACGACCAAATATTGTACCCTGTATACTACGTCTCCCGGAAATTGAACACCAGTGAACGAAATTACAGCACGCCGGAACTTGCAGCCCTCGCTCTTGTGTTCTCGGTACGTAAACTATCGAGATTTCTTTTAGGTAAACACTTCATTATTGAAACAGACAATAGTCCGTTGACATTTATCACCAGTGGAACCCCAAGTAACCACAGAGTGGCCAGATGGCCCCTTCTTCTACAGGACTATAGCTTCGAAATCAGACATATAAGAGGCTCACATAAATCACTGGCCGATCTTCTATCGAGATGTCCATACGACTCACCCAAAAGCCAGGTAACACCCGAGCACATTGCAGATGGTGTATAAACTGCAACGTAAATAGTGCTCAACACCACAGCCAATTGTGACTTCATGTCAATTACGCTGTGAAGAACTGTGTGATGGGGAAGATTTAATCTCCCATTGTAAATAAATTGTGTACATATTATTATTATGCGAATTAATGTGTCGTATAATTGTGAGAAATGTGAAAGAATGCCATTACTATTGTAAATATGTAGTATTATAAGAAATAGACACCACAAGTGTCACAGGACAGTACTACAGGACCAAAAGACTTACCGAGCTTGAACAGCGCCAAGTAATCCTGAGTACATCTACAAAGATGGTCCACGACGTTTTAACGAGTACGAATGATGACCTTGACAACCTAATCCCAGAATAAGACGGAAGAAGCTATCCAACAGCTGATGACAAGAACTGGGTGCTCCGTATATTTAAAGTCCATCTAAAACGAGAGACCTTGATGTGAATGTCAACATAACACATGTGTGCAACAACACAGCTCTACACTTCCGTTATATGTCCATATTAATTTGAAAGTTAGCAAACGATACTAAATGTTTATAAATTTATGACAATTATATGAAAATTTGGGTATGAAACATGTCCATATACGAAATTGTATATGTCGAGTTTTGTTAGATTATAATCTCAGCATCGTAGCTTGATTTACTTTTTCACAAGAGTGACCTTTTGTGCACTTTTGTCAATAAGTATCAAATTATGACACTAAGAAAGAAAATATTACTTGTAATTTATTTTGTTGAAAGCATGATAAAATTACTGTCCCTAACTTTTGTTACCAAGGGACATAACTAAATATTGTTGGTGATGTGTAAATATGTATTGAAACTACCTTGTTTGCCTAATGAGTATCACGTCAATGTGACGTCATGTGTATATGGGAAAACTTACCAAAACTGAAGACCTTCATTGGATATTCTATGAGATAAGGGTAGATGTCCAATGTCGGAGTTATCTTATAGGTAGATACTCACAGGCTGACCTAATTATTTGTAATTTTTCTTTTTGGTTGAGAGGTAGGGGCAAGTTAGCCGTAACCTACCGGACTGGCTGTGTCTCAGCGAGGTAAAAACCATGGAATTGATTGTACTTGACGAGTATGCTTGATGGGTAGACATGGGGATTGTATGCATATTGTTTACTAATCACCTGTACATATTAAGACAAACCAAAGATTTACATCAGATGAAGTGCAAAGTTCGATTCTGACAAGATAAAGAAAAGCTATATAGAGTACATGAAAGGAAAACCTTTCATGAGAAAAAGGGGGAGGGGGGAGAATGTCAGAGTCTCACCCAGAGTTATAACGCGTTTTCTGTACCAACGCCCGACAATGCAACGCTGAACTATGATAAACACTACAGCTATAAAGCGGCGTCGTCAACAACGCCAGGCTATCAACACTGAGCGATGCTAAGCAGTCGGCGGTCAGCTGGAACACAGCGTGAACATTGAGGGGTCACGCAAGCTGACTCGAGCACAACTGAGGTGTGTGCTAAAAGGCCAGCCAGACGATGCTTGGGTGCAGTAACGGACTGATGTGTGAACGCGGCTTGAGAGTTTATGCATGTCTTGATAGCTAGCCTGTATGACCGTTGGAGATGGAACGCCTGTGTGTTTGACTTGTAAGCTGAGTGCATTGATGTATTAGTATATTGATGTATTGATTGCTTGTATTTATGATCTATTTGATAATGTGAATTGTGATTGCGCGAAGCCTGTATTGTTTCTGATGTGTGCAGTGCGCGAATAAATAGCGCGAATTATATTATCGGTGATTAGCCTCGTGTTATTTGATAATCATATTTAGTATCACACTTGTCAAGATACGAGCCACAGCTCTTGCGCTAAGCAAGACTTTGACAATATGGTATATGACATATCTGTCCGGCAATTTTGTTAGTGATGTTTGGTATATTACATGTCCGTCTGGTTCCAAATGTTGCTGTATGTAGCCGCGGAACAGTGTTGGGGTGAGAGCCCACCTTGCTTAAATACCCCAATGGCTCGTGAGTACATAACCTCTGCAAGAAAAGTCCAATTCCTGGCCTTCACGTGGCGGAACTGTTTTCACTAACAGGAGAAGCGGCTAGGGCGAGTTTCTGGCGCCGAAAAATAACCAGTATGCTCTAGATGTGTATGCACGTACATGCGTGCCCAGACACATGTGTGTGCGCGCGTACACATCTAAACTCGAGTGAGACCACAGTCTGCTCTAGCAAAGTAGAGGTGCTGAAGACGGCGGCAACCATCCAGGAGGCGCACCACAGAAATCAGGATGCCACGCAATTACCTAAAATGGAATATGTCGGCTACTGCTAAATGTTATGGTGCTCGCCCTGCTTTGGACCCCCAGGCAGGTACAGTGCCGGGCCCTATGTCTCGAAAGGGTCCATCCACAACTACTGGATGTCCTTCTGAACGTCTGGCCATACTAAACAAAGATTTAAAATAATGCACTGGAATGCGGAGGGAGTCAGCAACCAAAAAATAGAATTAGAAAACATCCTGGACCAAGACAAGTTAAGCGTATGTTGCTTGCAAGAAACTCACCTCAACGAAAATATAGCCTTCAAAATCAGAGGCTACCAGTGTTACCGATGTGACCGAAAGGACAGGCGAAAAGGTGGGATACTGACCTTTGTAAAAAATATCATCCCTGCTTCCCAAATCGAAGTCTACATGGAAGGGGCTAAGTATCAGACACTTAAACTTAAGACAGACAATACAGACCTACATCTGATCAATTACTACTGTCCAAGTGACCGCCCACATGCACTGGACACACTACCGTTAAAAGAAAATCAATGATTGTGTGGCGATTTCAACAGCCACTAGCAGAGCTGGGGTTATGTTCACATGGACCAGAGAAGTGAGAGACTGGAAGACTGGCAGGATGAGAAAAGATACATCTTGATTAACAAGCCGTCCGACCCACATACTTTCTACTCGAGATCATGGCACACTACAACTACACCTGACCTGGCTTTTCATTCACCAGACCTGGAGTGGAACATTACACAAATTGTTGGGAAACAACTTGGTGGCAGTGACCATCGGCCAGTCTTTCTAACTGTAGAAAATGAGCATGTAAGTGAAAACAGAACCTTCTCGAGGTGGAACTACAAGAAAGCAGACTGGGCAATGTACAAAAATCGGACCAGCATACTGGTTAGAAACCTGAATACTGAGAAAGACATAAATAAAGTAGTAGAAGGGTTTGAGAACTGCATACTACAGGCAGAGCGAGAAACAGTACCAAGAGGAGCCTGTAAAGAATATAAACCTTACTGGAGTAGTGAACTGGAACAGTTGCATAATGATGTGGAAGTGTGTAGAAAGCAAGCAGAGGCCACACCCAGCCAAGAGCACCACAATAAATTCCAGCACGCAAAAGCCAGATTTCAAAGGGCCAAGCTGCAGGCTAGACGGAATGGCTGGCAGGAGAAAACTGGAGTCTCTGAACTTTGAAAGAGACACAAGGAAATTGTGGAAGCTAATAAAACAGCTTAATGACGAGGGCACAGGGAGAAACTCAAAAACTGCACTACATAAAGATGGAAACATCATAACAAAAAAGCAAGCAGCTGACCATTTTGCTTACACATTCGCACAAGCTAACGATACCAAAATTATTCCAGAGAAACAACAAGAGATTCGAGAGAAACGGCAACATACAGGACAGAATGAAATAGTACATAAGGTTTTGGGGGCATCCATAACAATCAGCGAACTGGAGCTAGCCGTATCAAAACTGAACATGAGAAAGTCACCAAGAGCTAATGGTATCTCCAATGAAATGATCAGGAACCTAGGAACTGAGGCCAAAGCAAAGCTGTTGCAGATCTTCAATAACAGCTGGGCCTTAGGCAGTGTTCCACAAGCCTGGAGAGAAGCAATCATGATACCCTTCCTAAAATTAGGGAAAGATAGTTCCATTGCCTCCAGCTACAGACCAATTAGCCTCACCAGCTGTCTCTACAAAACACTAGAGCGCATCATCAATCAAAGACTGCAGTAGTACACTGAAAGAAAACATCCTTGTGCCACAGCAGGCTGGCTTTAGGCAGTGCTACTCTACGGAAGATCAGACAACCTACCTCTCTCAAGAAATTGAGGATGCATTCCAAGAGAAGAAGCTGGTGCTTGCGGCATGGATAGATCCGAAGAAAGCCTTTGACAAAGTCTGGAAAGAAGGTCTGATAAAGAAACTGAGAAACTGCAAGGTCAATGGAAGAATGTACAATTGGGTGAAAGCATACTTGCACAACAGAAGAGCCCGAGTACAGTTAGACGGACTCAAGAGCAAGAAAGTACTATTGCGTCACGGTGTTCCCCAGGGCGGAGTCGTGTCCCCCACACTTTTTCTAATCTTCATCAATGATCTCGTTGCTAATCTGCCGCATGGAATTAACGCGGCAATGTACGCCGATGGCCTGGTTGTATGGAGCACAAATGAACATGCATCAGTGGCCACCAGACTGCTACAAAGAGCTGTATCTACATTTGTTGCATGGGCAAATAGATTGGCAAATAGATGGTGTTTCAGCATAAACATTGACAAGTGCAGCGCCAGTCTATTTACCCTCTCTCCAAAACAAAAGGCAGGAACCATCCAGATAAATGGAACACCCCTAAGAGAAGATAAAGAACCAACATACATTGGAGTAACATTTGATGGCAAGCTGGCATGGAGAAAGCACATCAACAAAGCAGTAGCAAAAGTCAGAAGGAAAATAGCCACCCTGAGAAAGCTAACTGGAACCACATGGAGAGCCAGTGGGAAAAAATACTTAGCAAGGTTTATCAACAGAGCTACGACCACACCTAGAATACGATCAACAGCGTGGTGTTCGACAAATACCACACTACAAGAGCTGGACAAGGTGCAAAATCAAGCACGTAGAGTCACCACAGGAGGGATGAGATCAATCCCTATAGTGGAAATGGAGAAGATGGGGAGGACACACGCACTGAGTGAGCGCAGAGATACGAAAACGCTAATACAAGCAGAAAAGTTCCTCAGCTTGCCAGGCCACCCTATGAAGAACAGATTTGAAAACCTAGCCATGGGGCGGTTGAAAAGAAGTTGTTTTATCCACCAGGCCAAACGACTCTGCAGAGAAACTGCCGATCTGCCCACAGTTGGTATCCCCCTAACAACTATTCCAGAGCAAACTCCATGGAAAGATGACCATAGACTATCATTAAAAATCCAGACAAAAGTGAGAGGAATATTTGACAAGGACGAACAGAACAGTTTGCAGCGCAGAACAGCCACTCTCAGCTTCCTTGATAAAGAATACCCACAGAACCTCTGGATCCGAGTCTACACAGATGGGTCAGCAAACAATGCTGTTCGAAATGGAGGAGCGGGAGTGTACATAGAATACCAAAATAATACTAAGGACACAGCCAGAGTTCCAATAGGAAAGTACTGCCATAACTATGATGCTGAAATTGAGGCAATCAAGATAGCAACAGATAGATTACTAAATACCAGCAACGGTACACAACTTGTGGTGCTATTGACAAATGCAAAATCAGTACTCGATGCGCTCCTGTCTGGGAAATTGCCAGTACTAAGGACACTACTTTCTGAACTTAGCAGTCAGCATAAGGTCACCATACTGTGGATACCATCCCACTGTGGAGTACCCGGAAATGACAGAGCTGATCAATTGGCTAATGAAGGAGCCAACGAAGAACAGCCTGATGTGCCAGTTACATACCACCAAAAGAAAAGGAATGATCAACTCAGTCATAAAGACACAAAATCCTGCTCAAGATGAATACCACGTTATGGACAGACCAGAACAAGTCATTATTCTGCGCCTCAGAACCGGACACAATAGATTACGCAACCACATGTATGCAAAATTTTAAATTGGTGAAACAGCCATGTGCACATGTGGATTGGCGTCGCAGACAGCAGAGCACATACTCCAAGACTACCCAAAATATAACATATCTAGGCAAACCTTCTGGCCTAGAGAGACGACGGTGGAAGATAAACTCTATGGACCGCTGTGTAAACTGAAAAAGCAGTTAAATTCATACAAGAGACAACATTGCAGTTACAGAAATATTTCAAGCGAACGAAAGAAGAAGAAGAACATGTACGTCTGGTGATTTAGTTAGTGAGGTGTGGTATATTACATGTCTGTCTGGTGATTTTGTTAGTGAGGTGTGGTATATTACATGTCCGTCTGTTGATTTAATTAGTGAGGTGTGGTATATTATATGTCGTTCCGGTTATTTAGTTAATGTGGTGTGATATATTACATGTCCGTCTGGTGATTTAGTTAGTGAGGTGTTGTATATTACATTTCCGTCTGGTGATTTAATTAGTGAGGTGTGGTATATTATATGTCGTTCCGGTTATTTAGTTAGTGAGGTGTGGTATATTACATGTCCGTGTGGTGATTTTGTTAGTGAGGTGCTGTATATTACATGTCCGTGTGGTAATTTTGTTAGTGAGGTGCTGTATATTACATGTCCGTCTGGTGATTTTTGCTAGTGAGGTGTGGTATATTACATGTCGTTCCGGTTATTTAGTTAGTGAGGTGTGGTATATTACATGTCCGTGTGGTGATTTTGTTAGTGAGGTGTGGTATATTACATGTCCGTCTGGTAGTTTTGTTAGTGAGGTGTCATATATTATATGTCCGTCTGGTGGTTTTGTTAGTGAGGTGTATATATTGCATGTCAATCAGGTGATTTTTTTAGTAACGTGTTGTATATTACATTTCCGTCTGGTGATTTTGTTACTGAGCTGTTGTATATTAAATGTCTCACTGGTGATGTTGCTAGTGAGGTGTGATATGTTACATGTCTGTCTGGTGATTTTGTTAGTGATGTGTGGTAAATTACATGTTCGTCTGATGATTTAGGTAGTGAGATATAGTATATTACATGTCCGTCTGTTGATTTAGTTAGTAAGGTGTGGTATATTACATGTCAGCCTGGTGATTTTGTTATTGAAGTGTGGTATATTACATGGCCGTCTCCTTATTCAATTAGTGAGGTGGGGTATATTACATGTCCGTCTGATGATTTATTTAGTGATGTGTGGAATATTACATGTCCATCTGGTGATTTAGTTAGTGAGGTGTGGTATATTACACGATCATGTGATGGTTTTGTTAGTGAGGTGTGATATATTACATGTCCGTCTGGTGATTTTGTTAGTGAGGTGTGGTATTAAGCGGCCACATGATGGTTTTGTTAGTCACATGTGGTATATTACATATCCATGTGATGGTATTGTTAGTATTAAACATGCCCGTCTGGAGATTTTGTTAGTTAGGTGTGGTATATTACATGTCCATCCTGTGATTATTTTAGTAAGGTGTGGTATATTACAAGTCCGTCTTGTGGTTTTGTTAGTGAGGTGGTTATATTACGATTATGTCTGGTGATTTCGTTAGTAAGGTGTGGTATATTACGTGTCGGCCTGGTGATTTTTGTTATTGTGGTGTGGTATATTGAATGGCCGTCTGGTGATTTAGTTAGTGAGGTGTGTTATATGTCTTGTCCTCTAGTGATTTTGTTAGTGAGGTGTGGTATATTACATCTGCGTCTGGTGATTTAGTTTTTGAGGTGTGGTATATTGCATGTCCGTCTGGTGATGTTAGTTAGTGAGGTGTGGTATATTACATGTCCGTCTGGTGATTTGTTAGTGAGGTGTGGTATATTGCATGTCCTGATGGTGATGTAGCTAGTGATGTGTTGCTATATTACATATCCGTCTTGTGATTTTGTTAGTGAGGTGTGGTATATTACATGTCCGTCTGGTGATTTGTTAGTGAGGTGTGGTATATTACATGTCCGTCTGGTGATGTTGTTAGTGAGGTGTGGTATATTACATGTCCGTCTGGTGATTTAGTTAGTGAGGTGTGGTATATTACATGTCCGTCTGATGATTGTGTTAGTGAGATGTGGTATATTACATGTCCGTCTGATGATTGTGTTAGTGAGATGTTGTATATTACATGTCCGTCTGGTGATTTAGTTAGTGAGGTGTGGTATATTACATGTCCGTCTGGTGGTTTCGTTAGTGAGATGTGGTATATTACATGTCCATCTGGTGATTTAGTGATGTGTGGTTTATTACCTGTCTATCTGGTGATTTAAATATTGAGCTGTGGTATATTACCTGTCCGTCCGCTTATTTTGTTAGTGTGGTGTGAAAAATAAAAAAAAAAAGGTTAACGTGGTATGGGTATCCACTATCAAAGGAGATGTAAGACGCATCCTTTCCTCCGTTAGTCTACGTGACACCCTTTGGCAAGGTGGAGTACCCGTTTAGCCCCCCGATCAGCGTTACGTAAAGCCATGGAATCAGGTGGTTGATGGAGTGTGATAGCAGTTGACAGATTGTTGTTGGTTATGTCTTGCACTCTTCTGCGATAGCCAGGTGATCTCATCAGTAGATTGGCTGGCTCGGCAAAATTTGGTGGAGTATTGATGCATGACAAGGCAGACGTGGTTGCGGCCTTGTGGGAGAACGTGTACACCTCGGAGGAGCAGATGGAGCACCATGGTCTGGTAAGAATGAGACAAGGAGGTGTGACGAGGGGATCTGGCCGGCGCTCGGCGCTCGGAGGAAAGGCGAGACGGACATATACTCAGATTGCTACTGGAACTATTAGTGTTGGAACTCTTCGCTGGCTGCTGAGGATGGAGACGGAGCGCTTATGGGAATGTCCTGAATGCTGTGATGTTGGTTCCTAAATCAATCAATCAATCAATCAATCAATCAGTAGATACAATGGCTATGGCCACTGACTAGTTTTTACCTTCTGCAAAACTTGCCAAGAAACCATAATGTAATATGGAAAATATAATGAGAAATGTAAGAGATGATTTAAATAAGGAGCTATATGATGCCGTAAATATCGGTGGTCTTGACATACCAGATATTCGGTATGCTGATGATACAGTATTGCTATCCACAACACAGACTGGTATAGAAAACCTAATAGCCTCAACCCAACTGAGTGGTGAAAATCAAAACATGTATCTTAACATTGCAAAAACAAAGATAATGCATACAGATAAAATCACTATGGAGAAAGAAATATATGTTAATGTTTAAAATGTTGAATATCTTGGGTCATTGATTACCAACAACGGTGACACAATGAAAGAAATTAAAAGACGACTATCAATTGCTCTTCACAGACTAAAACAACTGAATAAATTATGGAATTGGACAGACAGAACTACAGAAATTTGATTTTTAAGAGCATGCGTATTTCCCATGGCAACATACGCCTATAAGACATGGACACTTACTAAACAAACTGAACAGCGCATAAATGCCTTTGAATATAAATGTTATAGGCGAGTTCTAAGAATATCTTGGGTAAAGAAAAGAACAAATATTGAAGAAGGTTGGCTATTAAAAATGATAAAACAAAGAAAATTGAAATATTTTGTTCACTTGAAACGTCACAAAAGTTTGGAGAGATCAATAATGGAGGGGTATATGCCTGGGAAGAGAGGAAGAGGAAGGCCAAAGAGAAGATGGGTGCAGGATGTGGCGTATGATCTCCAGATGGGTGTATCGGACGCGGGACATCTTGCTTATGATCGAGAGGCTTTCCTATTAAACGAATAAATTGGTGGGGAAAATTACATGTCCGTCTGTGATTTAGTTAGTGAGACGTGGTATATTAAATTTCCGTCCGGTTATTTTGTTACTGAGGTGTGGTATATTAATGTCCTTCTGGTGATTTTGTTAGTGAGGTGTGGTATATTACATGTCCGTCCGGTTATTTTGTTACTGAGGTGTGGTATATTAAATGTCCGTTTTGTGATTTTGTTAGTGAGGTGTGGTATATTACATGTCCATCTGGTGATTTAGTTTGTGAGTAATGTATATTAAATGTCTTTCAAGTGATTTTATTAGTGATGTGTGGTATATTTCATGTCCTTCACGTGAATTTGTTAGTGAGATGTGGTATATTACATGTTCCTCTGGCGATTTTGAGAGTGACGTGTGATATATTACATGTCCATCTGGTAAATTTCTTCGTGACGTGTGGTATATTACATGTCAGTCGGGTGATTTTGTAAATGAGGTGTGGTATATTACATGTCCGTCTGGTGATTTAGTTAGTGAGGTGTGGTATATTACATTTCCGTCGTGTGATATTGTTAATGAGGTGATTTATATTACATGTCCGTCTAGTGATTTAGTTAATGAGGTGTGTATATTACATGTCCTTCTATTGATTGTGTTAGTGTGGTATATTACATGTCCGTCTGATGATTTAGTTAGTGATATATGGTATATTACATGTCCGTCTGGTGATTTTGTTTGTGACGTATGGTATATTAAATGTCCGTCTGGTGATCTTGTTAGTGAGGTGTGGTATATTACATGTACGTCTGGTGAGTTTGTTAGTGAGGTTTGGTATATTACATATCCGTCTGTTGAATTTGTTAGTTAGGTGTGGTATATTAATTTCCGTCTGATGATTTAGTTAGTGAGATGTGGTATTTTAATGTCCGACTGGATGTCCGTCTGGTGATTTTGTTAGTGAGGTGTGGTATATTAATGTCCGTCTGGTAATTTTGCTAGTGAGGTGTGGTATATTACATATCTTAAGCTTTCACATGAACTCCGTGGCACCGCATACGCAGTGTACGCGTGATTACCTCCAGGGATGGAAAATGATTATCGATCCCTGAGATCGGCTCTTTTGAAAAGATTCGATATGACCGCACATGCATACAGACGGTGGTTTAGAACTTCCAAACGAGAACCAGTTGAGATGTTCTCTGCATATAGTGTGGGGTTGACCTCTTACCTCTTGAAATGGGTGGCTTTGGCCGGTTTCATAGTGGAGTATGAGAGATTAAGGGAGCTCATCGTAGTAGACGAAAGGCTGCCTTTGCGAAATTTCTTAGGGCAAAATGGTGCGGAATGATTAAACATAGTGAACAAGTTGACTGAGGGATATGTAGAAGTTTTTGGTGAGAATGAGGATTCCACTCAGACTGATCCTAATTCTAAGCCAAATGGGCATGAGAAGAAGCCCAAAGCTAAAGGTTCTAAAGAATCTATCAGCACAACAGACACCTACGAAAACAACTCTCGAAGGTACTATGAGATGGATACAAGCGACCTAGTATATGTGTCAAACTATGAAACGAGTTCAGCACCGCTCATACTAAAACGAGAAAACACAGGCGACGCAGTGGCCAGCCAGTGGGCGGAGCTAGTGCGATCAAATGACTGCGCTGGCTGAGAAGGAGCCGACACGTTTTGTTCATTCGGAATGCGAGACGTGGGCAGAGAAAGATTGAATTAACAAAGCTTAGAAGGGTAATTTGAGCAGATCAGTGTTTTGTTGAAGATAAGGAATATTCCTGCTATGGAATCGATATGGGATGAAGACTAATGCCTAAGCTGATGTTTATTTGTGAAGGAAAACACCGGCTAACAGCACATCGTCATTCAGGGTTTGTTGACAATAAAGATGGCCGGAATGCCGGCCTAACACATCCCTAGACAGCAAGAAGTAGGCCGCAGACCACGTCGTTCGTAAGTAAAGAAACTACATGAGATATATTATAGAACTTAGCTTACACAACCCAGATCCTTTATAACGAGTAGATTTGCAATGAGGAAGATTTATGAACAGTGAGTGTGCTGGTCATGTGTGGTACACGGGATCGGCGACCAGCCGGCACATGAAAGTCGCGCGTGAGAGCTGTGTAACAATAAAGTTTTCATATGTAAACTAAAGACGCGAAAGTTATTCTGTTGTTTGTGGTAGCGAATATCCTGAAATTGACAGGTATTGTACGAGCCTCTGCACCAACGTCCTGCATCAAATCTGTGGCAAAGCTACGTCATTCAAATCCGTGGCAAAGTGAGGTCGATCGTCCAATTTTGAACCCAATGGTCAACAATGAATGAAATTTCAACAGTGAAGTTATATGAATAATGACAGTGAACGGTGTTCTCAAAATGAATACCGCAATTTAAAATTATTGTCACCAAGTCAAACAAAGGAATAGTGCACGTCATAAGTAAAGGTAAAAAAAGAACATTGTTCGAGGTCAACAACAAGCATGGCCACCAATTTACACAAGATAACCCACGTCTCAGTCCAACGTCATTTTATGTAATTAATGTACAGGTTGCATAACATATAACAGTCCAAATATTTCATTTCAATTTTTCAATTACTGGAACAAAAATGGCATTCAGCCACATAAATAACTATGTAGGGCCGTCTTCATGTGCTGCATGCACTATAGTGCTCTCATAAACTAACCAACATATCAACATCTAGTATTTGTTCCAGAGACATAAAAAAAAAATCAGCAGTAGTATGGTATGCAGGAATGACACCCCTTTTTGGGGGCGCAAAATTTTTCTAGGAACGAAGCTGATCCATACCGATTCCTGAATCAAGCTGAAGGGAAGCCAAGCTGATCCAGACCGAGTCCTGAACCAATCCGAAGGGGATCCAAGCAACTTGAGCAAGTCACCAAGGACACTGTAGCTGCATATACACAGATTGAGTTGTTTCCTATTGATTTGTGTATGTGTCCTGCTTAGTAGTACAGAGTCAACAGACATCTATTCATTACGATGTTTACTCACCATCACCATTAGCGGGAGGATGGTGGGCTACCTTTGATTGGTTTATTATCACGCAAAGGTACGTTCCGTTCGGTCGGCAGTCGAAATTGACTTTATAATTTCAGTAAATATTCGAATGCTAGCGATAACTTTGTCTTGTTTGGTAAAATTGTCCACTATTTGTTGTTCTTTAACGTCATTAATGTTTCTATTAATTAAGATGGTTTTGTCCACAGGTGTTGTGTCATTTAGCTAAATTTCTTATAGGTGTTCTTGGTTGTCCTGTATTGTTTCTATTATTGTTATACAGCATTACGTCAGGTTCAGCGCAGTCGACTTCGCCAGAACAAGACCAGCAGCGACACTGAATAAAATATACAGCTGCCATAGAGATTCTCAACTATCATCAACAAAGATACTAGTACTCCAACACACTTATACAGTTAGTATCTACAATTACTGTGCATTGAAACCATCTAACAGATTATTGGCACATAGATAATAGACGGTACACAACAACATGTCTACATTATCAGACTTCGTAGCATTTGGTAAGACGTGTGGCTTCACAGGTCCAGAACTCATGGCCTTAGCAGAGAAGAAAGTCTCTGAATTTCAGGCTCAGCAAAGAGAAGACAGAGCCGCAGCCAGAGAGGCCAGAGAAGCACAAGAGGCAGCAGCTAGAGAGGCCAGGGAGGCACAAGAGAAACAGAAAGAGAAAGAAATGGAATTAGAAAAATAAAGAATTTCCTCTCTAGATAAACATAAAGATAAAGAGCTAATCTTAGAGAAAGAAACATTAGATCACGAAGCAAAAATACTACAGTTTGAAAACGACAAACTGGCAGCCGATAAAATTATGAAGGATAAAGATATTTAAGGGAACATACAAGTAAAGATATTAGAGTTGGAAAAGGAAGCTGAAATTGCAAATAATAAATTAGCAATCAAAACCCTGGACCCCATCAAGAGATATCAGTGAATCACAAGAAATTTCACGCAAGGTGACTATATATCGGCATAGGTGACTAACTTTAAAGTCCTCATGAATCACTACAAAGTTCCACAGGAAGAGTGGGCGATCTTATTTCATAAGCATCTTTCCCCGGAGCGTCTGAAAGTTGTAGAGGTAATACCAGTGCACTGTCGAACAGATTACCAATACATAAAAGAGCGAGTCCTGACAATTTTTCTTTAGATCAAGCGGGACTTCGCAAACCTTACAGAGTTCTAACCTCGATGGCAAATCAAACCTTCTTTGATTTCGTATCTGAAACCACATCACTATTCGATAAGTGGTTGAAATCTGCAGGTGTTGGTAGTGACTTTAATAAATTAAGAGATCTAATGCTTAGAGATAAACTAATCTCAGCAGTGCCTGATAACATGGCAACTTTCCTGATAGAAAACAAATGCTCTTCTATTTCCGAGATGAAGTCCAGAGAAGAAGCGTACTACAACGCGCATAAAGAGATCTTTGCAGAAGGGGCTCAACCTGAGTACCATGAGATGGATACGAGAAATAGGGCAAGTGTGTCGAACGTAGAAACTATATCGATGCCGATGGGGCACGCTGTGGAAAAATACAGGCTAGCACCGGCGGCATGAGTGGGCAGAGTTAACGTGGTCACATGACTGCGCCTAGGCTGAGAACGAAGGGCCTTGTTGTTAGCCAGACGGCGCCGAGACGTGAACAGGGGATGATCGATTGAGAGCGATCGAGAACAATCGAAAAGAACCAGCAACGATAAGATCATCTGAGACGCACTTAAAGTGTAAAATATTATTCCCGTTGTGGAAATTGGCGATCATGAAGCAAGACACTGAAGCTGACGCCTGATGATGGGCTGCAAACGCCAGCAAGCGGTAGCGGGACAATTGACACTGGTTTGATAACACCCTAGACCAGAATGGCGGACAGAGACACGCTGTGACAAGGACTTGTTGGTTACGGGTTATGTGCGTGAGTAGAAATAGAATTGTTAAATAAACTATCAAGTGAGTGTTACAACAGTAAGATCTACAGTATGCATCAACCAAAGTCTTTCCTGAAGATTAGATTAACCATGAATTATGTTTGTAGGCAGTGGGTGTACTGGTAATACGCAGAACGCGAGAACGACAGGAAGCCGGCGATGTATGACAGGGACGTGTGATTACTGTTCTGCAATAAAATTAAATGAGTTGACTATGGACGCAAAAGACTTTTGTGAGTTGTGTGCATAGCGGATCTGTAAGTTGTCAAGAGTTTGTACGAGCCATTACAAAGATTAAACCCAGGACAAATCCCAAGATTTCTGACACTTGATATCATGCCTACACGTTGTGGGTGAATCATGATTTCTACACTTGGCACTATTCCGACATATGGCATGATTTCGGCACTTGGCACGTGGGTGTTTTCGCCCATTTGATGGTGACCCGAATATAAACAATAAATGAAGTTTTGTGAATATTAACAGTGAACAGTGCTATCAAAAATAAATATTTACAGACAAAATGCATGTCACGAAAGTCAAAGAGAATGACATTGACCAAGGTCAACAAACAAACATGGTCACCAACTGGAACAAGATAGCACGGGTCTCAGCCCAATATCACGTTACGAGATTTGTGTAACTTGATGTAATCAATGTACCGTTGCATAAGAAAGAACAGTGCAATTATTTCAAAACGGCAAAATATAACAATGCAACTTTTTCCTAAACTTCAAATATTGGAAATGAAGAAACATAATGGCACTCAACCACACAGAGCAACATTATACAGCCGTCGTTATGTGCTCCATGCACGATAGTGCTCTGATAAACTAATTCAATGATCAAAATCCAAGAATTTTGTTCCAGATATATTTTTTGACAATAAGCAGTAGTATACCAGAAGGTGCGACATACCTTTCTGGTGGAGCAACATTTTGATGGCGTAACTTGGACTGATTCCTGAATCAAACCAGAGGGCAGCTAAGCCGATCCATATCAATTCCTGAAACAATCCGAAGTGGAACCAAGCATCTGGAGCAAGCCACCAAGGACACCGGAGCTGAATATACACAGGTTGAGTTGTTTCCATTTGATTTGTGTATGAGTCCTGCTTAGTAGTCCAGAGTCAACGGGCACCCATTCATTACTATGTTTACTTACTTTCATTAGCAGGGGATTGGAGTGCTACTTTTTTGTTATTTCATTATCACCCAAAAGTACGGTCCGTTCTGTTAGCATTCGAAATGGGCTTTATAATTTCAGTAAATTTTCGACTGCTAGCGATAACTTTGTCTTGTTTGGTAAATTTGTCCATTATGTGTTATTCTTTATCGTCATTAATTTCTCTATTATTTAAGATTGTTTTGTCCACAGGTGTTATGTCAACGAGATAAACTTCTGATAGGTGTTATTGGTTGTCCAGTATTGTTATCATTATTGTTGAACAACATTACAGCAAGTGCATCGCAGGCGGCTTCGCCAGAACAAGGCCAGCAGCGACACTGACTAAAACATATTCTTGCTATTGAGATTCTCTATCATCGTCAGCACAGATACTGGTGTTCCACAACACATATACAATTAGTTAGTTAGTTAGTTAGTTAGTTAGTTAGTCGACAGATCATCCTCATTGCACATCGAACCATTCAGTCCACAAGTGCTCGGATCCCCTCCTCAGCAAATCCCGCAGCGTGTAGCGGCTAAAGACGCCAGTTCTGTGTTGGTTTATCAATCTTCTCTGGCTTCCTACGTACGTGGTTTGGCCACCCCTCTTTTAATTTGCTGTTCTCGCAGTCTGGCCATGGTTGTAGATTCACAGTCATCACTTGGTTCACGGAAAAGTCTTACTTCTCGTAGAGCATTCAGAATGTCAGAATGTCTCGCCTGGCAAAGATTAGTTTCATCTTCGGCCATGGCATGCGGGAGTACAAAGAAATGAGCGGGCTGACAAGCTCGCAGGTGAGGCTACTGTGGAGGGCGGACGCGCCATGGACCAGGCTGACATACTATTAGTATCCTCAGTTATTGTACATTGGTTCCAGCTACACATTATTGACACATATATAGTAGACAGGTACACAGCAACAACATGTCTACATTAGCAGATTTTGTAGCACTTGGTGAGAAAGGTGGTTTCACAGGCCCAGAACTGATAGCATGGGCCTAACAGAAAGTCTGTGACTTTCAGGCACAACAAAGAGAAGAAAGAGCTGCAGCTTGAGAGCTTAAGCAAGCACAAGAAGCAGCAGCAAAAGAACTTAGAGAACTTGAGCTACAACAATAAGTAGCACAAGAAGCAGCAACAAAAAAAACTTAAAAAGCTTGAGCTACAAAAACTAGCAGCACAAGAAAAACAAAAAGATAAAGAACTTGCGTTAGAAAAAGAAATATTAGATCTCGAAGCAAAAAGACTACAGTTTGAAATAGACAAGTGTATTTTTGAGAAAAGAAAATAAAGTCAGAATTACCAAAAACAGACTACAAAAACAACGTAAAATGTTATCTTTGTCATAGTTTTGGACACGGGGTCAAGACTTGTAGACTTAAACAGAGAACAAAGATGCTAAGAGTGCATATGTTACTTCTAGTAGGAAAGTAGAACATGACCAAAAGACAAGCATATTATCCATAACGACAGACAATAACACACAAAACGAAATCTGCAGAGAATTCCATGAAGAAGATAACATCAACTGCGACCACGAAGTAGCGATGCAAGAGGTAAATACAATAAATATCCCAAACGGAACTCGAAAGATCCAGAAAGCGTTGGTCAACGGCATACATACCACATGCATAAGAGACATTGAAGCGTCGATAGTGGGAGTTTACCAAAGGTTTGTTAGAAGGAAAGACTACACGGGTAAGAGTGTACCTTGTCGAACATTCGGTGGAACCCTCTAGAGGTATGACAAAGCATGGATCAAAATCGACAGCTCATACTGTACTGGGAGAGTACGAGCAGCAGTGCTAGAAAACACTACGCTGGGTTAATGATTGGCAACATACCACAGGTGAAAGAGTGTACACAGGAAGAAATCAAAGCATGGCATGCAAAACACACTTTAGCAAATACCTTGACAAGAGCACATCATAGTAAGAAAGATAAAGAAGAACATAAAGTAGTCATACCGCAGAATAAACAGACAGACACTAAACAGGTATCATACAAACCTACCTATGACTTAGCAAAACAACAAAGAGATGACGAGACGCTGCGGACGTATGTTCAGCAGGTAAACTAACCATCTAAAAAACTGCAAGGAGGTAAATGGAAATATATATTAGAGAATAACATCCTCATGCGCAAATATAAGAGTTATGCAACGCATATCTCACCAACTGTGCTGCCAGTACAAGATCGCAACGACAAGCTAAAGTTAGCGCACAGTTTCCCAGGTACAGATCATAGGGGAATGGCCAATACTAGACAGCTATTATTATCTCTATTCTACTGGCCAGGCGTTAAGAAAAACATCAGAAACCATATCCGATTATGTAAACTGTGCCAACAGAAAGACATCCCGTTCCCAGACATACAGACAGAGAAACACAGCAATCAACAGGGAGAAAACACACCTGAGAAATACTGTCAACAAGATGAAGAAACATCAGAAACTCACCACATAGAACAGGTTGCTGATAAAGAGACAGACAGACTTCTGACACATGAACAATCAAAAGTCACACCAAAACTACAGTGCCTAATAAAATATCAGTCTCGTGGTACAAGTACAGGTTTCATCAAACTTAGATTGGTAACATTCAGCATGTTGATGACTACTATTATTATAGAAAACCAAACACTACATCACGTGTGGGAAACAGTCACTGCAAGAATAAAACAGATATTTAAAAAACAAGATGGTGCTTCAGAATATACAGAAAGCTTAAAACTAACTGATCGCATTACACAACCAGTCAAAGCACAGCAGATGATTGTAACATCATATACTTACTTGGTTCAGCAGACAATGGCAATAACTGTAACATCAAACAGAAATTGTAAATTTAAAAATATGAACACAGCATTAGTACCATTCACAAGATAGCTTCACATATATCAAAATGAAACACACTTTTCTTGTGATATGAATATAATGTATAGATAGTTTAGAATAGATATAATTGTTTTAGCAGAATGAATTTCTGGATAATGATAATGTTGTTTGAATGGACATAATGGAAGGAAAAACAGCAAATGCAAATATAGTAACAATAACTATAGCTCTTATATAGAGGAGTTAAAGTGTGATATTACATACTGTCCAGGTGATGCCATCATGATAGTATGTCATGATCATATGTCAAATAGAGATAAAGTATTACTTCTACATCATTATGATGTTGATATCTGTCAAATTCCATGCAAATATGAAAACCTCCTATGTGGATAGCAGAGAGAAAATTGCAAATGTACATCACATCACCTACAAATCACTGATGTATTACTTCATGGAAAGGGTGCTTGAAGAATCACCAGCATTCTGAACTGCTAATCAGGAAATTTGCATGTTACTGGAAACAGCTTAAGATTAGTTACTATTATCTCTTGTATTAATACTTGTTATGTATTCATATGTACATAGATACGTACATCCCAATGTATTATTATTCTCAGATAGCATTAGAGTGTCTTAAGCTGATTGGAAAGTAAGAATGGAGCTGCAGATAGAAGACCTACGCCACTTGAACACACGATGAGCGCCATAGAAGTCCATAGACCATCAGAATATTCAAAAGCTAATGTTGAATGGACACACGATTGATCTACATCTCATAAGTATTCATCAAAGGAACTAGGTTCAATACATTATTTTAAGACCATAATTTCTATCATTATCATCATCATCACAAATTTTTTGGAAAAAAAAAGAAAAAAAACCATTCAAGTAAACACAGAAAAAAAATTATGAAATGAAAATAAACAAGAGGGAAAAATGAAGCAAGAAAATTTTGAAATGGAGAAAAAATGATGAAAAGAAAAAAATATTTTCCCCGATATTATTATCAACATTTCATTCATCATCATGGTAACAATTAATAGTTATATAGATTTCCACAGATTTAAAATTGAGTAGTTCCACTAGAACTTATCATCTCATGAGAATATCCACTACATATAGTACGAGAGACACTGATGAAGCTACAATTTGAATTCTCTACAACAGTATAACTATATGTTGGATACAAAACAACTACAAATTCAACAGTACAATACATGTGGTCAAAACTAAAACAAAAGGTGCATAATTGAAGCAAGTGATTAAGAAAAGTATGGTCACAGTTCAACAGAACATATAAACGACAACAAGTGAAAATGGAAGTTTGAGAGAAACAAAACAAGTACAAGTCTGCAGAAATATTCTAAACCAGAATACTTCAAATAGAACATGAATAAAACAACGAAAAAGTTGTATATATGTTATATTACTGTATTGATTCAATGTACAGTGATGGCAAATTGTAAACATGTATACATTGGATGAACAATACTATGGTAACATTGATTGCATATGATGAAACATGTATACATTTTATGAAATATAGTATTATTATTTATAGTGCAGAAGGGGCTCAACCTGAGTTAATAATAGGGGCGGCAGCCAGATTGTCAAATCAAAAGTATAGCAATCCATCAAACTGATAGCAACAATACAACTACCAAAGTAGAGGTAATCGATCTTACCAGTACAGACCAATTCAGAAAAGACCATGCAACACTACAAAGAGAGGGTTGATGATAGAGTTCAATTACTGCAAACAACAACATGGTCCAATCGAAATGTGCGACAGTAATCCTAATTATGAATCATACATCAGAAGTCTGTCTCTATAAAGAATTAACAAATACATAGACTACAGACATAACTTAAAATGTTTTGTTTATCATAGTTTTGGCCACTTGACCAAAACATGTAAGCTAACACAGCTTACCAACGACGAAAACATGGCATACGCCCTGTCAAGCAGTGACGAGGACGAACTACAAAACACAAATGGAGCAGACACAGATACTAGACAAGACGACGGTAGGAACAATAAGACATACATACTGGATGCTAACCCCGCCGATACAACAGATGGAGACTTAAAGGTCCGACTGGCATTAGTGAATGGACTAGCTGAAAGAATGATCAGAGACAAGGTACGTCAATTATTGGCGTAGACCGTAAACTTATAAAGGACGAAGACTATATAGATGAAAAAGTAGCCTGTAGAATATTTGGTAGGTCGTTAGAAGAATATAAAGTAGCATGGGGAGCTGAGTGGTCTCGAGGTATAGTGTCCGCCTCGAGTGCTGGAGGTCCCGGGTTCAGGCCTCGGTGAGGACCGGGATTTATTTAAAATAAAATTCCCCCTGGTCTCTGGGTAGTGAGATCGGACGCCCGTGTGTATTGTTGCGCACGTAAAAAATCCCCTGGCAGTTGGAAATCGAAAAAGAGTAGCCTAAAGGCGCTGCCACGGCAACATTTAGAGTTAAAAATCAACCCAAAGTATTTCAGGATCCTCGCCGATGCAACGGAGTTCGTGCATTGAGCTGAGTTTCTCCAGACTCAGGTTTGAGTAAGGAGGAAAACGGAGCACTTATGGGTTAAACCGTGTGCATTGACGTTGATCCAACGATTAAACTAAACTAAACTAAAGTAGCATGGACAAACATTAATTGCCCATACTACCAAGGGCGTGTAGCAGCAGCAGTGCTACCACAACCTACGACAGAATTAATAGTAGGAAACGTCCCAGATGTCAAAGAATGTACAACACAAGACATAGAAAAATATGAAAAAGGAGAATCTAAACATAGCATAAGTTAATTCTGCATCACTGATTTTCCCAACTGAAGACAAACTGATTAGAATAGACGACGATGAATCAGACATAGGGGCAGACATGTATCAGACATATGAAGAATACATAGATAAATACCAGCAATCATCCAATAATGTTTTGGAGTTACCAACACAGTCCACACAAGAAGTTATCACATGGTGCCATAAGTCGGGTGGACATAATAGGAGGTTATCAGTAACATGGATAATGTAGATAGTAAGAGGGATGATTAAGTGCGTGGAGGCAGAGGGAAAGGAGACACCGGTAGACGGCTGAATATAGTAACCAATGAAAGACCACGGGAGAGGCCACGTGATCAGAAGGGGCGAGAAAGACACATGAACAAAGAAGGTCAGTCGGAGTTCGGACGCCATCACAGACAGATCAAGAAAGCGGAGAATTGTGTCGGCCGGGATCCACAGCCAAGTTCACATCGTAGAAATCTACAAGACCAGCGGTATAATATGAAGATGTGGACAGTGAGTTAAAGGTGAATATGAAACCTACGAGTCAAACGGCATGGACAGCGTTAAAGCGTTGTAGAGTCCGTGTTACAGCAAGAGAGATGGCTAGTACACTCCAGGCCGGTAAACACGTTACAGTACAGGGCGCGAGGTGAGCTGTGTCTCCCGCTTAGGATAAAAATGGTTGTAAGTAGGTCAATTGTTAGAAGTTAGAATTGACTATATAACGTTGTGGTTAAGTAAATAAAGATATTTGTGCGGCATGTTCTGCAAAGGGAAAGCCGCCGTGGGTCAGTGTATTCGAGTATGTGTTTAAGGTAGTTTGCCAGTGGTGCGACAGCATACAGCGATCATCTCATTGGCACATGGGATGCACTATCCCTTAGACCTGACGTAACTGAAAAAAGCATTCAGTGAAATTTTCAGAGTGTCTTTAAAACGTTTCCTCTGGCCACCTTGGGAGCGTTTACCACAACGCAGTTCGCTGTAGAAAATACTTTTAGGGAGCCTGTGATCTGGCATGCGAGTCAAGTGACCAGCCCAGCGAATCTGATTCTTCATCAGTAGAGCGTGGATACTGGGCATGGATGCTCTTTCTAGGACTTCAGTGTCTGGAATCTTGTCTTGCCATTTAATCTTCAGGAGCTTCCTTAGGCAGACTGTGTGGAAGTGGTTTAATTTCCTAGCGTGTCGCTGATAAACAGTCCAAGTTTCACAAGCATATAGCAGTGTGGATAATACAACTGCTTTGTAGACTTTTAGCTTTGTTTGCAGGCTTATTCCAGTTCTGTCCCATACATTCTTGTACAGTCTGCCAAAGGCTGCACTGGCCTTGGAGATTCTTGCATTCACTTCGTCATCGATTGTGGCAGCTTGTGACACGGTGCTGCCAAGATAGGTGAATTTGTCCACAACACTTAGTCTATGATCATTCACTTTGATATTCGGCACAGTGTGATTATTCCCTGGAGCTGGCTGGTACTTAACTACAGTCTTCTCCAAGTTGATATTGAGCCCAAAGTTGGCATAGGCATGTGAGAAAGCTGAAACATTATGTTGCATGTCCGTCTCTGAGTTGGCGTATAGAGCGAAATCATCAGCAAACAGGAGCTCTCTGACGGTGCCGCTGTTAATTTTGGTTTTAGCTTTCAGCCTTCTGAGATTGAATAACTTTCCATCCATACGGTAGTTGATGTCTATTCCAATGTCGTCGTTCTCGAAGGCATTCATCAACATGGCTGAAAACATGAGGCTGAACAGTGTTGGTGCCAGGACACATCCTTGCTTCACTCCATTGGTGACAGGAAAGGGTTCAGACTGCATGCCGTCATGAAATAGCCGCACTATTTGGACAAACTTTCGTGGACAGCCATATTTTGCCATGATCTTCCACAGTCCTTCACTGCTGACTGTATCAAAAGCCTTGGTAAGGTCAATGAAAGTGGAGAACATTTCGCAGTTCTGTTCCTGACATTTCTCTTGCAGCTGCCTTGCAGCGAAAATCATGTCAACAGTTCCACGTTCTTGTCTGAAGCCACATTGACTCTCAGGAAGAAGACCTTGATCGAGATGGGCTGTGAGGCGATTGAGAAGAATTCTGGCGAGTATCTTCCCTGCAATTGAAAGCAAGGAGATGCCTCGGTGGTTGTCACAGGATTGGCGGTTTCCTTTACGTTTGTAAAGGTGGACTATTAAAGCGTCCTTAAAATCTTGTGGCATGGTCTCGTTCATCCATATGTTTGTGAAGACTTGGTGAAGCTGCTCTGTTAGGACCGGCCCACCTGCCTTGTATATCTCTGCTGGGATGGAGTCAGGACCAGGTGCCTTGCCGCTGGAGAGTTGCTGGATGGCTTTGTTTATTTCCACTATGGTTGGCAGGTCATCAAGTGTCTCATTGAATGATTGAATGATTTTTTAAATAAATCTCGGTCCTCATCGAGGCCTGAACCCGGGACCTCCAGCACTTGAGGCGGACACTATACCTCGAGACCACTCAACTCCCCATGCTACTTTATATTCTTCTAACGACCTACCAAATATTCTACAGGCTACTTTTTCGTCTATATAGTCTTCGTCCTGTATAAGTTTACGGTCTACGCCAATAATTGACTTACCTTGTCTCTGATCATTCTTTAAGCTAGTCCATTCACTAATGCCAGTCGGACCTTTAAGTCTCCATCTGTTGTATAGGCGGGGTTAGCATCCAGTATGTATGTCTTATTGTTCCTACCGTCGTCTTGTCTAGAATGCTTTTTTTTCACTGAATGACTACCCAGCATGTGAAGACAGGATTCGGCAGACTGCGCGGAAGAAATCATTCCTGATTCAACGGGCAAGACGGCGTTTACCTGCAAAGCGTTGTGGAACGTAATGAGCACAGCAAGGCACGTAGAGCGCCCTGGTCATCCACTGCACCTGTATTCGTCTCCAATCGTCTCGACTTGTCTTGCCACTGGATTCAGATGGACTCAGGCGAGAGAGTGAGGTCGACGAATTGCGCAACTCTTCCTCACTTTAATCCAAGTCATCGCGCAAGTCATTCTTCATCCAACGTCACTTATCACCTTCAAGCCCTGTGGCGATGGGCGAGCGGCAAAGCGGCAGGCGTGGGTACGCTGGCAGCCGTAGTCGCAGACCTGCACACAGGCGGCTCAGGCCATATGGTTGTCTTCTACTGACCGGAGCAGCAGTGGGATTCGGCAGCCCCCTGAGCGACTGAGCAGCCCTCTATAGGAACACACTGCTCACCTCCATAGCATGAGGAAGGGGCTAGAAAAGGTGCCCTAAACATTGTCTGCTTCATCACTACCTAACCAGCTAGCCGCGGTTGGTGGGTACCCTAACTGCGGTCGACATACAAAGAAAGATAAAACAAGCAAAGCTAAAAGAGTAAACCATATTCCCTTAACAATTGGAACTTGGAATGTACGCACCCTACTTGACAGAGACGGCGCGTCGGGTCCAGAGAGACGAACAGCATTGATTGGGAGAGAGCTGGGCAGGTACAACATCGACATTGCAGCCTTGAGCGAGACACGACTTGCAGAAGAAGGCCAAATCTGTGAAATTGGTGCCGGCTACACATTTTTCTGGAGTGGAAGGAAAAGCGAGGAAAGACGCCAATCCAGTGTGGGATTTGCCATTAAGTCAGCCCTGGTCGGCAAATTAGCTGGATTTCCAAAGGCTATAAACGACAGGCTCATGACCATGAAGTTGCCTCTGCTGAATGGAAAGAAGCACGCAACCATTGTGAGTGTCTACGCACCAACTATGACCAACGAAGATGATGTCAAGAACAAGTTCTATGAGGACCTGCACAATGTATTAACATCTGTTCCCAAAGGAGACAAACTTATACTCCTTGGGGATTTCAATGCCAGAGTAGGCACGGACACCACCTCTTGGAGTGGCATTATTGGAAAGCATGGAGTCGGAAATTGTAACAGCAATGGACTCCGCCTCCTTCAGACATGTGCCGAACATGATCTCCTGATTACGAACACAATTTTCCGTCTCCCCATGAGAAATAGGACATCGTGGATGCACCCTCGCTCGAAACACTGGCACCTCATTGACTATGTCATCGTCAGGAGGAGTGACAGACAAGACGTTCGAGTGACAAAATCCATGTGTGGTGCCGAATGTTGGACAGACCATCGTCTCATTGTCTCGAAAATGAACATCCACATCAGGCCACCACGGCGTCCTCAAGGGGCGAAAATGCAAACAAAGCTAAATGTCACCCGCCTAAACAGCAAGAAAATGCAGCAGTCATTTGAAAATATGCTGGAAGACCGCCTCAAGCCCAATGCTGAAGCTAAACAGGATACAGAAACAGAATGGAGAGCCCTAAAGGACACCATTTACAATACTGCTATGGAAATCCTGGGGCCAGCCCCCCGAAAGCATAAAGACTGGTTTGATGAAAATTCCGAAGACATCAACCAATTGCTGGCCGAGAAACATCTTCTCCTCAAGGCACATTTGAATGACCCAAAGTCAACATCAAAAAAAGATGCTTTCAAGAACATTCAGAGAGTAGTGCAGCAGAAACTTCGGCACATGCGGGACTCCTGGCTGAGCAGCAAAGCTGATGAAATTCAGGGCTTTGCTGACAGACATGATATGAAAAACTTCTACGACTCACTGAAAGCGGTCTATGGTCCTTCATCACCAGGCATAGTTCCCCTCCTCAGTGCAGACGGGGGAACATTGTTCACCGATAAGAAAGAAATCCTCCAACGCTGGGCATAGCATTTCAGCAAAATCTTAAACGCAACTTCCTTCTTCGATAATGAAACCATCAACTGCCTTCCTCAAGTTCCCACCAATGAGACACTTGATGACCTGCCAACCATAGTGGAAATAAACAAAGCCATCCAGCAACTCTCCAGCGGCAAGGCACCTGGTCCTGACTCCATCCCAGCAGAGATATACAAGGCAGGTGGGCCGGTCCTAACAGAGCAGCTTCACCAAGTCTTCACAAACATATGGATGAACGAGACCATGCCACAAGATTTTAAGGACGCGTCAATAGTCCACCTTCACAAACGTAAAGGAAACCGCCAATCCTGTGACAACCACCGAGGCATCTCCTTGCTTTCAATTGCAGGGAAGATACTCGCCAGAATTCTTCTCAATCGCCTCACAGCCCATCTCGATCAAGGTCTTCTTCCTGAGAGTCAATGTGGCTTCAGAAAAGAACGTGGAACTGTTGACATGATTTTCGCTGCAAGGCAGCTGCAAGAGAAATGTCAGGAACAGAACTGCGAAATGTTCTCCACTTTCATTGACCTTACCAAGGCTTTTGATACAGTCAGCAGAGAAGGACTGTGGAAGATCATGGCAAAATATGGCTGTCCACGAAAGTTTGTCCAAATAGTGCGGCTATTTCATGACGGCATGCAGGCAAGAGTACAGGAAAATGGTGAACTGTCTGAACCCTTTCCTGTCACCAATGGAGTGAAGCAAGGATGTGTCCTGGCACCAACACTGTTCAGCCTCATGTTTTCAGCCATGTTGATGAATGCCTTCGAGAACGACGACATTGGAATAGACATCAACTACCGTATGGATGGAAAGTTATTCAATCTCAGAAGGCTGAAAGCTAAAACCAAAATTAACAGCGGCACCGTCAGAGAGCTCCTGTTTGCTGATGATTGCGCTCTATACGCCAACTCAGAGACGGACATGCAACATAATGTTTCAGCTTTCTCACATGCCTGTGCCAACTTTGGGCTCAATATCAACTTGGAGAAGACTGTAGTTATGTACCAGCCAGCTCCAGGGAATAATCACACTGTGCCGAATATCAAAGTGAATGATCATAGACTAAGTGTTGTGGACAAATTCACCTATCTTGGCAGCACCGTGTCACAAGCTGCCACAATCGATGACGAAGTGAATGCAAGAATCTCCAAGGCCAGTGCAGCCTTTGGCAGACTGTACAAGAATGTATGGGACAGAACTGGAATAAGCCTGCAAACAAAGCTAAAAGTCTACAAAGCAGTTGTATTATCCACACTGCTATATGCTTGTGAAACCTGGACTGTTTATCAGCGACACGCTAGGAAATTAAACCACTTCCACACAGTCTGCCTAAGGAAGCTCCTGAAGATTAAATGGCAAGACAAGATTCCAGACACTGAAGTCCTAGAAAGAGCATCCATGCCCAGTATCCACACTCTACTGATGAAGAATCAGATTCGCTGGGCTGGTCACTTGACTCGCATGCCAGATCACAGGCTCCCTAAACGAATTTTCTACAGCGAACTGCGTTGTGGTAAACGCTCCCAAGGTGGCCAGAGGAAACGTTTTAAAGACACTCTGAAAATTTCACTGAATGCTTTTGGAATTCATCATGACACCTGGGAGGCTGCAGCCAGAGACCGAAATTCGTGGCGTGCATCATTGCACAAAGGTGCAGTCATATGTGAGGCAACCAGGACTGCAAGAGCTGTGAAGAAAAGGCAGGACAGAAAAACCACTGCAGGAAATCCTCCTCCAGAGACGTCAAGCATTCTTTGCCCACATTGTCAAAGAACATTTCGAGCCAAAATAGGCCTTATCAGCCATCTTAGAACCCACGGCTCCACACCTTCAACCCTACTGGATGAAATGAATGGTCATCATCATTCTTCTTGATGGACAAACAACAACTGAAAAAGAAAAAAAAAACAGAGTAGCCTTAGGCGGTATAGGTTTCAAAATATTGAGTCCATCAATTACTTAGAGCACAACAAGTGTTAAGCAATTTTTAGCACCATACTTAGATGATACAACTCAGATAAAGATTAATAAATTCTCAGATTATGTTCTTATTCAGCCTACATTTTCCGCTAAAAAACAATCAGAAAGTTTGCTTGACACGTCTTCAGACGAAGATTACACAACAACGCTCGAAAAAGACAGTTAAAATAAAACAAACAGATAACGTTGACTATACAAAACCAAACTGGGAAAATGAAATTCCCCTAAATTCCCCCTCTTCCAAGGAAATAAATTCAAGACATAAGTTTAAGTATTATAGATTCTATCTTTATCATCAACATCAAAAATTGAACAGAAAAAACTGAAGAAAAGAAAACAGAAAAAAAACGAAAAAAAAAAAAAGAAACAAAACTGAACAAAAGAAAACAGAAAAAAAAAACTGAACAAAAGAAAACAGAATAAATGAACTAATGAAAACAGAAAAATGATGGAAATTAAGGAATATTTTCCCTGATGATATTATTATAATTTCAGTCACCATCATTGTAACAATTGAGGGATATTTACATGTTTTTTTTTTTGTTTTTTTTTTTTAAAAACGTATTGTGATATTGAATAGTACCACAAGAACTTACTTATGATCTCATGAGAAGATTCACTATACAAATTACACCCGACACCGATGGATCTACAACTTGAATTCGCCACAATATTATAACTATTTATTGGATACCAAACAACTATCAATCCAACATTACGAAATATATGATCAATATTATAACAATATGTGTGTAAAATATGCAAGTGGTAAAGCAAGGTATGGTCACAGTACAACAGTTCATATAAACAACAACAGACTAGGATGGAATATTGATAGAAAGAAAACAAGTATAAGTCTGGAGAAATATTCTAGACCAGAATACTTCACATGTTACACAAATGAAAATACGTACACGTTATATATGTGTTAAATTGCTTTATTGGTTCAGTGTACATTGATTTCAAATTATGAAACATTTATGCATTGTATGAAACATTATTATTATCATTTATTTTAAATTATGAAACACATACGCATTGTATTAACATGATGATGCATTAATGGAAACTAGTCCCATTAATAAATACAAAAAGGAAAAGGATAAGGTAAGAAGTTCTGCATATAAGAGAGATAAACCAGCATCTCTATAAGTCCATGCGCATGTATAGCCATTCAGACAAAGAAATGTCAAGGCAACGAACCCCAATGTAGAAGATACCAGTTTAGGAGACGGAAAAGAGCGATATACTACATACACAGAGTCGCCAACGAGGTCAAATATAGCACGTCAACGTCCAAGTCAATACATGAGCGATCCATAGATACAAGAAAGGACAGTGAAAGCCCTAATTCATAAGAATACACAGATGCCTTACCCAGGGCGTGAGGGCTTGGGGAAGGGTAAGATGCTCATGTGGAATACATGATTGTGGAGCTGCTGGGGATGTCTATAGAGGCATTGGATCAAAGATCAGACTAGATATCAGTTCTCTGAAATAGAAAGGAGGCTGTGACTTCACAGCGTCTAGGGTGTAGACGGTATACAGTGTCCGTTATAAAATAATATATAACATTTTGTGTGTGATGCTGCTTATTGAGGTTGACTTGTCGCGAGTCTAAATGAATCATAGGAGAGGATAAGCTAATATATAATGACAAATGACGGACATATATGTGCGACTATATATGATAAAAGACCAATACGGTTGCAGATGAAGGATAGACGGAGAAAGGAGAAAGCACCAGATAGAAGACTACTATGACCAGGGTCACACGGACTACACCGGTTCATTCCGGATAGATGGTGTCCCAGACGAGATACTCGACTAGCTGCTTGCTCACTGATGAACCCTGATGCATAAACATCTTTGCCAAGATAGATGATCATATATACCATGTTGTTATGAGTATATATAAATATTTCTGATGTGTGTGATGATGTTTATGTGCATGTACGTCGCAGTTGTAGCCGAATGCTCTCACCGACCTCCTTGTTTTCATGATCGTTTTGTTTGCTGAAGATTCTGAAATACCGCTATGAAATTCATATCGACCAGCTCGCTCCAATGCAAAACATTATGATGGAATGTGTCTATACTGGGAGTGGTTCCACGGTCATGCATATACCAGAGAGTCAATGCATACGAGACAAGTGAATTAGGAGTGATATCACGGTGTGTTCAACCAGGGACAACTGTGAGTAGTCTGACGATTGAGGTTGAGCGATCCAGATGGGATCTGCAGCTGATACGTCTATGTTGGACTAATGCCTGTAAGGTCTTCAGGCACACTCATATTAATTACTCCGCGTGAGGACGCTATATGCTAATTGATGATACATGTTCCAAGGGAGTATACTGAAGTGACTTGTTGTTAATCTTCAACAAATATGGCAAGCATCCAAATGTTTCGGACCTAGCCGGATCTTAGTGATTTTGACAGGGTAGATAGCTTTCCAGCTTCAAGGTTATACCACCAGTCTAAACATCTTTACAACATTGAACTTGACCGGAGTTATGCAACACCAGTTGTAGTTTTCATTTGTGAGGAAATCATGAACACTGTTTTGGTAGATAGCTACCACACTTCAAGGTTAGGTTGTTGAGAACAGCCCAGAGAAAGTGCCAGCTTTCGGAGCCACCACGTTCCTATTGGGTGCTGTTGATTACATCATTCCAGTGACTTTATTATGCTGAAGAGCTACCACGCTCAAGGCTTGCTCTACAGTGGTTAACATCAGAGGGGACTCCTGGAATCCTAGGGTCGCCCTGTTTCATCTGTAGTGAGAACTTTAGTGTGATTGATTGATTGATTGATTGATTTATTGATTGATCTAGGAACCGACATCACAGTGTGATTGATAACGTCACCGGGTGACGACATCAAGTCATTGTTTTGCAGTATCAGTCAGGTATCGGGCAAGAGCCTGGTGGTCCCATTTTCTTACACCTGGTGAACTTGGAAAACGCCGGCTGTGTCGACACGGTAGAGGTCTACAGTACAGGAAATTGGCCGGGTGAGTTCACAGCAACGACTGGACACACGCACGAACAGATCTCACACGCTACACGATGAAAGACCGATCATCTTTAGTTTTTCTCACCTCTCTACTTCAGAGATGCACATAGACATTCTTCTATCCAGGCTTTTCAGCCATCCTACTCTGAATTTAGTTTGAGTTATTTTGAAATTAAACTTTGATTTTGTTATCATGCCTTTGAGTGAGGATACGACTCCTGTCTTGTCCGAGGCCCCTGTGGTTGGGTATCCATAAAATTGGAAGGGAAGAGCAGTTGTCCCGTCTCGTAGGGGGCCTAGTAGACGGAAACTATTCTGAAGCTGGTCGGAGCAAGTGCGGGGGTTACATTTAAGTGTACATTACCTGTCCAAGCCCCGGGGATCTTGTTACAATATGTATATATTTGTGTTATTCGCACATTACAATTAACAAACAGAACGCTTTGTAACACACACACACACACACACACACACACACACACACAGACACATCACACACACACACACACACACACACACACACACACACACACAAGAAACACACATTACACCTAGTAAATACATATTCCTTTGCATGAAATAAAAATTTTAAAAAATTGGGAACAGCGAGCCGTTATTTAAAAACATCATCCATCAGGCCCCATCAGGTTCCCACGTTCCCGTGTCATTCAGATGACCGCCGCTGCTGGTGACCCTATCAAGTTCAAGTGCAGATACAACACTCTGATCTTAGCCCAAACGGCTAAGACTTTAGAAATGATCCCTAACTTGGGATTTTTCCGAAATTTAAAAAAAAAAGTTTGTTGCATATCCTTTACACGTCGTTGCAGTCAACACCAGCATATTTTGCTGTTGTGAACTTTTGGCAAGTTTTACGTTCAGCAGTTCGCCAATGCTTTCTGACCGACCGGCACTCATAACAATTTGTAAATAAAACCAACGCAGCGCGGTCTGCTGTCAAATCGCACCCAGCTGTGTTTCGAAAGTTGGTAAGCGGGATCACTAACTGCGCCAAGGAGCGGGCAAAAAAAAAAAAATACAACCACATTAAAATAAAGACATGTCATAAACATAGTGGAAAGAGAAATTATAACATAACCGTTTTTTCGAGGGAAATTACTAAAAGTAGCATGAATGTATTATGCGAACAAGAATCGCCATGGCGAAAATAGCCTTTAGCAAGATGAAAAACATTCTGACCAATAAAAAGATGTCAATTGAAACGAGAAAAACAGTGTTAATGGGATACATAGAGCCTGTTCTTTTGTATGGATGTGAAACATGGACAATGAGCAGTCAAGCTGAAAAACATCTGAAGGCTGCAGAAATATGGTTTCTGAGGAAAATACAAAGAATACCATGGACAGACAGAATAACCAATGACCAAGTACTACAGGAGACAAATGAAAATCGTAAACTGATTAGAGAAATTAGACGTAGACAGTCAAAATTTTTTGGACATGTTATGAGAAGAAATGGATTGGAGAACTTAATGATAACTGGCAAGATCGAGGAGAACAGACCAAGAGGAAGACCGAGATGAAAATAGCTGGATGGCTTGGCCACATGGCATGGACGAGACAGGAACACTGAGCTGATCCACGACACCGTTGATCGAGTGAAATTGCGAGTCATGACCGCCCACGCTTTCCGGCATGGCACATGATTGATTGATTGAAGTATTTGTCTTATCTTGTGTAGAATTCTCATAGACATTAGCGAGAGTTATATGTAATATAAATAATGGGATAATAATGTTAAGTCATCTTTAACGATTATATAAAAGTAATGGCTATATTTACATACGTGCGAATTTTATAATCAATTTTTCTATTTCTCATCGATAGTTTTTTTTTTTTTTTTCGTTGTAATGACATATATGGTAAAACCTGCATGGAGTGTCAAAAATTTTTGTCGGGCCTGTAAAAGGCCTAGAAGCTAAATGTAGCTCTTGTCAGTTCTGTTTTTAAACCTGTATCTGTTGTTATTTGTCAATTGGTTATGTCAAAGATGTATTCAACAAGTGCGAAGATAGTCAAACCTCAGGGCGAGAAGCCCAGTGAGTTCGAGTCTTCCATCAGCCAAGCTCTCATGGAGCTTAAGATGATCTCTGACCTGCAGGCATCTCTTTATGAGCTGTTCATCACAGGAACCAAGGATATCGATGTGCTACGCAAGAAGACCATCATCATCTTCGTTCCCGTCCTTAAGCTTACGGTTTACCAAAATATTTAAACCCGTCTGGTCCGTGAATTTGGAAAGAAGTTCAATGTCAAACCCGATTTTAAAAAAATAAACATATGCATGGTCAAAATGTTTTGCATATTCTTTACAGGACATCGCTGTCAACATCAGCATCTTTCAGCTGATTTTTGATTTCTTGGCAAAATTACGCTGAGTAGTTTAAATATATGCATACATAAACAATATAATTAATAAACACGAATACACTGTTGCAAACCAACATCTGCTTACTACATTAATAACTCTACATTATAATCTGAGAGAAATTAAAGATGTGTGTGGGGGGGGGGGGGGAAATTATTTTTGCACACTAACATATTGAAGTTTAAAATTGTATAATATGTTAGTTAAACTAGCTGAAAACCTCAGATTCTTTGCTGCTGCAAAGATTATCAGATATACAACAACCTTGATACCTATTCCATCTGTGAAAGAACCATTCATTGCCTTGTACCCACATCAAACTGCATTTGTCAATTCCAGTGTGAGTGCCAAGCGACTATATAGGTAGAACGGAAAGACAGTTAGTAAATCGAGCAGCCGAACATATACCAGTTAGTTAGTTAGTTTGTTTGTTAGTTAGTTTGTTAGTTAGGTAAGTAGGTAGGTAGGTAATTAGTATTTAGTAAGTTAGTTAGTTAGTTAGGTAGGTAGTTAGTTCGTTCGTTAGTTAGTTAGTTAGTTAGTGAGTTAGTCAGTCGACAGATCATCCCCATTGCACATTGAACCATTCAGTCCATAAGTGCTCGGATCCCCTCCTCAGCAAATCCCGCAGCGTGTAGCGGCTAACGACGCCAGTTCTGTGTTGGTTTATCAATCTTCTTTGGCTTCCTGCGTAGTATTCGTGTCTGGCCACACCTCTTTTAATTTGCTGCTCTCGCAGTCTGGCCATTGTTGTAGATTCACATTCATCACTTGGTTCTCGCAAAAAGTCTTACTTCTCATAGAGCAGTTAGTATATCAGCCTGGTCCATGGCTCGTCCGCCCTCCACAGTAGCCTTACCTGCAAGCCTGTCAGTCAGCTCATTTCATTGTACACCCGCATTCTCTGACACGAACATTAAACAACAACAACAACAACAACAACAAAACTTTATTTTCGAAGTGTTAAGAATTGGGCACGCAGGCCCATCTTACATTCTGCCCTTCGATCATTCTCTTTCATACATTATACCATTCACACACCATTCAAGACTAATTGAAAACGGCAACAATATAAAAGATATGCATTATAAAGGCATGGGAAAAATGAAAAATCAATACTACACGACTCAGTAACAGTAATGACTGGTGTGGCGGCACTTGTTATTAGCTATGATGAATATACTGGCCTATCAAAATTGGGCTGGTTGTTACACTAGGGTTTTATTATTATTATTATTATTATTATTATTATTATTATTATTATTATTATTTTATTATTATTATTATTATTATTATTATTATTATTATTGTTGTTTTTATTATTAAGGGGGAAGTGTTCTTTTGCGTGTAATTTGCGATTGCATGTATAGGTATTGGTGATATCTTTGATTTCTTGTGGAAAATTGTTCCACATCTGAGCTGCAGAGTGCGTTAAGCTTGTGTTGTATAAGTCTATCCTAGGCTTCGGAATGTGTAATATATTTAATCGTTTACTGTGTCTAGCATTATATTTAAACAATGGCCAAAGATAATTTGGGGCATTCCGATGTAGGATTTTGTGAATTAGTTTGGCCGTATTAAAAACAGGCGTTTCCTGAGTGGTTGTAACTGAAGGCGTTTATGCAGGCTAGGATTGCAGTTAAATGTTTGCTATTAATTAAGCTCATGGCGCGTTTCTGGAGTTAGTAAAGTCGTTTGGTGCTTGATTTGGAACAACCGTCCCAGATTGTAGAGCAGTAGTCAAAATGTGTCTGTATGTGAGAAGTATAGAATATTTTCCTTGTGTTCTCTTTGAGGAAATTTTTAATTTTGGCGAGTTGGTAGACTTTATTAGCTGTTTGTTTAGTAAGCGCTTGAATGTGAGAGTTAAAGGTTAGGTTTCTATCAATGATGAGACCTAATGTTTTGTGCCTAGTTACACTTTCTACTGGCATGTTGTCGATGTGATGTTGAAGTGATCTATGTGAATTTAGAGTTTGAAGTCTTTGTCTGGTTGTTAATAACATATATCTTGTTTTAGTGATGTTAATTTGCATACGGTTTGCATAGCTCCACCTAACTACATTATTTAATTCTTGTTGCAAAGACGCCTCCAGCAAATTACTGCTTTCAGCGTTTGTATACTCTGTACAGTCGTCTGCAAATAGATCGCAGGACGACGAGAGATGCAAAGGTAGATCGTTAATATATATGGCAAATAACAGAGGGCCAAGAATAGAGCCTTGCGGTACTCCAGTATTGAAGGTAGTGGTTTGGAACAGCGATTTATTGTATGATACTACTTGCTTTCTGTGTGACAGAAAAGATGCTATTAGTGTCACCACATTAGGATCAATGTTCATTGCCTCAGGTTTTTTAATTAAAATGACATGGTCTGTTATCAGTTATCAGTTATCAGTTGGGGTATATTCGTTGCACTCCGGACATGTCCATAGGTGCTCAGATCCTCTCCCCAGCATATGCATCAGCGTCCGGTGGCTAATAGTGCCAGTTCTGTGTTGGTTGACGAGGCACCTTGTTTTCCCGATGTACCTCTCGCGTCTGGCTGTGCCAATTCTTACTCCCAGGTCTTTCATCCTGGACAGCGATGTGGAATCACTGACGTCAAAATCCTCTGTTCTCGCCAAATCTTTAAGGACGTTAATAACATCGGCACGATCCATGGGCATGCCATCTACAGGGGGTGCAGAGCCAGCCAGTTTGACAGCTCGTTCATTTCCATCGACTCCCGCATGTCCCGGGACGAAGATGAAGGTGACTTTACGGACAGCAGACTTCCGCAGCGATTCAGTCCACTGTCGACATACAGATCCAGCTTCGACCTTCTGAATCATGCTCATTGAATCACTTAGTACACACACGTTGGTATAATGCTGTGATTCCAGCCATATGAAAGCCTGTGTAACTGCCATCACCTCCATCGTCATGCTGCTCGTGGTCATAGAGTGGGCACCACTGGATTCTTGAACGGTTCGGCCCGCTGAACGGGCTGTAAATGCCCACGCACTTCTCTGCTGCTTTACAACAGATCCATCTGTATAGATGAGCACTTCGGGGCTATCTGAGTGTTCATAGATGAGCGCGTTAACCTCTGCATTGACAGCGGCGGGGTTCTGCTCTCTGCACCGTCTGTCGAGTGTGACAATGCAGGAGAAAGTGCACTTAAAGGCTGGAGGCACCGGCACCCATTCCTTGCCGGGGTTGATACTGGTAAGACTGCAGACCTGTCTGACGACATCTTCCGCCCGACCCATCCATGATTTGCCCCTCTTTAGCCTGTCACCCTTTTCTCTGAATATAGCGTCATGCAGAGGGTGCTGCTCATCTGCACTTATTTTTAAGTCTGCACGAGCTCTCCAGATCTTGATCCTGTGTTCCATTGTCGGGAAGTCAAGGAGGTATCTCATTGCTACACAGCTGGTGTCTCTCGTGCAGCCCAAAATGATGCGCATGGCTTCGTTTTGTACCTTTTCGAGTCTTCCAATCTGTGTAGGGCTGACAGTGAGGTTGGCCAGGGCATACTCGATGCGTGCAAGTACAAGTCCTTACATGGTCTTTCATACCAAATGTTTTTTTTTTTAAATCTATAAACACAACTCCACATAGATTGTTGTTATTTATATTATGGTGCCAATTTTCTATTATGTTTGTTAGGGCCTTATGGCAAGAATAGTTTGGTCGAAATCCCGATTGACTGTCAACTATAAGCTCGCTGCGATCTAAATACTGTAATGTTACCTTATGGATGTGTTTTTCTAGTGGTTTAGATAGTGATGAAAGTATAGAAATGGGTATATAATTGTTCGGGAGACCATTGTCCAATAAACCAGGCATAAGAAGAGGATAAACTTTAGCGACTTTGAGAGCTGATGGAATGTGACCTTTGGTGAGACACTGATTATAGACATAGGTTAGTGATACACAGATCACTGGTGCAGCACAGCGGAGAAACCGGTTGCTGATTCCATCAACCCAGATGAGGTTGTGTTTTTTAGGTTACTGAGTTAAGTGAATACTTCAGTGACTGTCATTAGCGGTATGTCGGAAAGAATATCCCGGGAGCATCTATTCTCGCAAACCGATGACAGTAAAGATAGGATGCAAGCAGAATCTGGCATTGAAGCATTCATCTGGTCTATGTCAGTTTGAAAAGTCTGAATTGGTCGCATGAAATAGGATTTGACTGTAATGAATTTGAGAAGATATACTTGTTTGTCAAGGTGTTAATTTCCTTCCATATATCTTTACTATTTATCCTATCAGTTACTAAGTTCTTAAAGTATTGTTTTCTGTTTTCTTCGTATGGTATATTGAACTTTATTACTAAGAGTACGGTATGTGCTGAGATCCCGCTTTTTATGTGCTTTATCTCTGTCTCTCAAAATTTCAAATATTTCCTGCGTGATCCAAGGTGGCTTAACGTGATTTTTTACTCGAACTTCCTTGATTGTCACATTTCTATCAAACACATCAATAAAGGTCTTCATCCAGGAATCCAGAACAACTAATCCCTGCTAGCTATGACCGACCCAGGGACACCAACCATTGTCTTCGGATCCAACCTATCTCTATCTTCCTCAGCATATTCATTTAGTCACTAAGGAAACATGCCCGATAGAAGGTCTGTGTTTCGAGCCAGGTAATTTAATTACTTAACTGCCATGATTTCGACAGTAAGAATACTTGTGATCAAGGCAAAAGCACCAGAATCTTTCTTCATACCAGCCTGAGCCGTAAAACCCCACGAACGTCTCACGTATCGAGCGACCGACCGATCTGTGAAAACAATAGCATCACCCGCTAACGAGTTCTCGAAGATCAAAGCCTGTACTTCCACCCCCCCCCCCCCCCCAACAGTTGGATTTTCTTTTTTCATTTTCTGTCTCTTGGATGCAAACTGAAAAGGCCGTACATAACTACAATAACACTTGCACCCACTCTTTGCCAGGTTCTAAGTCCTCGTGTGAACACATCTATTTGAGAATGTTTTCGGCTTGACCCATCCACGACTTTCCTCTTTTTAATCTGCTCTTTTACCTTCTTAATTTTGTTATGCAGTGGATATTGTTGAAAAATGGTTGAAAAATCAAGAGGATAGCGCGTCGCCCTATATGCTGTAGCTCTTGTACACCCACGTATAATACACATAGCTCAGATCTGTATCCTCTCCATTCCTTCCACCAGCTTATGGCTAAGGGTCAGGATCGCTATCGCATACTCAAAAACAGAAAGAACCAGACACTCGTATTGAAGATATAGATGGCCCTGCTCATAGTTTGCTGCCGCCATCACATTCATCGCAGCCAATACCCGCTTGGCCTTTGTTATCACCTGGTCTATTTGCTCAGTATAAACAAGCTTCGATCAAATCGTATCCCTAGGTATTTTATTGCCTGTGTTCTTTTCACAATCTGAGCACAGATTTACAGTTGGTTATGGAGTGTTGACAATATTATTGTTTAATGAGAACCATGTCACTTCTGCCTTCGTTGGGTTGACCATTACACCAGCTTTAACACACAAAGTGCTCAAGCGATTGAGTTCTGTTTGTAGTTCCACGGAAACCTGATCTCTATCCTTATCCTGACGATACACTAACACATCCTCGGCATGCGACAATTTCTTCCCCCGTCCTGTGACCTGCTTACTGCACACATATACCATTGCGGGTGTAAAGAGAGTTAATCATTCTTCAAGATCCCTGTGCAATTGACAGGTTATAAAACGTTGAATTCGGCCATTGAGGAACATTTTCGCACTTGCAATCATAGTGTTAACAAACAAAACGCAATTCCTATACTGTATTTGGCGAACAATAATTGATTGCTTGACTACATCGAAGCAATATCTATTAGGCGATTTCAGCCTTCCTATGCAAATAGAAGGACTTGCTGTTAAATCTAAATCTTCGGTAGGGATACAGTTCTTCACAGTCTCTATCATGTCTCAGCTTGTTCCTCGTGTGCCTTGCGGTATCGAGGTTAAGCATAAACAGCTGGAAAGTGCCCGTTTATGGACTTCATATATCATGATTCCAATTGACCTTGTTATTCCCACTGTCCATTGATTACGTGGTCAGCCTCTTCTTCTGGTTCCGTTTGGCCAGTACATCATTGCTTATTGTGAAATACTGTTAATTGATAGGCATGATGTTTGGCCAAACCATTTAACGTGCTGTTTTTTGATGAAATCTTGCGCTACTATGACACTCACTTTAGTCCTGATTTCTTCATTACTGATTTTCTCTCTTCTTGATACATTGAGTATTCTTCTCATGAATCTCATTTGAGTAGTTGTATTTGTTTTATTTTCTCTTTTTCTATCATTGTCCAGGTCTGGCATTGGTAGGATAGAGTTGATAGGAAGGTTGTTCTGTAGAGTTTTTTTTTTATTTTAAAGTATCTATTGATTCTCCGCAGTATCAGCTAATATATAATTAATATTTCAGCCAAAGTGTTATTTGTTTACTCACTTCATATGAAATATATCTCTGCAGTCTGCACCTGACGAGATACAGCGAAATCTGCCGGACAATATTTTGTTCATTGTCTCTGTCTATAGATGAAAATGATGACCGTCTATTCTGATGCATTTAAATCAAATCTTAATTTATGCTACTAGGGAAACAAAAATACATTTCAGAATAAAAAAAAGGGCATGGATATTTCATTACAGATTATAGCGAAACTTGCTCTAATCTTCATAGCAAGCAGATTACTTCCAAAGCAAGAGAAATTACTTGAAAGCTTATTTACAAAAATGACTCCAACAACAGAGGGCACAGCAAAAATAACAAAACAAATACTACAGTGTAAGCTTCGTAGACGGAACATCCAAGAAACAGAAGAACACATCTAGTTCGAATGCAACACAATCATGCCAACAAAGAATCTCCTACAAAACATCATAAACATTCATACGAAACAAAGAACAGATATTTACAAAGCAATCACGATATATGCAATTCCTTACTCCAGACAATACACCTATACAAAGCTACTTGTTCTATTGGCAGAGTACATAATCTCGTATGGACATTAAGAAACAAAGTATTATACAATTACAGAACTTTCAACAAAGAAATCGTCACACAACTTTATCAACATAAAGTCTCAAACATTTCTAATCTTAGAAACAACAGGCGCAAATCCCGTGATATATTTTCCTGAAGACAGGACACAATATTGACACTTTGCCATCTTGACAGACGATAGTTTGTGCTTCAAAAACGCATAATAACTACAACCCATGGCGGTGGCGAATGTGACTGATAAGGCCAATTCGCGCTATAGATGTACGTCCACAGTGGATGCATGTGAACACATGGTCATTTCCACCATCATGCACCATCTTACGTCTCACCCGCTCGATGTGTGACTTGTCTGCTATAATTTTCTCCTTTTGTCTTTATTCCATTTCTGATATTTGCCCTCCATGCAACACGTTCAGCGGCGACTTGCTGCCAATGTGTATTATCAATGCCTGTATCAATCATGTCCCGCTTACACAATCATTGTATCGTAGTAGAGGCCGACCCAGAGTTCTCTTATCTATATGTAATTCACCAACAATAGATGTCCTGTGGTATTCTACCATCATCCATCCTCCTAACGCGTCCTATCCATCTAAGTCTACGAAGAATGAGCATGGAATAAACCGTCACACAACCTGATCTTTCCAATACGTTAGTATTTGTGATTTTGTCTTGCCACTTAATACCAAGAATTCTTCACAGACACCGCATATGAAAGCTGTGTAAACGTTTCTCTTGGTGTGAGTAAGGTGTCCAGGCTTCACTACCATAAAGAAGAGTACAAAGAACACAGGCTTGATAGACAAGGACTTTTGTTTTGGCAGTAAGCTTCCTGTCCACCAGACTCTTGTTGTTAACCTTTTCATTGCTGTTGCTGCCTTACCAATCCTGATGTTGATTTCCTGATCTAGGGATAATGTGGTATTTACCTCTGATCCTAGATATGTAAAATAAAGACAGTAGGCCTACACAATACAGGAGAACCAAATAACTGGACTGAAACGTAACATATATCACAACTGTAAATGTTTGTATGGACGGTATTATTATTATTATTATTATTATTATTATTATTATTATTATTATTATTATTATTATTATTATTATTATTATTATTATTATTTTAACCATGAAATTCAGCAGACGGTGTTACCTGTAACATACCTACAAAATGTGCTAAAGATCGCACATGAGTCACCGTTTGCTGGACATTTGGCCTATGATAAAACGCGAGCCAAAGTTCTGTCACACTTTTACTGGCCTAAATTCTGTTCTGACATAAAATTTTTCTGTCGTTCTTGTACTATTTGTCAACATCTTGTACGAAAGGGAAAGCATGTGACGGCCGAAGTTCAACGGTCATTATTAGCATCGAGACCATTTGAGTGTATAGCGGTCGATATTGTTGGACCCCTAAATCAGGTGTCAAGCAAAGGAAACCGATATATACTTACTCTCGTGGATCTATGCACCAGGTGGATCGAAGCTATTCCACTAAAATACATTACCTCCAAAGATGTGGCAAATGTATTCTTGCACCTATTTTCTCGCTTTGGCTTCCCACGATCTATCTTATCAGATCGGGGAACGCAGTTCATTTCGGCTGCTACGCAAGCCTTAACAAAATTGTTAGGAGTAGAGCAGCATTTCTGTACCCCGTACCACCCAATGAGCAACGGGATCATAGAAAAAATTAACGGGGATCTCAAACACGTGCTGGCTAAAGTAACAGCGGAGAACCCATCTGATTGGGACACACTATTGCCAGCAGTGCTATTTGCCCATAGAGAAATTCCGCACTCGAGTACGGGTTTCTCACCTTTTGAGTTAGTTTATGGGGCGAACCCTCGAGGACCCCTAACCATTTACCATCAGCTAATTACTAGCTTACCAGACAATCCAACAGCAGTAACACCGTATGAGATGGTAACGGAGACACGCGATAGAATAATGAAAGCGTGTGTAATAGCCAAGGCATCTTTGGAGAGGAAAGGACAGATGTACCGCGACTATGCAAATAAGGGTGCTAAAACTATTCACCTTGAACCAAATCAGAAGGTGTTGCTTCTATTACCTGATAAACGTAATTTGTTACTAACATCTTGGCAAGGGCCATTCAACGTTGAACGTAAAATATCGGATGTTGATTATGAAATATCGATAAAATGACAATTAAAGATATTTCATGTCAACATGCTGAAACCATACTTCTCACGACAAGAACAACAGACAGACGTACAAAATGCACCAACACCAAGTAATCGGACGACAGACTTACACAACACAACTTTACTAGGTAGGGCGACACACGACAGCGACAACGCAAACACACTTAGCCAGATAACAGCACACACAGCTAGTACCACAACAGAATTGAACGAGACAGACGAAGACGAGATGGAATTACCAGTCCCTACTGTAGACACGACTACGACCATTGACAGCATAAAGATAGAAACTAAACTTACAGACGACCAACGACGACAAATAATAGAGCTAGTGACGAAATACAGAGACATTTTCTCCGACATCCCAGGAAAGACAGACAGAATAGAACATTCAATCATTCTGACTGACAACACACCAATCAAGTGTCGACCTTATTCTATCCCTCTAAACTATAGGTCGAACCTCGACAAAGAACTACTATCTCTCGGGTCAAGCGGAATTATTCAGAAATCTCAGTCAGAGTATTCTTTCCCTATTGTTCTTGTCGCCAAAAAGGACTCTACTATTCGACTCTGCGTCGATTATCGCCGTTTAAACAAAATAACCAAAACTGACGCTGAACCAATCCCAGCATGCGAGGATTTGATCTTGGACATGTCTACATCTCGCATATTTAGCAAGCTTGACCTCACGAAAGGTTATTGGCAAGTCCCGATGGAAATAAATTCGATTCATTTAACAGCTTTCTCCACTCCTTTAGGTCTATATGAGTGGCGATTTCTTCCTTTTGGCCTTCGTAACGCTCCAGCAACTTTCGTCCGTCTAACTAGGGATCTTCTCCATGGGATGACCAATATTTCTACATATATAGACGACATATGTATCCATACGGAAGACTGGACAACACACCTACTGAAACTACGACAAGTCTTCGACAGGTTGCGAGTATTCGGGCTTACAGTGAAGCCGACCAAAGTAGAGTTGGGCATGGAACAAATTGACTTCCTAGGTCATACCATCTGCAGGGGTCAATTAAGAACAGATGACAGAATCGTCACCAAGATTCTGAATTTGACAATACCAACGACCAAGAAACAGGTCCGGAGTTTACTGGATCTGGTAAACTATTATAGTAAATTTATTCCAAATCTGGCGGAAATCACCAGTGTTTTTTCTAACATCTTAAAAGCTTCGGCTAAATTATCTGTACAAGATGCAGGATTAATTAGCGCGTTATCAAAACTGAAATACCTTTTTAGCGTTCCACCTATCCTTCGTATGCCTAATCCAAAACTTACCTATTTTTTACGCACAGATGCGAGTGCCATCTCCATATCTGGGATACTAGGACAGTTCAACGAAGGGAAGTTTCACCCAGTAATGTACGTAAGTCGGAAAATTAGCCCCGCTGAATCTAGATACTCAGTATCAGAATTGGAGGGCCTCAGTTTGATCTATTGTGTTAAGAAATTTCATAGATTTTTGGCAGGAGCACAGTTTGTGATCGAAACCGATAATTCTCCGTTGTCTGTGATGCAGGCTGGAATTCCCCACAATAACAGAGTCTACAGGTGGGCTTTGATTCTCCAAAATTACACATTTACCATCCAGCACTTAAAGGGAAGATTGAAAACTGTTGCAGACATATTGAGTCGACCGTCAACCATTGAAATACCTGATTTACAGGAAAGGATCGACCACAGATCACCAGAAACAGTGACACTGTAAATGTAAGGTAACTCAGTGCCGTATGTGGTGATTAAGATACACTGTAAGTGCGTTATCATCGCCAAACATGTAAACTGTGTGAAAGTAACAGTGCTATGAAAAGTGTAACGAACAGACGCAGAAGTAACATGCGCTGACACACACATAAGCTATATTAACATTGAAGTGTTAGCTATGAACCTACATAAATACTATCCATGAAGGAGAGCATAGAAGACTTTGCCGAAATGAACTATGTTATAATAGTCTACAAAGAACATTGCTCCATCTTCACAACGGAAAGGAGGACTTCAGTTAGTGTAATTAGATATAGAAATGTAACTGTGATATATATATATATATATATATATATATATATATATATATATATATATATATATATATATAAATATATATATATATATATATATATATATATATATATATATATATATATATATATATATAATATATATATAATTATTTATTAACAGTGCACATAACTTCATTTTTCTATGAATAATTGAATTGCAAAATGTTTAAATGCATATATAACTTTATTTATGTCATGTGGTAGTTAGAAATCACCATCATTTAGATAATAAACCATTTAAGGTAACACCAATGATAGAAATACAATTGTTAGATACTACATTAGTTTATCACCGCATAATCATAATCATTTATAAATTCATTTATCTAAAATATCATTTCTAAACTAACCCAACCATTTAGGAATTGACATCATCTTATTTACAAATAACACTTTAAGGTAGTTAACTCAATTCTCTTAAATAAAAGGAATTAGTTAGATTATTTCCCTTGGGGATAATTTAGGACAGCACACCAAATCATATTAGTTACTATTACAGGATCGGTGACAAACCATCCTCATAACCTTGTATATTTTGTATAGACATGACACGTGCAAACAAAACGCACAGTCATTTGGCGTGAATACTGTTATAATTCAGCCAATCATTTATTGTATATATGTAATGTTCATTTATTTGATGCTATGAAACATATTTTAATGACGAGTGAATGTTTTAGCAAAAGGAGAGTATGAAAGCGAGTGAATGATGTGTAAAAGAGGTATAAATGAGAGAGAGAATGTGAAAATTAGTAAACATGGAAAGAAAGAGAGTGAGAGAGAAAGGTAGCGGCAAATTTTTCCACCGCTGGAAACGTCTTATTTTGACTTGTCTGTGTCATCTGTGTAACTAATGTGTTGTCAAGTTTTTATGTGTGTTACTGCCATACTTTAATAGATTAGATAGGTAATGTACTTTGAGCTGCTTAAAGCGGAGTTGTGGTCATAAATAAGAATAACAAACATTTGTAACCACAATAAACCGATTTACGGCGCTCGAAGGAATTCACACATTTAATACACTAACGCATACACAAATTAGCAAGTTAAGTACACTGTAGTTTATTAGTAAACACGCAAACAAACAGGAAAACAAACACATAAAAGTTGCACACGCTATTTGTTTCAAAGAACAACAACTTAAATTCAGGGGACACAATAACTTCTTAAAAACCTTAATGTAACATTGAACATAGCTTTTCACAAGCGGAAGCGAGAAGGTGAAAAGTAGAACTGAGTGTATATGAGTTGGAGGGGATATTAATGGGAACATGAACATATTTATGCTCATGTGTTGCACTCATAGCAGAGTCAACTTGTATTTGGGTTGTCATTTTGGGCAATATGAGGACAGGTTGAGACAGAAGTCAACGGGTGAAAGTCAAAAGACATAGGGTCAAACGACAGAAGCCGGGACAGAAGTCATAAGACAACGGATCCGGTTCAAAACAATTCCCAAAGATATCTAGAGAACCAACTATACTGATACATGGGCTACTCTATTAGCCGAGTGAAAAGATAGAACAGTGTGAGTAAAGGAAGAAGAGAGTTGTTCTATCCCCAAACGAGAGATTTATAACTTATTGGATATCTGACAAAATTGGACATCCAATTTTTCTTTGTGACCATACGTGTTACAAACATGAGTTAAAGGGAAGTAACACTTCACAGAGAGGAGGGGAGCCTGTCAGAATCTTCAATAAGGCTTTAGAGAGTTAATAAGAGTGAACACAAGTCTAGTAGGGAGACACCAGACAGGAGATACACCAGCGCTATAAATAGCTTCACCAGGGGACACATTTGTGTCAGCCAAGGGGGCAATAAGGACGAGTGAGCGAGGGCTTCCCCAAGCCATTGGGAAGCTTGGCCTTTGCGAGTAACCGTGAGGTGCCCGGTTACTCAAGCTCACGAGCCAGCGTGCTTGGGACTCCATGCACGCAAGACTAGCTACTGCACGGAGGGGACAGCGTCCGTGCTTGACCACGCAATGTGTAGCGTGTGGACAGACCCGACTGGAGACGGTAGAGAGTAGACGTGTTCTTGGCAAATGCTGTAAGTTTCTAGGCAATAGTTAAATATTAGGCTGTAGATTTAGATTGTGATTACTAGCATCATTTCTCACCACTTCATTGCATTCATGTTGTTTAATGTTAATGAAGCATACCGCTCGCAGAGCAATTAAATTGCCAGCTCTAAATAAATTGCATTCCTTTTGCAAATGACACGAGTTGTTATTTCGTGCGGTGCAAACGTAGGGGAGTCCTGAAAGACCTGTAGCAAGCAAGTTGCTGACAATTATTATTATTATTATTATTATTATTATTATTATTATTATTATTATTATTATTATTAAATTAGACGCTTATAGCAATGATGCTTGATCCCAACCTGTCTTTCAGAGATCATGTCGGTTATGTCATAACGAAAGCTCGAAAAGTTTTGTCAGCAAGGAGAGTCATGGCGACTACCAATATCGAGCAAAGACTGCTATTATTTTTCTTCCAAGGACTGGTGCTGTACCCATCGAGTATGCCCTGTCCATCCTAACAGTCAGCCCTACACAGATTGGAAAACTTGAAAATGTACAAAACGAGGCTATGCGCATCATTTTGGGCACGAGAGACACCAGCTGTGTAGCGATGAGATACCTCCTTGACTTCAGACAATGAACCACAGGATCAAGATCTTCAGAGCTCGTGCATACTTGAAATTAAGTGTGGATGAGCAGCACCCTCTGCATGAAGATATATTCAGAGAAAAGGGCAACAGGCTAAAGAGGGGAAAATCATGGAGAGTCGGGCGGAGGATATCATCAAACAGGTCTGCAGTCCTACCAGTATCAACCCCAGCAAGGGATGGATGCCTGTGCCTCCAGCTTTTAAGTGCACTTTCTCCTGCATTATCACACTTGACAGACGGTGCAGAGAACAGTATCCTGCAACTGTCAATGCAGAGGTCAAAGCGCTCATCAATGAACACTGCAGACAACCCCCAACTCATCTATACAGATGGATCTGTTGTAAAGAAGCAGAGAAGTGCGTGGGTATTTACAGCCCGTTCAGCGGGCCGAACCGTTCAAGAATCCAGTGGTGCCACACTATGCCCACGAGCAACATGACGATGGAGGTGATGGCAGTAACACAGGCTTTCATATGGCTGGAATCATAGCATTATACCAACGTGTGTGTACTACTAAGTGATTCAATGAGCATGATTCGGAAGGTCAAAGCTGGATCTGTACGTAGACAGTGGTCTGAGTCGCTGAGGAAGTCTGTTGCCCGTAAAGACACCTTAGTCTTTGCCCGAGACATGCGGGAGTCGAGGGAAATGAACGAGCTGATAACCTGGCTGGCTCTGCACCCTCTGCAGATGGCCAACCCATGGATCGTGCCGATGTTATTAACGTCCTTAAAGGCATGTCGAGAATAGAAGACTTTGACGTCTGTGAATCCACATCGCTGTCCAGGGAAAGACTTGGGAGTAAGAATTGGCGCGGCCAGACAAGAGAGGTACATCGGGAAAACGAGGTGCTTCGTTAACCAACACAGAACTGGCACTATTAGTCGTTTTTTTAGTCGATGGATCAACATCACGGCACACGGGTGCAACCCATAAGTGCCCCGTTCTCCTCCTAACTCAAACCAGAGTCTGGAGAATCTCAGCTCAGTGCACGAACTCCGTAGCACCGGCGATGATCCTGAAATACTTTGGGTAGATATTTAACTCGAAATTTTGCCCCGGCAGCGCCGTTAGGCTACTCATTTTCGATTTCCAACCGCTAAGGGATTTCTTACGTGCGCAATAATACACACGGGCGTCCGGTCATTACCGGGGCGTGAACCCGGGACCTCCAGCACTCGAGGCGGACACCATACCTCGAGACCACTCAGCCCCCGGACTATTAGCCACCGGACGCTGATGCTTATGCTGCGGGGAGGATCTGAGCACCTATGAACGTGTCCGGAGTGTAATGGAGATACCCCAACTGATAACTGATAACTGAATGTATGATACATACTGTGGTACTGTTAAAGTTGTTTAAATAAAGCTAATTGTGAATGAGAATACTTTGAGTATGAAAGAATTTCCATTGAAAATTGTTAGTGTGCATGAGAGCAAATAATTACTCCAACATCATCATGAATATGTACTGCGTAGGTAATTACACCACGCCATGCATGTATATAAATATATATGCTGTATTCGCAGATGTAAATACACACACACACACACACACACACACACACACACACACACACTCAAACACACACACACAACGCACCTTGTAAATACACAGTTTTGTACGACATGAAAGTTATAAAAAGTAAAAAAAAAGAAAATTGATAAGCCTCCATCTTTCCTTCCGTATGCAAGGAATACGTGTGTACATGCAGCTTGCCATACATGTTATATTATCGTATGTTACGTATGAATGTGTCCGTGCTCCCTGGCCTAGGTGTTAACGTCTTTTTCCGTAATCCCGCATATCCACGTGACGAACGTAACCTGCGCGAGAATCGGTAGCGGTTCTCGCCGCGTTGGTAACTTACATGGTATGTGAGCCGGTGGCTCAGAAAGCAAATGGCAAACTACTGAGCGTAATTGTGCCAAGAAATCAACAACCAGCTGAAGATGCCGATGTTGTCAGCGATGCCCTGTAAAGAATATGCGAACAAAAAAGAATGTATAAATGTATTTCTTCTATTCGCACATGTGTCACATTACATTTACAAACGACAACGCGGTGTGATATTCATTCATTCAGTAGTATGTCCTTTGCAAAATTCGCTCCCATAACCTTCCGAAAAATCTTCTCGGTCATAAGCAAGATGTCCTGAGCCTGATACACCAATTTGGAGATCATCCACCACATCCTGCACCCATCTTCTCTTTAGCCTTCCTCTTCCTCTCTTCCCGTGGATATACCCCTCCATGATTGTTGTCTCCAAACTTTCATGACGTTTCAAGCGATCAAAATATTTCAATTTTTCTTTGTGTTGTCGTCTTTAGTAGCCACCCTTCGTCAATATTCATATCTTGTCGTATGGATTCATTTTTTTTCTTCTGTATCTAAGATATTCTTAGAATCCGTCGATAACATTTATATTCAAAGGCAGTTGTGCGTTGTTCAGCTTGTTTAGTAAGTGTCCAGGTCTCACACACTCACACACACACACACACAACGCACCTTGTAAATATATACACACACTCAACGTACCTTCCATATACAGCTTTGTACAACTTGAAAGTAAAACACACACGCACACACACACATACTTACACACACACACAAAGAAACACTCATTACTGCTTTGTGTGAAAGAAAAGTTTGGAAAACATCACGGAAGTTAGTCCCCTACCCAGGTGGGGGAGGGAAGGGAATCCCAGCCTTGGTGCATTGGGGAAAAAACACTAAAAAGATGGTGTTCCCAGTTTCAGGCCCTTCCGTTGCACTTTGGTTGGGTTGCGCCTGCGATAACTCCAAATGTGGATGTCTCGTGTGCGTAATTTTCTCGTAAAAGGGACTGTGTTCGCTCTATCCCCTAAAAATAAATCGAGATATCTGTTGAAATTTTCAGAACCCTTACTACTTCTATATATGTTTAGGTTTAGCCATATGTGTGCTCGATAATGTCGCACTAGAATCATCGTGTTGTTCTACTATTGACAAATGTATCACCTTCATAACTACTGAGCGTAATCTTGCCTAGTACACCAACAACAGCTGAACAATGCTGGTGTTGAATGCAACGTCCTGTAAGGGATATGCAACATTAAAAATACCTTTATGTGCAAACCTAACACACTTAGGCAGTCTTGGTTCGCAATCTCACACCGTTGCAAGTTTATGGCCGGGTCTCTGTTTTTGTCTCGATTATGCTAAACCATCCTGGCATATATCTCTTCGTTTCCACATCCTCTTTTCCCGTCACGTTTCCTAGTGGTCACTAAGTTTTCAAGTTTATTTCTCATCGTACTCGAATTTATAAACAAAACTGGATTGTTTGCGTTCAATTGTTCTATTCTGGGTAAAGCTGGGGCAACCATCCCAGCCCAGCGTGTCCACAGGTGGTGGATCGTGGAACGGCCTAGATATAGAGGTTAGCTGCGAATACCCAATAATCAGCCACGGACCAACTGGCGGCGGGACACAGAGGGCGGGGCGGGATCTCAGGGTGGGATCTGAGTTCCTTAGAAAATACCTCGTATGCTCGGAGACGTGCCTGCCAAGCGAGTCAGGGGCGCTCTAAACCCTCACCCGGGTAGGTGGAACCCGTTAGTTTTGGACAGCAATCCATCTAGGAGACGGAAAACTCCAAATATAAACCCCTAAGTTCAAGGTGGACCAGCGTGCCGAGGAACTGAATGGCCATGGGTAAACTGGTCGTGAACGTTGGACGTCTGGCAGGCGTGTGGGGCGGCACCAGGGGTATGGACTCCTGCAGGACATCCCCTGCCTCTTACCTAGCAAGCAGGCAATGCTAGGGCGACCGGTTATTTCCTGCAATATCCAAACTTTGCTTATGGAATTAATTAAACACGGGAATCGTCGCCGGAGCGACGAAGCACGTGCTCTGCACATGACAAATCTTTCAGAGGCTAGCGAAGAGAAAGTGAGGAGGAGAAGACGAGGAAATAGTGTGAGAAGAAGGCATAGAAATAGGAGGGCAGGCGCCAGGAGAACAAGACGAAAAGTGGAGAGACTAGGTTTCAACCATGTAAGAGTGGGATACTGGAATTGTCGTAGTGCCAGGCAGAGAGGTCCTGTATTGGAGAGGCCTAATATATGATTTTGATGTCTTCAAGCTCCATGAGCTAAACACAGACAAATACCATTGCCCTGGGTACGCCAGTTATATAAACCCTACTGGGTAGAAGAGACATGGTCAAGGTCTGCTGGTGAAGGAAGGAATGAAGCATGTGGCACTTGACTTGAGCCAAGTGGAATCACAGAGCAAGAGAGGTCCAGGGTATACAAATGGAGATTGGTGGCTTAAGTTGGAACATCGTAAATGTATATGCCGCAGTGGACTGTTTTGTCAGAAAGGAACACTGGGACTGGCTTAAGGAATTGGAGGAATTACCAGGTGATAGGCTACTCATATGTGGAGACTTCAATGCTGAGGAACAGAGATTGGGACAGTAGTGGAGAAAACCGACAGGGAATTGCCCTTGCGGATGCCATGGTTGAATCCGATGGTCTGCATAAATGATGGTAGGCCGACTAAAATGGCAATGAAGTCTGGCGATGCGCACACAGCTATTGACTTGGCACTTGTCTCCCAGTCATCAGTCCTTGGTGTAAAGTGGATTGTTTTGAATGACCATGGGAGTGATCACATGCCGTGTTCAGTCCTGATCTCTAAATCCAGGAAAGTTAAGGCTGGGAGAGCGGCACAAGACCTTCCGGTATGAGTGGACCAATAGCCTACTTGGACTCCTCAGACAGGGGCTTGCAACAGGACTGTTAAAACTCTTCTTTTGCAACCCCCATGGTGGACCCCAGAAGAAGACCATGCTTGAAATGTAATGAGAGCTGTAGTGAAGCAGCTAAGGAAATTGCGACAGACACCCCGAAGCTCACGAGAGGAAGTGGACACAGCGGAAAATGTCAAGAAAGACAAGGTGGAGGTTGTCCAAGCGCCTGTGCTGCAGTCGCCACACACGCAAACTGGAATGTTACATGAAGGCGATTGAAGGTGATAAAACACTGAGAAAATTCTGGAAACTGCACAGAAAAATGTTAAGAAAAGATCGGCCTATATAGTGGGAATAATTTATAGAGATGATGGCGTGCGCGTGACAACAGACACAGAGAAAGGGGAGACGTTTCTCCAGAGATTTTTCGAGCAGACCAATCATAATGATGCAGACACCAGGGATGCAGTTAGAGAGAAATTACATGGCACCATGAAGAATATGCATTATGAAGACATCATTGGAAACATATTTTGAAAAAGGCAAAAGACACGGCACAAGGGCCCGATGGGGTTAGGTATGGCCACATGAATGCTTTGAGCGATAGCAGACCTGAAGGACTTTAACCAGAGCATTAGGACAGCATCAGTACCGCAAGGATTGCGTGCACAGCTATCTCATCCCTCTCCCAAAACATTCAAGGATCATTCAAAGCTTAGCGGCTTTAGGATCATCACTCTTCAAAATAAATTTGGGAAGGTTCTAGAGAAGATAGTCGTTGTCAAGCTGCAAGAGTTTTTGGAAAGGGTGAAGCTTCTTCCAAGAGGCCTGGGGAGGTACAGGCCAGGAAAAGATACCTGGTAAAATGCAGCCACTTTTGCCTTTTATATTTATGAGGGGTTCCAGAGTAGACAGGCATCGCTTGATCTCGAGTATGCGTACAATAGAGTTCGATATGATATTTTGATGACTGCACTGATGGAAAAGGGGGTCAATCCCTGGTTGGTGAACTGGATAGCAGCCGTCCTGCATTCTCGTCGGGTTGCTCTCCGTCTGGGTGCATGAATCTCAGAGCCACATATTTTAACCCCGGGACTGCCACGGGGATCTGCAATCTCACCGGTGCTCTTTAACGTGTATACAAGCAAGATTACATACCCAGAAGCACCTGGTGTTAGAAGGATACTAACATTTGCAGATGATATTCTTGCATATAGGCAGGGGAGAGATAGGGAGCAAACAGCCCAGGAGCTACAGGCGACAGTAGACAAAGTGATTGACTGGTGCACTGAAATGAGTGCTGTCATCCACCCGGAAAAGGCAGCTGTTTTGTGGTGCTCTCTGGACAACAGAATTGTGAGAGCTGATGTCCCAAGCCTCACGATAGATGGTAGAAGCGTCAACAGAGAGAACAAACTGATGTATCTGGCAATCACATTTGACAGGAGCTTGTCCTTCAAGTACCATGTGGAGACGGTTGTGACAATGTCTCGTAGGACTTGGTCATTGGTTTTTCTATCTGTCCATGGCCATCAGATGTTTTTCAGCTTGACTGCACATTGTCCACCATTCACATCCGTACACAAGTACAGGTTCTATTTAGCACCTCAGCAATATTTACCTCGTTGCAAATGACATCTTTTTATTGGTCAGTATGTTTTTCATCTTACAAAAGGCTACCTTCGCCATAGCGATTCTTGTTCTAATCTCTTCAAGGCATCTCCCATCAGATGTTATGACTGTTCCGAAATAATTGTACCCATTCACTTGTTTAAGAATATTCCCATTTACTTGTATATTGCATTGTGGTATTTCCTTCTTCATAGTATCGACCATAATGCTGTGTCTTCTTACAATTGAATTCTAACCCTAGTGGTTCACTGTGTGTAACAACTGCATCTACTAAATGTTGCAGATCCTGCTCATTGTCTGCAATCAAGACTGTATCATCTGCATATGTAATGTTATTGATGTTTCGTTCTCCAATGATGATTCCTTTCATATCTTCTATATTTCTGAAAATATTTTCACTGTACAGGGAAAGAGATCTGGAGACATTACACATCCCTGTCTCACACCTTTCTTAATAGGGTGAAAATGACCTACTTCATTATCAATTATAATGGCAGCTTGTTGTTTCCATTATATGGTTTTTGCAGGTTTAATGTCTTTCCCATCGATTTGAAGATCTGCGACCGTGTCTATCATGTTCACATGTCTTACTTAGGAAAAGCTTTTGTGAAGTCAATAAAGCAAAGATATAGATCTTTGTTTACTTCTATAGAACTTTCAATTACTGTTCTCAGCATGTACACAGCATTTAATGTGCCCATGCCTTCTGTCACGGGAAAACTGCAGTTTAGTGATTCCTTGATAACTTACATCTAAAACTACAATGTAGGAGGAGGGTTAACAATAGTGTACTTCAGTCTGAGAGGAGGATAAATTAAAGATCATTGACCGACGGATATAAAAATAGGATACAGGTGTTCGCAGAGGTCATTGCCTGACGATCTGATCGGACGGACACGGGAAAACGGGGAGATCGCGTTGGGGACAAATGAACGGATAATGCGATCAACGGGTTCGGACGCTTTGAAGTATTAGCGTAAGGGGAACCCAGGGAAACAGCGTAAGAACGAAACGAAACGAGCAACTAATCACTACGTGATTTCACCGCCTTTTGATGTGCAGGATACGTCAAGAGACGAGTGTTGAGGTATGAACATCAAACAATAACGGAGGATGGGCCACTCGATATAAATAGTAGAAATTGGGTTTTCTGTTTTAGTGTGTGTTCCAAACTGGACAGAGATATCTATTAATCCCAGGTGTGGAAAAGAAATTATAGTCCCGTATTGTTTAGGGCAATGGGATATTAGTGCCGATGTGCTTAATTATTAATTTCGATTCCGGGATGATAATAGAAGAAATAAGGTAAACTAATATTAGCATAATATTAGCATAGGGAATTAGATGTTGGTGCATAGCGTTTACCATTGCTATCTATTAGTGAATAGTTTAGCCTTTGGTGAATTCGTATGTCTTATGTGAGTGTATCCTTCGGAAGCCTTTTCATTACGGCTGGAGAAGGGCACTTACATAAGTAGTATTAAGTGGCAGAAGCATATCACTTGATTTACTATACATCTCACAGGTTCCAATTCCCATCATGACCTATCAGAGAAGATAGACCAATACGTCTTGTGTACAGAAAAAGCTTTGTTGATAAACTCAAGGCATTTCATTTAGGGCGGAGATCAAATACCTCAATAAACCAAGGAAGAACATAGACAGGGTCAAATAGGGAGACGAAATAAAATATAGTCTTAACTGAACTTTGAAAAAGAAGAAAAGGATATCCAGATAACCAAAGTAACAATGAAAAAGGAAGATAATCTTGCGGAAAGCAAAGCCAAATAAAACTACATACGTTTACACTGTAGACTCATAGTGAAGAAACAATAGACAAGTCAGAACATTGATAGTCGATAGAGACAATATGCTGGACTGTGGTGATGTGGTTTTTCCGGTGTTGGATTATTAACTTCGTGAAGCAGACTTGGGCGAAGTCATAGACTTACTGGGAATATTATTACGTTACGGTGATCCAGTGGTGAACGTTTTTTTTTCCGTTCAATAACGGATTTACCTCCAGACTCAAGCATACAGAACATCCAGGGTGAGACCTGTCCTGTTACATGTTGATGTCCTGTGGTTTGGCCGTGTGACTGGGCGAGATGTGATACGGAGACTAGACATTCCGAGTTCATTCTTGCACCAACAATAGAATACACTACCAACTACATATACACAGTCCATACATACACCAGACATAGTTTTTATTAATAAATATTTTATTAATTGATGAAGGAAACTGTTGTCGGAATATGTAAGGAAGGAATATGAGAGAGAGAGAGAGAGAGAGAGAGAGAGAGAGAGAGAGAGAGAGAGAGAGAGAGAGAGAGAGAGATGGAATGGAAGATGGAAGGGAGGAGTGTAGACAAAAGTCAGTCAATAATCCCAAAAGATAATAAGCTTAAAGGTGTGCTTGTTGATTCCACGTTCCTCCCGGGACGACAAGCTACATTAAATGGTGGAGCATAGCGGGGTACAGCCAATGCTTAGTGGTACCATCCCTAGCGAGGTACCAGCATATAGTACATTAAATGGTAGATGCATAGTAGGGCATATGCAAAGCGGGGTAACTGCATAATACCCACATTAACTGGAGTGCAAGCGGGGCAGCTTTAAAAGCGGGATAGCTTTAAAAGCGGGGTAACTGCATAAGAAAGGTAACTGCATAGCAGGGTACATGCATATTGATACCTACATATTGTGATATACCTATAAGTATAGATATTGATGACTTTTAATGGAAGCCTGTCCATTGGATATATGGTGTCATTACTTTAATGTTGTGGACCTTACAGTGAGAAAGATCCAGACAGGATAATTGTGGATAGGTGTTCAAACACAGTACTTACCTGTTCACACTTTCACACGTCTACATAAGTCTTTATCCTATATCTTCTGGTGAGGTTGTGAGAGTAGTTGTGGTGTACTGTGTGATGTCATATATAACATATAGATATTGACATATATATATTTAAGTGAGATAAGTAGTACATACTTACTGTCTTAGGGTCTCTTTACCCAACCTGCGGACTTACCTTCATTTACCTATGGCCACTCATAAACTAGAGATGGAATGAACTGAGGGAAAGGGGTGAAGCAATGGGGTTGTCTGGACAAGCCCTATCCGAGTATATATAAGTGGTAGAAAGAGAGCATCGTCAAGCAGAACGAGAAGATCGAAAGGCAGAGCTCGAGCTTAGAAGAATGGAAATGGAACAGGAGGCCAGGAGACTGGGACTGGAACAGGACAACAAGAGGTTGCAAGCAGAGGAAGCCAACAAGATAAGGGAACATGAATACCGCATGCGAGAACTGGAGCTCAAGACACAAACGAAGGTAGAAACTGACGCGGCAGAAGGAGGATCCATTTCCCATGGGTCACTCAACATGAGTGGACATGGTTACCATGCCATGAAGTTTCCCTTTGCTGTCTTTGATGAAAGTAAAGAGAAGATATACCAGTTTTTTGATCGGTTCGAGGCCATGGCAGTCGCTATGGGACTGGATAGAAACCAATGGGCTCTTAAATTATCCCAGGCATTACGTGGTTTGGGGTACGAGGTCTACACACGCCTACCACCAGGACATGAAAATCAAATAAAAGCCGCTTTGATGAAGCATTATGAAGTCACAGCACAAATGTATCGGAAGAAGTTTAGATTGTCTAGACGAGAGCCGGTAGAGCTATTCGCCGCCTCCAGTCTGAGGCTGAAATCATATCTCCAGAAATGGATGGACTTGGCAGAGTTCAAGCGGGACTATGACAGTTTGGAAGAGCTCATGTTGGTCGACCAGATGCGACAGCAAATGTCAGAACCACTGAAGACATTTTTAGGAGAACAAGGGGCGGAACGGCTGGATGTTGTGAATAAGCTGGCGGAAAGATTCGTAGAAGTCCATGGGGAAGCTAAAGAAACCAATATACAACCCACACAAAGGTCAGGAGAAACAAGACCGAAAGAAACTAAGAACTGGGAAGGAGAAAAAGTGGAACCTTATATAAAGACGTCAATGGAGAGTTCAGAGAAGGTGAAGGAAGGAAACCAGAACACCTCGAATTCTCCAGCTAAACGACCGTGGTCCGAGAAGTGGTGTTCAATCTGCAAGGTGCCCTCTCATAACACAAAGGACTGCAGATCGAAACCGAAAAGTTATCACTTCGCGGCATGTCAAGTGATTCATAAGAAGGTGATCACAGACCAGGCTGAGTTCGGTGAAGAAACGCTGAACAAAGAAAGCCCACGGAAAGTTTGGAAGGGAAAATGGTGCACACACTGCAGGTCGAAAACACATAATACTGTGGACTGCCGATGCCAGGAAAAGGTCGAGGAGATGGAACACACTCAGGACCAAGAGAGACCACCTGTGGTTGAACTGATTGAAGTCAATGGCCAGCAGGTGGCTTGTCTCTAAGATTCAGGTTTGGATGGGGAAGCTGTGATAGATGCCAGCCTGGTAAGCCCAGACAAACTTACAGGGGAGACCATAGAGATGCAGCCGGCAATGAGGAGTGCTGTTACCATGACGCTGCCAATCGCCAAGGTGGAGATTAAATCCAGGTACGTCACGGGCATTATTCCAGCTGCTGTATTATCTGACTCCTTATTTCCCATGATCATTGGCACGAAATATGTCTTTTTGGGGATGCCCAAACAGCCAGCCCACAGGGGAAGCAGTAGCCAGTGAATCTCAAGGGAAGGAAAAAGAGGCAGAGACACTATGCGACAACTCAGAGATAGGAGAATTGCATACTGCCCAGAGGAAGGACATTACGTTGCGTCCTTGCTACAGGAAGCTGCAAAGAAGTGCTGAGCCACCAGAACGGGGACAGTACTTTCTGAAGAATCGACTACTCTATCGGAGAGCTGGGAGGGGAGACAACCTGCACGAGCAGTGGGTGGTTCCAGAGACCCACCGTCCTCACATTCTTCAGAGTGGACACATCATAGGCGAGAATCGACATATGGGTGTCAGAGAGACCTTGCAGCAAATTTCCGGCCATTATTGCTGGCCAGGAATGACCGGATGATGTACGCCGGTAGGGTGAAATCTTGTTCAGAGTGCCAGAAAGCACCACCCAACAAGTGGACTAAGAGTAAAATAGCTCTTAAAGTGGAAGACCAAGTGGAAGTATGGGGTCCAGCCGAGACTAATATACTCCAAGTAGGATGGAAAGGACCTTATCCTGTGGAAAAGGTTGTGTCCAAGAATACCTACGGAATCAGGATCGGGGGAGAAAGGAAAAATCTCCCTAGGCATCTCATTAAGAAATATGAGGAGAGATCCGAGAGCAAAGCTTCGCACTTTATGGTGATGGCAGCCATTGAGAAAAAGGTTACCAGTCCAGACGAAGACCAGAGATCGCCAGTACAACATAGGAGGGCCTATGGGATAGTACGTGATAGGTCAGATTTACCTAACGAAGGAAGGAGGGAAATCACACGTCAGGGAAAGGACAAGAGGGAAACTTTCACTAGTAACCAAGTTCAGGAGGGGTGGGTAACGTCGGGAAAGGCGAGAAATACCCAGGACTCCAACCGAAGATTGGCTGACCAGATTCAATATCGTCCAAGATGGTCCTGGAAGCAAAAGTCCAGGAGGTTTGGGAAAGACGACTCGGTCCAACGCGGACGAGGTGGAACATCCCCAGAGGCAAAGCCGGGGGAAACCAAGAGGACATGGAAGCAGTGTTACAATCAGGATGGGACAATCCGTCTGTATTGTGAGCCGTCGTTGACGCAAGACGAAAGAAGGTCGACAGGACGTACAGGGGCGATGTGCCAACACTAGTTTCGGTCATGAGTAGTATAGTAGGGTGTCAATTAGGTCGCCTACTGGATGAGGAGGTGAGCCATGTGAGGATCCAGTCATATCAGCAAAACGTGAGGTTAATAGCTACTTCGCAGAAGCTCAACGCACGGTGGATGTGATGGTAGGTGTTGCTACAGCAGTACAACTTCACAGTGGAAGATATCCTGGGTAAGGAGAATGTAGGAGCGGATTTCCTATCTAGACATCCAACTCCAGAGGAAGAGGAATAGGTTGGAGGATCATAGGAATCAAAACTACAGTGATGAAGAGTCGACGCGGTCAACTCTCTTAAGAGGGGGCCTATGTCACGGGAAAACTGCAGTTTAGTGATTCCTTGATAACTTACATATAAAACTACAATGTAGGAGGAGGGTTAACAATCGTGTACTTCAGTCTGAGAGGAGGATAAATTAAAGATCATTGACCGACGGATATAAAAATAGGATACAGGTGTTCGCAGAGGTCATTGCCTGACGATCTGATCGGACGGACACGGGAAACGGGGAGATCGCGTTGGGGACAAATGAACGGATAAGGCGATCAACGGGTTCGGACGCTTTGAAGTATTAGCGTAAGGGGAACCCAGGGAAACAGCGTAAGAACGGAAACGAAACGAGCAACTAATCACTACGTGATTTCACCGCCTTTTGATGTGCAGGATACGTCAAGAGACGAGTGTTGAGGTATGAACATCAAACAATAACGGAGGATGGGCCACTCGATATAAATAGTAGAAATTGGGTTTTCTGTTTTAGTGTGTGTTCCAAACTGGACAGAGATATCTATTAATCCCAGGTGTGGAAAAGAAATTATAGTCCCGTATTGTTCAGGCAATGGGATATTAGTGCCGATGTGCTTAATTATTAATTTCGATTCCGGGATGATAATAGAAGAAATAAGGTAAACTAATATTAGCATAATATTAGCATAGGGAATTAGATGTTGGTGCATAGCGTTTACCATTGCTTTCTATTAGTGAATAGTTTAGACTTTGGTGAATTCATATGTCTTATGTGAGTGTATCCTTCGGAAGCCTTTTCATTACGGCTGGAGAAGGGCACTTACATAAGTAGTATTAAGTGGCAGAAGCATATCACTTGATTTACTATACATCTCACAGGTTCCAATTCCCATCCTGACCTATCAGAGAAGATAGACCAATACGTCTTGTGTACAGAAAAAGCTTTGTTGATAAACTCAAGGCATTTCATTTGGGCGGAGATCTAATACCTCAATAAACCAAGGAAGAACATAGACAGGGTCAAATAGGGAGACGAAATAAAATATAGCCTTAAATGAACTTTGAAAAAGAAGAAAAGGATATCCAGATAACCAAAGTAACAATGAAAAAGGAAGATAATCTTGCGGAAAGCAAAGCCAAATAAAACTACATACGTTTACACTGTAGACTCATAGTGAAGAAACAATAGACAAGTCAGAACATTGATAGTCGATAGAGACAATATGCTGGACTGTGGTGATGTGGTTTTTCCGGTGTTGGATTATTAACTTCGTGAAGCAGACTCGGGCGAAGTCATAGACTTACTGGAATATTATTACTTTACGGTGATCCAGTGGTGAACAGTTTTTTTTTTCGTTCAATAACGGATTTACCTCCAGACTCAAGCATACGGAACATCCAGGGTGAGACCTGTCCTGTTATATGTTGTGTCCTGTGGTTTGGCCGTGTGACTGGGCGAGATGTGATACGGAGACTAGACATTCCGAGTTCATTCTTGCACCAACAATAGAATACACTACCAACTACATATACACAGTCCATACATACACCAGACATAGTTTTTATTAATAAATATTTTATTAATTGATGAAGGAAACTGTTGTCGGAATATGTAAGGAAGGAATATAAGAGAGAGAGAGAGAGAGAGAGAGAGAGAGAGAGAGAGAGAGAGAGAGAGAGAGAGAGAGAGAGAGAGAGAGAGAGAAAGAGATATATGGAATGGAAGATGGAAGGGAGGAGTGAAGACAAAAGTCAGTCAATAATCCCAAAAGATAATAAGCTTAAAGGTGTGCTTGTTGATTCCACGTTCCTCCCGTAACGACAAGTTACACCTTCTACAAACCCACTTTGTTCTTCTACTATTTCAGGTTGTATTTTCTTCTTAACTCTTTACATCATAATTCTTAACAAAAGCTTCATGTTTTGACTAAATATACTAATTGTTCGATGCTGATCTCATTCCAAGGCTCCTGGTTTATTTTCTTTTATTTTTTTTTCTCATTAAGGCTTTGTTTTATTTAAACAAATTTAACAGTGCCACTGAACGGATCATAAATTAATCATTGCAATAATCGTCCCCTTTATAAAGTACAGTGCAAACAGGTATATATGGTGTTTGCTCGCGCACACGAGAGAGAGAGAGAGAGAGAGAGAGAGAGAGGCAGAGAGAGAGAGGCAGAGAGAGAGAGAGGCAGAGAGAGAGAGGCAGAGAGAGAGAGAGAGAGAGTGAGAGAGAGAGAGTCGAAACAAATACTGAGGTTAGCTACATTAGGTAGTAACTTCATCACAGGCACAATGGATTTATTTGGGGTTGGCGGGGCTTGGGGGTGGAAGTTGAACGAACTTTTGTTTTTGTCATGGTCATAATATCCACTTCTCGCTGACAAATAAACGGGTCTACGAGATACAGCCTTTCTTTGGGCAGGGTAGCTCAGTGAACCTTTGTCCCTGACTGTGGTAATATTTCCCAGTTCCCGGTGAAAAAGAAGGAAAATGTGCTGATTCATTCTCCCCCACGATGGGTATTGTAAATATATGAATAAAAGTTCTATGATGCTTAATATCTATCTGTTTTAAAATACTGGTTCTTGACGTTCATAAAAATACATTTTTGTAGTGGAGGGAAAAAAGGTAACCTAAAGATGGTAAAACATAATGGTGACAATAATACTAAGAATGACTGGATTGAGGACAGTGGTACAAATTAGGAATGTAGAACTATCTGTGCAAGTATGAGTTTGAACATGCATAGTATGTAGTGTGAGTGTGAAACTGATGAGAGTGGCATTTTGCTTAATCTGTACAATTTTGTGTTAAAATAAATGCGTCAAAATGTGTGAGTGTGCGTGTGTGTGTGTGTACGTGTGTGTATGGTGTGTATGTGTGTGTGCTGTATGTGTGTGTATGTGTGTCCGTATGTATGTGTGTGTATGTGTGTATATGTGCTGTGCGTATGTATGTGTGTGTATGTGTGCGTGTATGTGTGTATGTGTGTGTGAGTGTGTATGTGTATGCGTGTGTATGTGTATGTGTGTGTATGTGTGTATGAGTGTGCTTATATGTGTGTATATATGTATGTATGCGCGTGTGTGTGTATGTATGTGTGCGTGTGTGTGTGTGTGTGTGTGGAGTCTTTCGTAACAGGTATTTGGCCTGTGCCTGCTCCGTGGTGAAGGCGTTACAGACGCTGTTCGTTATCCCAATATCCGCGTTCCAAACATAGCTGTGGGCGACTTTGACAGCAGACCCCCTTGCCTTAGGTGTTTTGGAACTATTATGGCTACTGGTCGTTCAGAAAGCATTGACAAACTAATGAACGTAAACTTGCCAAGAAATCATAAACAGCCAAAAAATGCTCGGGTTGAGGGCGACTTCCTGCTAAGGATATGCAACTTACTTTTTTTTTTTGGGGGGGGGGGGAGGGGAGGGTTTAATTTGACCTGTAAAACAGGCGGTAAAAATAGTTTTTTTTTTATATCCTGTTCCCGGAGAGTACTATAAAAGTATAACACAATGAATGTAATATGGAAGAGTAATAGAAAACTCAGTTAGAACATTCTCACGCATCTAAACTTATACCTATTATTTTTACATAAACTTTGAATATTATTTAACATTTAAATCAATATTTATGAACCGTCTACCAATAGTTAACTGTTTTTAATTCGATACAAAATTTTGATAAATACTACAATTATTCAAAGTAGATAATACAGTCAGTCTAATATTACTAACTTCCCTTGAAATAACTTATTTTGCAATTTTTTAATTACTATCAAACCGCGGTTTTTGTCGCCTTCAATATTTGACGGTTTCGGCTTTCGTCGAATTTTTTCCTCGAAAAATTTGTCTTGGTTTTCGTCGGTTGCCTCGGATTTCGTTTGCGTGACCACATAACCTCGTGGCTAATTTTGCGAAATCAAAGACACCCACACGTTCTTCTGATCGGGTTAAAGTTGTTTATTCTTGGGTGAGCATCATTTGTTAATAATAAAATACGAGAGCAGCATTAAGATTGCTGAAATCGGCCGCATGTTCGGGAAGTCGCCATCCACCATAAGTCCCATAGTGGCGACAAAGGAAGCAGTAAAGGAGGCTAATGTAGCGAAAGGTATCAATGTGCTTACGAAACTGAGATCGCAAACAATTGAAAATGTCAAAGTTATTATTAAATTGGATAAATCAAAACTAGTTAAATGGAGATTCTGTTTCTGAAGCAATCATATGTGAAAAGGACAGACTATTCTATACGGATAGCATTATGAAAATGTTTGGAACGAGTGGGAGCGTCTGGCAGAGTGGCTTGAACGCCGGACTCTCAATCTGGAGACCCGAGTTCGAAGCCTCGGTAAGGTGTGGGATTTTTTTCTGTCGGGGGAAAAAAGAAAATCCTAACCTGCACAGTTCGCGGAGACTGCACTAGCCAGGCGGCCTTAATTCCTCAGACTCAAAGACCCCTCTGACATACACCGCAAGGTACTATATTGGCAGTAAACGACGACGACAGTTGTGCTAGTGCACATAGTGCGTTTAAGGAGAGCAGGGGATGGTTTGAAAAATTCAAGAGGCGCACAGGCATTAACAGTATTACTAAGCACTGTTTAGGAGCGATTTCGGACAAGTTTGGGGCCACAAATAGCATTAAACTATATATTTATTCCTATAACATGTGTTTTTGGTATGCATTTTGGCGTGTCTAGAAATTAATTGGGTTTACATTTAAAAATTGAGCACAACCTACTACTGGCAACGCTGATCGTATTCTGGTATGAACCTAAGGCCCATCCACGTCAACGTGGAAGCACTAGACTCGAGTTTCGCTCTCATTTGAGCTCATCAGTAGTGCATATCCTTGACCGGTCCCGGAAACAAACTCCGGATCACTGGCGTGTGAAGCTGATGTGTAACCACTAGACCACGCGTACTTGTAGTACTTGGTCATTGGTTTTTCTATCTGTCCATGGTATTCTTTGCATTTTCCTCACAAACCACATTTATGCAGCCATCAGTTGTTGTTCAGCTTGACTGCACATTGTCCAAGTTTCACATCCATACAAAAGAACAGGATCTATGTATCCCCTCAACACTCTTTTTCTCGTTTCAATTGACATTTTTTTATTGGTCAGAATGTTTTTCATATTGCTAAAGGCTACTTTCTAAGTTCTGCAGAGCCAGCCAATCTGTCCGCCTGTTCATTTCCCAGCACACCGGCATGTCCCGGAGAAAAGATCCAGGTGATGCTTGTCACCCGTGACATCCGAAGCGAAGCAAGCCACTCTGCACGAAGCCTTCCCGTCCTCACCCTCGTCAGCATGCTTTCTGAGTCAGTTACAATCACGATGTGTGTGTGTGTGTGTGTGTCGTATTCTCCATCGTTAAAGTGCACCGGTGAGATTGCAGATTCCTGTGGCAGTCCCGGGGTTAAAATATGTGGCTCTGAGATCCATGCACCTAGACAGAGAGCAACCCGACGAGAATGCAGGACGGCTGCTATCCAGTTTACCAACCAGGGATTTACCCAATTCTCCGTCAGTGCGGTCATCAAAATATCATAGCGAACTCTGTTGTGCGCTTCCTCGAGATCAAGCGCTGCCGAAATCGTTTCCTGTCTTCTCTGGAACCCCTCATAAACGTCAAAGGCAAAAGTGGCTGCATTTGGACCAGGTATCTCTTCCTGGCCTGTAGCTCCCCAGGCCTCTTGGAAGAAGCTTCCCCCTTTCCAAAAGCTCTTGCAGCTTGCCAGCGACTATCTTCTCTAAAACCTTCCCAAATGTATTTTGAAGGGTGATGATTCTAAAGCCGCTAAGCTTTGAACGATCCTTGAATGGTTTTGGGAGAGGAATGAGATAGCTATGTAACCAATCCTCCGGTACTGATGCTGTCCTAATGCTCTGGTTAAAGTAGTCGGTCATCTCCTTCAGGTCTAAAAAAAATTTTGTTGCGTATCCCTTACGGGACGTTGCAGTCAACACCAGCATTTTCAGCTGCTGTTGATGTACTAGGCAAGTGTTACGTTCAGTAGTTTGCCATTGCTTTCTGAACGACCGGCCCCTATACCTTTTTTCGAAAAAACCAGCACCGCCGTGTTTCGAACCCGAGTATACGGGCTCACAAACCGCGTTCGCAAGCCCTTAGCCCCTTCATGTGGCCATATCTAACACCGTCAAGCCCTGGTGCCGTGTCTTTTGCCTTTTTCAAAATATGTTTAATCGTTCTTCCTAGTCACGACCATAACCTATGTCTTCCTACAATTTAATTCCAAACCCAGCTGCTCACTGTGTACAACAACCCCGTCTACTAATTTTTGCAGATCCCGTGCATTGTCTGCAATTAATACTGTATCATCTGCATATCTAATGTTATTGATGTTTCTTCCTCCAATGCTGATTCCATTCATATCTTCTACATTTCTGAAAATATTGTCACTGTATAGGGAAAAAAGATCTGGAGACATTACACATCTCTGCCTAACACCTTTCTTAGTAGGTTGATATTGTCCCACTTCATAACCATTCCTTATGGCAGCTTGTTGTTTCCAATATATGTTTTTTTCATAAGTCTAATGTCTTTCCCATCAAATTGTAGATCTGCAAGCATATCCACCATGTTGACATGTCTAACTCTATCAAAAGCCTTTGTGTAGTCAATAAAGCAAAGATTATATCCTTGTTTACTTCTATAGCACGTTCAGTAACTGTTCTCAGCATATACACAACATTTACTGTACCCGTTCCTTCTACAAACCCACATTGTTCTTCCCCTATTTCGGGTTTTATTTTCATCCTCACTCTTTGCATGATAATTCGTAGCAACATCTTTGTGATGTGACTCATTATACTAATTGTTCTATATTTATAACATTCCAAGGCTCCTGAATTCTTTCAATCAATCAATCATGTGCCATGCCGGAAAGCGTGGGCGGTCATGACTCGCTATTTCACTCGATCACCAGTGTCGTGGATCAGCTCAGTGTTCCTGTCTCGTCCATGCCATGTGGCCAAGCTATCCAGGTATTTTCCTCTAGGTCTTCCTTTTGGTCTGTTCCCCTCGATCTTGCCAGTTGTCACTAAGTTCTCCAACCCATTTCTTCTCATAACATGTCCAAAAAATTTTGACTGTCTACGTCTAATTTCTCTAATCAGTCTACGATGTTCATTTGTCTCCTGTAGTACTTGGTCATTGGTTTTTCTGTCTGTCCATGGTATTCTTTGCATTTTCCTCAGAAACCACATTTCTGCAGCCATCAGATGCTTTTCAGCTTGACTGCTCATTGTCCAAGTTTCACATCCATACAAAAGAACAGGCTCTATGTATCCCCTCAACACTCTTTTTCTCGTTTCAATTGACATCTTTTTATTGGTCAGAATGTTTTTCATCTTGCTAAAGGATACTTTCGCCATGGCGATTCTTGTTCTAATCTCTTCAAGGCATCTCCCATCAGATGTTATAACTGTTCCAAGATAATTGTACCGATTCACTTGTTGACTTCTTTGGGATTGCAATAAATACAGAATTACATAATTCAGAAGGTATATCTCCAGTATCATATAATGTGTTCAGCTGTCTGGTGACTTGCTGTAGTCCAAATTCTTCTAAAGCTTTAATCATTTCTGTTGTGATGTTATCTACACCGGGGGTCTTGCCAGCTTTCATATGCTTAAGAACATTTCGAATCTCCATATTCAAAATTGGCGGTCCTTCATTATTAAACCTAATATCATACTGTTCCTCTCTGTTATCATTATATAGGTGTTTCACATAATCTGTTCATACATGTGGAATCTGATTTTTTTCTATTATGATTTTGCCATCTTTCGTACAGCTTGTTGATGTACTTTTTCTTTTATTAGTAAGTCCCAGAATTCTTTAGTGCACTAATTTGGTATTTTGACTGTTGTGTTGGTTTTTTCAATGTCTAAGCACTTTTCCTCAAGCCATGCTTCCTTTGCCGCCGTACATAATATTTTGACTTGTCTGTGAATTTCTTCATATTTGGCAGAATTATTTTTGTTGAGTCTTCTTGTTTCCATTAGGTGTAACATTTCTTCAGCCATCCATTTCTTACGACCCATCTTCTTTAGTTTTGGAATAGTTGTTTCTGCAGCCAAACTGACTGAATTCTTTAACATTTCCCATTGATCATTCACATCCTGGAATAATATCTCTAGATCAGACAATATATAAAATATGTTCTGTACTTCTATGTTGAATTTGTTTTGTATTTCCTTGTCATTACTCAATGTACACAAATCATATTTAGTGTTTCCTGTTATATACTTGACTTTCTTCAACTTTATCCTCACTGTTTCTGTGAGTAATCTGTGGTCACTATAACAATCAGCACTGGAAAATGTTTTTGCTAGTGTTAATGCGTTTCTAAATCTTCTGCTAATCAAAATGTAGTCAATCTGGTTTGTGATCCTGCTATCAGGACTCCTCCATGTCCATAATGTTCTAGGGTGTTACTTAAACCAGGTGTTTACTAAAATCTTTTCCTGTTCCTTTTCCCACTCTACGAGTCTGTATCCTCTTTCATTTCTCTCTCCTAAACAATAGTTTCCTACTGTGTGTCTATCACCTTGAGTTTCTACTTTTGCATTGAAGTCCCCTATTATGATATTTATTTCTGAATTTTTACATTTCTTTAAGGCAGACTCTATGTCATTATAAAATTCCTCTACTCTATCTTCACTGGATTCTCCTGTTGGTGCATATACTTGAATAACATTTGTGCTAAAATGTCTGCCACTCAATTTAACTAGTAGAACGCTGCCCGACACGGCCCAATATCCTTGAACAGATTTTGATGTTTTCCGGTCCAAAATAATTGCCACTCCCCTTTGTCGATCTTCACCTGCAGAATAAATAATTTTAAAATCTTCATATATCTTGGTACCTGCTCCTGTCCATTTCATTTCTCACATCCCTAAAATATTATTTTTTTCTCTTTGTATTTCTTGTTTTCTTCCTGGCCTAGAGATTAGCGACTTTTCTCCGTAATCTCGTATACTCTCGTAGGTAACGTGACGACGGTGAGAATCAGCAGTGGTTCGAATCGCGTCAGTAACTTACGGGGTATGTAAGCCGACCGTTCAGAAAGCAATGACAAACTACTGAGCGTAATCTTGCCAAGAAATCAACAATCAGTTGAAAGATGCTGATGTTGACAGCAATGTCCTGTAAAGGATATGCAAACAATTTATTTCTTGTTTTATGTTGTCGTCGTTTAACGTCCTAACGTTCCATGTTGCTAATTTTAATGTCTCTGTCCTTGTCTTGCGATGATCAGTCTTTAGGCGAATCATAATGTACTATGCACTTTTAAAGAGGTAGTTTGCCGGCGCTTTCCTCTATGGCAGTAACTGTACTGGTCGGGTGACCGCAGCCATTGTCTCACGAAACAGATCTTCTGCCTGCCGTCGCGAAACTTGAGACCATACCCAATAAATATCTGTCGGCTGCCCTCAAAATTGCATCCACCACCTGCCTTCCGTGGCTTCATTTGAACACTTCCAATAAATGAACACGAAATAACACCACACAATCCACAGGGAAACACTAAACAGCGTCTCCCCGAAGAATAAACGCGTCACTTCGTCGCCATTTGTACCGACCAATATAAAGATGTCATTTGCAATGAGAAAAAGAGTGTTGAGGTGTTACATAGAACCTATACTTTTGTATGGATGTGTTGCGTGGACAGAGAGCAGACAAGCTGAAAAACATTTGATGGTTGTCGAAATGTGGATTCTGAGCACAATGCAAACAATACCATGGACAGACAGAAAAACCAATGACCACGTCATACAAGAAACAAATGAACATTGTAAACTGATTAGAGAAATTAGACGTCGACAGTCATACTTTTTTTTTCACGTTATGAGAAGAAATACATGGCGAACTTAGTGACGACTGGCAAGATCGAGTGGAAGAGAACAGGAGGAAGGCAGAGAAGTAAATACCTGGATGGCTTTGCCACGTGGCATGGTCGAGATAAGTTCACTGAGCTGATTCACGTCTCTGACGATTGAGTGAGATGGCGATACATGACCGCCCACGCTTATCGCCATGGCACATGATGATGATGAATTTTATTCGCATGTGAAGACATTCCGTACAATGTCATAAGATTGTTTGATGTTAGGTCAAATGGAAAGCCCGCCTCATGTTTCCATTTGCCTAAACCTATTATGGTAGATATTTAGGACGTTTAATATTTGCCCAGCTTCCTTTGCCGTAAAACCAGAAAGTTTCTATAATGACCCGTACAGATGTCTCAATTGCCGGAAAGTAAATGGTATGAACATACCACTGACATTGTTGTCCTGTGGTATCTTTTCTAGAAGTGGCTCTAGGGCGACAACGTTCAGACTTCTGACTTCTTTCCTTTGCTATGTATCTATTTTATTTCTTCAATGTGACTCTTTGTGGCAGATAGTTCCAGGGCATTCCATTAAGGTGGCCAGACCATGTAATCTGTTGTACACAAATGAACTGCATGACTGGTTTCAGACGTAGTCTTCCTCTAATTTCCTCATTCCCAAATCTATCTCTCACAGTTACTCCCGTAGCTCTTCTAAGGCGTCTCATCTGTCATGATTTAGCGATCTTTATTTGCAGTAAACGTCCATGTTTGACACTGGTACCATAATGTCGACCATACAATAGTTGCTTATGACATTTGCTTCAGTACTTATAGGTACCTTTCTGTTTGATATCAAAGACACGAAAGACATTAATGGAAGAAGGTGATGTGGCTATGATAAAGATATGAAACACATACATTTTGGAGTTATTTGATAGAGAAATAACAGAAGTGACACACAAAAGTATTATAAAGGACAACATAAACTAAACGATGACGTCACTAATGCCATCAAACATATAAGTATAAGAAAGAATAACATAATGGTTGGACCAGATGACGTCACTGTAGAAGATGAACAAAGGACAGTATGGGTTTGTGGAAGGGAAAGGAAGAAATAATGTAACATTGTCCGCCGACTGGTGCCGTGATGTCTGAGTTTTACGTTTGATCTGGACATCAAAGCTTTCTCAGACCTAGCATTACAGAAATGATGGGGCGTGCGTGGTCAAAATGTAATTTTCTCTTGTTTGCAATCTCTGTTAGTTTTTCCTTATTCCTTGGTTGGGGACTAGATTATTTTCTGGTGGATAATTATTCTTTTACATAGAGAATGATAGAATAATTCTTGTGGGCTCTTTAATTCCTTTCAAACTTGAGTCATTCGGATGCTGCCGGGGCTGTCCCGCCACATAGCTTCCCAATTTAAGTAGGTTCATTAATGAAGCCTATAACAGAGCCTCGGCAGCATTCAAGAATGTATCTAAGTGCTCTCCATTCCAGAATTACCTCCAAGTCTGGGTTCCCAATATTCCTTGTGGCAGTGGGGTGTCCGGTGCGTCCAGAAAGACATCCCATGTCCATTCTCCCAGGACAAATCTTGCAAATCTTTGCTCCTGGTGTTGTGTCGGATTTCCAGGCTATTGCTCGGTAATGTCCTGTCCTCTGGAGGTTTTACTTTTTCCCAGCCGGGAAATTGCAAAATGTATAACAAGATTCTCCGGCGCCGCAGAGAGACTGTTATTTTCCACTCAATTTCTGGCCCTTGTCCTATAAGCAGAGGAAGTGCCATCAGTGTTTTCTTAAAAGAATTGGTTGCAGTAATGTTGCTCCATTTTCTTTTCCTCCGTCGGCCAAAGATCATAAAAATCCTTTAATCTCCTCCTTTGGCAGGAAATTTGCTAAACATCATAATTTTATGATGTGCATTCAACTCATACTTGCCTCTTTCTTGGTAGGGCATCCGTGTACTCTCTCCTGATTTAAGAGTTTTCTTCCCTCGATAATTCTTTATCCAGGGTGCGTTCCTCTTCAACAGAGTTCCATTTTGAATCTGTGTTTGAAAGTATAAGGCTAGTAGAAGTTGTCCAGCTTTGAGAAATCATGTTGTTCCCCAAGAATTGTGAATTTGTATCACTCCTTGTAGAAGTATACATAAACAGCTGTTCTCCCCATCCAACATTGGTTGAAGTGAAAGGTAAACAAGGTCCTGAGTGTTGAGTATACCAACCGCTCCGGTTTTGTTCCGCTGCAGAGTCCATCATTTGTGATCCCCTGTTAGCTTCAGCTGTGTTGATGATAGGCATTACCTTCATCCTGTCCAAAGAAGTATTTTCTTCTTTGTTGTTAGCAGACATGTTTATCGTCCCTGAATCAGAGTCCGTGGTATAACCTACATGAATGCTTTGTGTATCTTGAGTTTCCTTTTCGAAAGACTCCAAGATACTGACATCGTAAGAATTCTCCTCCGTGTCTTGTTTGTCCTCCATGGCTGGGCTCTCTTGTGCCAAGTCCAATTGAAGTATTCTCTCCCTGGTCTGGTTTTCTTGTTCCAAATCCAATAGAAGTGAATGTTGTGGGATGTCATTTTCAATGCCATATCCCACCTGAGATAAGTAATTCAAACTGATAATTATTTCATCTTGTGTGGCCACACCGTGAGAAACAATGGAATCCTGTTTTACATCCATTCCGGTCTCAGTTGAATTCATTTCCACTCCTAGTTTCTCTGAACTGAAGGGAATAAAAGAGTCGGGTAAGGTCTCGCCTTCGATCTCTTTAATAGTTTTCCTCAGGTCCTCCTCCTCCTGGATTTTTCTCCTTTGGGAAGTCCACGTGGCTTCATCTCTAGATTTCACCCATCGGCAGGCACTCTCGATGACAGTTGTAGTAGACGTCTATCTAAAGTTGAGTTTAAATGTGCTACTCTTCGCATGCGATGCATTGCCGACAACCACGCGCGACAACTGTCTGACTTCAGCTCGAATATAACTATCCTCGATCAGCGTCTTAGACAACTTACCTCGAGTAATTATTTCTTGTATTGTGTTATACGGTGTATCATCAATAGCACTAACCACCATCTATACAAGTGTCTTTCCGCGGCCAAAAACGCCAAGCTAGCCAAACTCCGTGCCCCTACCTCCACTCCCTCCTCGCCCCCTCTCCCACCCCAACTTACCACTGGCTCCGATAACCTAGTTGTGTGCATACCTCCCGACCTTCCACTATCGGCATCTGAGAAATCGGTCCTCAGCAAAGGGCTCAGGTTCATACCGCTACGTCCCTGTGGTGATAGATACGCATTACTGCAGGACGTCCATCGGTTCCATCGCACTCTCAGGCTACAATATCACTTCAGAAATCAACCTCATAACGATAACTCTTCGGATCCTACCGACCATTTCTCTCACCTCTCCAAACGCAGGTCTGCTTGGGTTCCCAATCCAGGGGCATCTAAGGCCCTCGATTTATACATCGACAAAACACTTTACGACATCCAAAACCTCAAATTTAAGCCACTACGATATTCCAACCTCACCGCGGATGAACAACGGGCACTTACACAGTTGAAACGCCGTGATGACATAGTTATAAAACCTGCCGATAAGGGAGGGGCGCTAGTGGTTTGGAGGAAAGACTTATATATACAGGAAGGCAACAAGCAACTGGGCGATGCCACCTTCTACAGACCAAGGATACAAGATGGGACAGTCAGAAACAACACCCAGGTCAAAAGCGTGACTAACGCCATTATCCAGCAAGGTCTTTTACCCAGCTCCGCCACCTCGTTGATCATCCACGATAGCTGCTTGGGCAAACCCGCCTTTAATATGCTGCCTAAGACACACAAACCTGGTAACCCAGGCAGACCTATCGTCTCGGCCTGCTCTTGCCCTACAGAACGGATTTCAGAGTTTCTAGACAGCATGTTTCAGCCGTTGGTTGCCAGCCTCCCTTCGTATATCAAAGACACCAACCACGCTATCTCCATCTTCGATTCCATCAGTTTCACTAACCCTTCTCAGTATCACATCTTCACTTTAGATGTGACTTCACTCTACACTTCCATTCCTCACTCTGACGGCCTTAAAGCCTTAGAATTTTTCTTGGAGAAAAGGCTTAATCCCTCGATAGCCACTGGACCATTACTGCGTCTTGCGGAGTTAGTCCTCAACCTCAACTCGTTTGAGTTCAATGGGGACTACTTCGACCAGATCAGCGGTGTGGCCATGGGTACTAAGATGGGTCCCAGTTATGCCTGCCTCTTCATGGGCTATCTGGAGCACCAGGTATGGAGTCAGTACACCGGTAGGCTCCCGGAGCTCTACAGGAGGTACATTGACGACTGCTTTGGTGTCTCGGACATGCCCTTGCCTGACCTACAGAACTTCATTGCCTTTTTTTTCAGACTTCCATCCCAGCATCAAACTTACCTCCACCATTTCTTCGTCGGCGGTCAATTTCTTAGACCTCACAGTCTCTTTAGGTTCCGCTGGTCTATGCACGACGGTTTATTATAAACCAACTGACTCGCACTCATTCCTTCTCTATACCTCCTCCCACCCTCCCTCGTGCAAACGTTCTATTCCTTTCTCCCAACTGTTACGTCTCCGACGACTTTGCCAGGATAACAACGACTTCCATCAAAAAGCCCACGAGATGCTTGATTTCTTTCGCCTTCGTGGCTATCCTGATAATGTTCTATCTACAGCTCTTCACCGCTGCCAGTCTATCAGTCGCACTGAGGCTCTCTCCTCCAGGCCGAAACCACGAAACAATAGACCTGTCCTCTCACTTACTTATCATCCCCACAATATTGCTGCCAAGAATATCCTTTTGAAACATCTATCCATTCTCCGGGCGGAATCGACCACTCGTGATGTCTTCTCAGAGGCTCCTCTAGTGGCATATAAGCGGGATCGTAACCTCAGAGATGTGCTGGTCCATAGCAGGCTACCCCAACCTCACCAGTCTCTTCCTGGCACGGTGGCGTGTCTTCGATCGGTTTGCAAGACCTGTCCATACGTACTTCAAACCCAGAGTCTGACATTCCCTAAGACGACCTTCCACATCCGTGAGGGTTTCTCATGCATCAGTCGCAACGTCATCTATGCGATTACCTGCACACGTTGCGACATGAGATATGTCGGTGAGACAGGATTACGTCTTGGGGACAGATTTCGACAACATCTTTCTGACATCACCAGCGGCGCCCAGAAACCAGTATCCATACATTTCAACAGTCCTGACCACCATGGCGTAGCCGACATACAGGTCACGGCCATCAAATCATGCGCATCCCACGAACGGGATCGGAAGACATTGGAACACCGTCTCATCTTCCAGTTGGGCACACTCTCCCCTCACGGCCTTAATGTCCAACACAGCTTCATTTAACTTCCCACCCCACCCCTCCCACCCCTAGCTTACAGTCCACCATCTGGGTACGTGCAGATCCTTTGTATGACATCACAGTCAACTCTCTTGGCGGATTTACGTTCGGTGTTTTGCCATCATTTTCTGAACGACCGCCACTCATGCCTCTCTGTGTGTACTAACACTATATAGGTTTCCACAGCGGTGTTTCGAGCGCTTAACGATAATTGCTAATTGTCATCTGCGTCCGTAACATCTTTGCCGGTCTCTAATTTCACTTTTCCGCACACATGGGCGCGTCTCCACCCCACTCCCTTCCCGCTTGACCTTTGACCCGTGTACCATACATCCGGTCTATTGATCCACTGGCGCCCTACGTGTGTCAGACCTTCCAAGCTAGGACACGGTATTCAGATGAGTACATTCAATTTTAATTAGTTTAATAGTTTAATATTGTCATAGTGTGTTTCATGTAGTTTTGTGTTGGTTTGTATTTGTTTGTCCTGTGCTGACGAAGGCTTTGGCCGCAACGTCCAATTTGTCTCTTGTAGTCGTGTTTCAGTAAAGCTCACAATCTACTTCTCGTTTATTTGGGTGATTCATTCATGGGAAGTCTTAGGAAGCTCCTGAGATTGCTGGGTTGCCAAGCCAGCTAATCCGCTTTCATTGCGGTGTAAACATTTATCACGTTTGTGACTGTTTACCGAACGCTTGGTACATTTATTCCTATTCCGTTTATTTTTAATATTTTTAGGAATAGGCGAGGGAAGCATCTGCCTTTCTGTGCGCAAGTTTTTGTTTTTCTGAGCCATGGGGATTTGCGAAGGAATGCATGCCTCTTCTTTGTGACGGTCAGCTTCCCCGCTTTCTATCAGAGTTTCGGCTTGAGTGATTGGCTTTTCCTCAATCGAGCTGGTAGATTCCTCCACGTTCAGTATTTCAATTTGCTTCTTCTTCATCTCATCTTCTTCAGCTTTGTGACGCATATCTGCTTCTAATTCTGCAACTCTTTTCATCATCTGCTCATCTTCTTTGTCCCACCAATCCATTTCTTCTCTAATAAATAGTTCTAGCTTCTCTCCTACTAAGCCGAGCCTTATGCCCCATCCTCTAGCGGACTCTAAGAAATCTGTGCGTGCATCCATGATCTCTTCTCAGCTTAAACTCAGGTAAGTAATTATATTATTACCCTACAGAGAGCTAGTCAGAATTATGCTAGAGCAGGATAGTGACAAGAGGAACAGACACTGCTATGAGAATGATAGTAGTGAATTAGAGTGAGAAAGTTGATGCAAAGCAGTCCGTCATACACTGAATTAACTAAGAATTATCAAATTATTCATGATTAAATCAAATGATAAAGCATGTAATCAAAAAATCATCAAGTAAATCATCAATAAACTAATTAATATCACTAATTAATGTGATTATTAATTCTACAGTGGTGAATGATGTAAATTAACTCATATGATATTATCCATTATTAACTTTTTAACAAGTTATTTAAATTCTACAGACTTCCCTAGAAACAAATTCCTAAGTTAATACTTAGCAAATGTAATGGGTGAAGAATGAAAGAATGGTTTATGAAAATCAATAGTCTAGAATTTATTCTCTGATTCTATCATGGATGAGAAGTCCTGATGTGTCAAAATCTTGCCTACAATCAAGCAAGCTATTACATTAGAAATAAATTATAACTAACTAATGCTGCTAAGAATGTAAGTGAGAATTACCTAGGTTCTATCCATGGGCAAGACCAGAATAATACCAGACTAACAGATTTGAAATAGGTTCGTTCCTTGCGAGCGAACCAAGTTTTCTAGGGTTTACTCCCGGATTCTATAGCGGGCGAGCAGACCAATAGGCTCTAGGGTTTACTCCCGGATTCTATAGCGGACGAGCCGTCCCAATATGTCACCAACTGGCTGGGGTTAGATCCCAGATGGGCAACCACTCAGCCAAAATCATTTTCTTCTACTGGTGTTTAGTTCTGGATGCAGTTTAAGATCCCCTAACTCTGTCAGAAGGGCCTAGTTACCACCCAGATCCCAGAGAGAAAACGTGGAACTAATGTCTTTTATGCTGATTTAAGACACTGTCCCTGATACTCAAGAAAACAGCCAAGAAGTGGCTCGTTGAAGATAGAATATATCTATATAGATTTGGCTGTACTTGGTATCACCAGAAGTGAGAAAGGAGGAGTTAAGACATGCAACGTAATCTGGTTACTTATGACTGCATAGGCAAGATACCTCCCGGACATAGATTCCCACTTCTGGACAATATGTGCGAACCCCCACTAAATGATACAATAATGTGTGTACTTGATTAAGCTACACAAACATTTATAAACATTTAGAATTATACGGACAAATTGAGTTTTAAAATACAACAACTGTGTTTATTATTGCTATTGATGATCATATGATGATGATGATTATATTATGGTATACGTAACTCATCTGGCTGAAAAGCTCAGAAGCACATAGGTCATGTTTCCCCCAGTGAGACGCAGTTCACTGTCAGATTGAAGGAGTCCAAATTGGTCCCTCACAAGGCTAAGTCACATCCTGATATGGGTTGTTGACTGTCCATTGCTCCTACGAGATCTGGGTTATAGCTAGGAAATCCTGTCATACGACTTCGTACAGAAGTCCAACAGAACGAAATGTTAATATTTCTCCAGTAGGTATCCTAAGAATGCTATTCTGAATTTGCGTCTGAAGTCTTGCTGGCCATGCATGTCGTTTTATTCTATTCAATTCCTGGCTAGTTTCCAGGTTGGCTAATTAATATTCCCCTTTTCATTAACTCCGCCTATTTTTCCATGTAAGATGATTTACCTAGATGGATTAAGTGCCAAATTCTTTTCACCCCTCCTCCTTTCCTGTGACGGGTAGTTTCATGTGTCAATCAAATTGACCGATGCCCCCCACGCCTGAAACAATGAAACCTGCTTTGGCGGCAATGCAGTTGCGTCATTACATTCCAATAGGCTGGTAACACCAGCCTTCCCGGTTGCTGGCAGGAATGTGTCAGCCATGTGTTTCTACTTTGCCCCGTAGTATTGCGGAGAGGTGTTAAGCATCTGGTCCTAATTGCTCCTTTGTGGTGGCAATTACAGACGTCCCGGCTCCACAAAGTCTGGACTTTTAGATAGGTGTTAGGCCTGCATTAAATTGCCGTCTTTGGATCACACGGGTTTTCCCCTGAGTAGCATGTCCATGTATCAATTCATCTCCAGCCCAGATTTCACACTTTTCGGTCTTTCTCTCCCCTGGTACTGAAAACAATGAGTTGTCAACCTTTGATAGCGCCCGCCGACTGGTGCCGTGATGTCTGAGTTTTACGTTTGATCTGGACATCAAAGCTTTCTCAGACCTAGCATTACAGAAATGATGGGGCGTGCGTGGTCAAAATGTAATTTTCTCTTGTTTGCAATCTCTGTTAGTTTTTCCTTATTCCTTGGTTGGGGACTAGATTATTTTCTGGTGGATAATTATTCTTTTACATAGAGAATGATAGAATAATTCTTGTGGGCTCTTTAATTCCTTTCAAACTTGAGTCATTCGGATGCTGCCGGGGCTGTCCCGCCACAAACATACACATTCACCTCCACTGGAGAGGTAAGCTGGGACACAGACAGATCCAGGCCGTTACTTTTGCTTTATAGATCACGTGATATAATTTGATAAAGTGAAACACGAAATTATCAAAATGTTGGAAGATATTAGAACTGATAGGAAAGATGTCCGAATTAAAATAAAATATTTACTGGAGCTAAAATAGAGACAATTAAAATTGGAAATAATGTGTATAATTATGAAAACATAACACAGTAAGCCACCGGATCATTCTCTTTCTGTCGCGAAATAATAATGAGAGAGACAGATCAAAGACAGACCAGGAATACAAGTGCGAGGTTATAACATAAACAGTCTGCGTTATGCAGAGCTCACAGTAATGGTCTCTGAAACCTCTAGATATGTGTAACAACTGTTGGTCACTGTAGTAATAAAAAGTGCAAAACATATACTTTCCTTGAATATTAAGAAAACATAAACAATTGTTATATAAAGGAGAAAGATAACAGTAGATTGTGTTTACAATAGAAGGAAAAGTGATTAACCAAGTCAATACATTCAAGTACTGTGTATATGGTGGTAAACATAACATCAGATGGAAGATACATAGCACAGATGAAGAACAGAACAGGCCTGAGCAAAAACTGCATGTCAGAAGATGAAAGGTGTATTATTTCATAAATCACTTTAAATGAATGTCAGGAAGGGGGTATGCTATTTTGAGCCTGTTCTCCTATATGACGGTAAATCTAGAATTTGTAAGATCAAATCAGGAAGAGTTTGGAAACAGCGGAGTGTAGTCTCTGAGACGAATGTTGAGTATACCCTTGACTTACCTGAATAATTATCAATGATTGGCAGGAAGAGGCAAATGACAGTAGAACATGATGTGCAATTGGAGGAAAGAGACAACCAGTGCTCTGTGGTCATATACTGAGAAGAGAGACATTGGGAAACATGGAGATGAATAGAATGAACAGCGATAGAGGGAGCAAAGGCACACCTAGAGAAATGATGCTGGGTGGAATAATACATGGCATGGAGGAATCTCATAATTTCTTTATGTCTTCACATGCGATGGTCAGAATGTAAACGACTGTGACAATGGCATGGCACCATTTACCGCAACATACGTCCCAGAATCTTGTCCAGTAACTCCTACAGAGACATCAAGATATGAGATAAACATCCTCTTAGTAGGCGAAATATTGCTGTATTTATTACATAGCTGCATGTGCGTTTTCAAGTGTGTTTTCAAGCACGTTTACACTCGCGGCGAAGGCTTTCAGCTCGGAAGAATAGTTCTAGAGGTTCTCCAACTATATCATCATTATTACTTATCTCTGTTTATAGAGGCAATATTATTGCGGGCGCTCATCTTCCTTTATTACAATGGATATGTCGGTGTGTTTGCACAATATGATATATCGACAATTTTAGCCATAGTTTCAGTGATCATTTCAGTTTTATTTTTCTTTTATTTGTTTCTGTCTAACTACATTAAAGCCCGGTTAAAATCATTTTGGGGCACTATCTGTTTAGGGAAACGTCTGATTCAGGATTCTGTCAATAGGTGGTTGATTATTGCGAGGACAAATAGAGCGGATGCCATTCCTGAACCTCAGGCTGAGAGTTTTATTAAATGATTCAGTGCCAAACAAAACGTAGGTCTGGACCAAACATGGTAAACAACGAAATGAACAAGTATTATAATGCACATTTCCGGTCAGTGAGCATTGAAACTGTGGAAGATGCACGAAACAAAACAATTAACAATATGACCCTAGTATGGCGATGTATCCTCTTTCTGTACAAATGAGAAGTCCCATTTGGCGATAAATTATCCTTCGACACTGAATCAGCTTGTGATCCACAAAGTGCGACAGCCATGTGAGTAGAATGGGTAACTGGTAGGGAACAGAAATGGTCTGTTCATATACAGCATATAGGTCAGGCTTTTTAAAAAAGTTACAGTGTAAATAAAAGAAATTCCTTCATGTATTAAATAGATAAGTCGATTACACGTTCCGAGTAGGAATGTGAAATTCGGCGGTAACTCTCGATCTGATCGTTAAACAGACGAGGATCAAGTGACGTGACTACACATTGCATTGCCTTGTAAGGTATATACCATAACTTTTACCTAGAATATCGATTTGATTAGCCCATATAAGGAATTGAACCGTTAGGGTGGACACAGCTGAATGAACGCTTAAGACTTCACCGTGGTTTCTTTTGCTTGCTGTGGTTTGTGAGCGCATTGAAAATAACATTAATCATGGGCTCATTGTCCACGTCTCACATCCTGACAAAAATACAAATTCTATGTAGCACTTCATCACCGTTTGTCTCGGTGCAGGTGACACGGCGAATCTTGTTTTATTCTCTTTGTCGCGTGGTCCGCTACTGTTGAGAGAAGTCTCACAGGTACAGTAGAAGACAATGAGCCTAACCACTAGGAAAGACTCCCCACTGAAGAAATAGCAGACTAGTGGCTCGTGAAAAACAAAGGGAGTATGACAAATTGTCCCAGAAAAAGAAGTCTACTATTCTTACAGTGGCACAGGACTGCAGATAAAGTTGTACAGCTATACACACAAAGATGACAGCAAACTTAGTTAGCAGCGACACGATGATCCTGTGGAAAAGAATTTATCCCCCAGACTTGACTTGAACTATACAGCACAAAGAAGTCGATAAAGATGAAAGATTCAACTTTCGTCCTACTCTCACACTTGTGTGATCTAATTAAATGTTGGATATGAGGATAACAACTAGGAATTATTATTTAGCAATAAGCGACAACACCGCTTATCACGAGTTTAATACTGAACAAATAGAAATGTAAGTTCCCACAAGGAACGTAAAAGGCAAATAATTGATGAGAAGTATAAAAAAAAACAATATGTAAATCAAACAATGTTCTCGGAGCGAGGTCTTAATCATAAGACGGTATGGTGGTAAGTCAAGCAAAGTATGGCCGTGACTCCAGGAAGGTGTTTAGGCACTCAGCTGCAAATGGTGTTTCCACCGGTGAAGATGGTAGTCTCTCCGTCGTTCCTCTTCGGGTCAACCTTTTCGCCAGTGGCCCACAAATCGGTTCTTTCAGAGTCGCGGATGCGCAAACTGAATCTTATGTTGCTGGTGAGTTATGCTAGTTGATGCTGCTGGTGAGTTGCTCTGGTATACCACAACACTCTGAAAGTCAAACCAAAATAAACGACTGGTAAGTGGTGGCCTGGGTTGTGATCTCATATGTCTGTCCTAGCCTGTGACTACCCTCTGTCTTCATTCTGAATCTCGCTATAGAACCAATCCCTAACTGTGACTGTACTGGTGATGTGATAGGAAAGGAAATGGGTCCAACCCTAACCACAGCTGACGCTCCTAAGTGTACAAGAGACGCAGATGTGTATTGGGGAAAGTAACTGGATCACTAACCTAACACCCAAACTGACACTGCAAAGTGTACAAGGTGTATTGAGGAAAGGAAATGGATCGCTAACCTAATAACCCAAAACTGATACTCCAAAGTGTACAAGAGACGCAAAGAGGTATTGACATGTAATTGAAATACTCCTGATAAGAAGGCGAATGAATATGCTTCTGAGCAGGTAACCAATACTAATATTCAAGAACACACCAGGATATACTGTAGAGCAGTGTAATGCTACTATTCAAGAAACAATGCCTGTGCGACTCCGTAGTGACATACCAATACGCAAAACATTTCTATGTTAAAATCAAGAATCCTTCTGAAAATAAAACTAAGTTGCTGAACAATGAGAATCAAGAATGCAGTTGCTTATACTGTAAGGCAGTGAACTATCTATCATCAAGACCAGAGAACAGAATAACTAATATATTCACTAGGTCTGCCGTCGACCGTCAATGTGAATGAAAGGTCACGCGAAGCGCGTGGTGATTCTAGCCTGACGTCTTCTAACAACTCCAATCATGACTAAATCACTTCTAGAAAACAGGACATTAGCTGACAAAGAATCTTGAGCATTTCGATCTCTATCTGCTACTGGATTCGCTCAATCTAAAATAATAATTATCCTACGTGACTTAGAATTTTAACCATGCTTGCTTTGCGAGTAGTTGACCGAACCCATCAATGTCGTAACATAGAAATGATCACGCCTGTCCTATTTAGGCCAAATATATTAAATGAATTTCCGCCTGTTGGGAAATGAATTTATACAGAGCGCTATTCTTTACTAGTCCTCCTGACGGAGAATATTACGTGTTTGTTTTCTATCGATTTGCCGCAATGTGGCTTCGACAGACAACCAGGTTATGCACATAAAAATACAGAAATAATAATCGTTTTGCCTTACCTAGTTCCAGAATCAGATTCTCACTACGGATCGGGGCACTTGTTCAATATAAAATTTTGGTTAAGGCTTATTACTTATTTCAGTAATCTACTATTGACTTATTACTTGTTTAAGTAATTTACTATTTAAAAAACGTTGCTTTTTGAACACCACAATTGGCCCCGACCGTTGTCTGCGATGACTAGCAGAAAAGTGAGACCGGACATGGAACCAGCATCAGCAAATGGCCGTTTCCGGGCCCCGTTGCCTGTTGGTTGTAGTTGGCCAGGATAAGTAAGCCAAATTAAATTATCCCATTACTATAAATAAAAAATAACTGTAACCTTAATGTAAACATATGTTAAAGAATCTTTATAATATACTGAGTACTAAGCAAGATGGGAGGGTGCAGCCAGGCTTTCGCCACACTCTTCAAGGCACCTCCCATCAGATGCTGTGACTGTTGCGAGATACTTGTACCGCTCTTCAAAGCACCTTCCATCAGATGCTATGACTGTTGCGAGATAGTTGTACCCATTCACTTGTTTGAGAATATTATAATTTACCTGTATATTACACTGTGATATTTCTTTCTTCTCAGTGACGACCATAATCTGTGTCTTCCTACAATGTCATGCTTAAAACCCCTCAATTCACATCTATACGCTAAGTTAAGTATATATGGGTGTGTCTGCGCGTGCGAGCGTGCGTGGGTGTGTTCATATATATATATATCTGCAAGGTGTGGAATGCGCCTGGCCCTGCAGCCAGCAGGGTTAGGATCGGCTAGCCTCTCCCAGGAGGGGCGAAGAGCGAAAATTAGTAGCCTGCCGATGACCCGCAGACTACACAAGTCAACCCTCACCTCTGCGTGGTGCAGACCGGGCAACCATGACCGCGAGGTCATGGGTTAACGGGGCTATGGCTCGCCATAGGGGATGGAGTACCTGTGGTCAGATTTGTGTCCTAAACCTGCGACTGGCCTAGCAAGCCGGCAGGGGATCTTCATACTGCTCGTAGAAAAACTAAGAAGTATAAACGGACTGACCCAAACGGATATCGACCCGGCAATGTTAATGGACTAAGAGATGGATCAGCGATTCAAAAAATAGGCACAATCAACGTCTGTGGTTTCAATAGTAAAGAAGAGGAGCTTATAGAAACAATGGAAGAGAGGAAAATTGGACTGATGGGAGTAGCGGACACCAGAACAAAGGGGAAAGGATGCAAGGAGCTCCACCGCAGTTACACGTTTGTTTACTCTGGAGTAGAACAGCAAGAAAGGGCAAGACACGGTGTGGGAATAGTCATCGAACCACGGCTAGCAAGAGGAATACTAGAAATAAAATATATATAAGAAAGAATCATAACAGTGAGAATAAAAGAACAAACAATTACAACATATGTACAAATATACGCACCATGTAATGCAAACAATAATGAGCAAGAATGCGAGGACTTCTACGAAGACATACATGACGTGCTAAATAAAATAGATAAGCAGGACAACATCATAGTTATGGGAGACTTCAATGCAAGACTAGGACATAACAGAGTGGGCATAGAAAAACATATGGGAGCATTTGGAGATCAGCAAAATGAAAGGAATGATAACGGAAGTAGACTATTAGAGCTTTGCAGCCAACACAACCTCTATATAACAAACACATTCTATAAACATAAAGATTCACAAGTATACACCTGGTATAAATGGAACGATCTAGATACTAAAAGCCAAATTGATTTTATATTAACAAGAAATAACAGAAAGAGAAATATATTAGATGCAAGGGCAGTGCCCAATTTCAGTATAAACACAGATCATAAAGCAGTCGTTGCCACAATAAGAACAATCAGAAGAAGAAAACAAAGAGCAGGAAAATACATGCCATGTGAATCAGTAAACTTAAAAAACCTTAAAGACGAGGCAGTACGGGAAAATTATGAGAAAGAACTAACTGAACTCTTTGAAAAATTACCTACAGAGAGAAAAACAGTGGAAGAAGAATGGGAGATGTTCAAATCAAGCATTTTAAATACTGCAAAAACAACATGTGGAACCACGAATAAACGCAAAACACGGATAAAGAAAACAACAAGTTGGTGGAACGCAGAAGCAAAGAAAGCGGTAAAAGACAAAAAGAAAAAATATAAAAAGTGGTTGAAGAGCAAACAGGAATGTGATCGCATAGAATATAGAATAGCGAGAAGACATGTGAATAGAATAGTAAAGAGCGAAAAACAAAAAGACTGGGAAAATTATGGAGAAACCCTAAATAAAAACTACAAGGAGGCAACTAGAAACTTCTACAAAAAGATAGGTGCAATGCGAGCCAGAGGAGAACCCTTTGACCCAACTGAAATAATTAATAGCGAAAATGGAGAACCAATAAGTGAACAAAAGCAAATCCTAATACGATGGAAGCAGTATTTCGAACAACTTCTCAACATCCCATCAGATGTCACAGGAATTCAAGAGACCTATACAGATGTCACCAAAGAACTAGAACCAGACATACTAAAAGAAGAAATTATAGAAGCCATCAGATTAGCCCCATTGAACAAATCACCAGGACAGGATAAAATACCAAATGAACTAATTAAAGCAGCAAGAGAAGTAGGAACAGCGTGGCTACATAGACTATTCAATCATGTTTTTGTAGAACAACAGACACCACGAGATTGGAGAAATGCCATAATTATCCCAATTTGGAAAAACAAAGGCAGCAAAAGAGACTGCACACAATACAGAGGCATTTCACTGTTGAGACTTACTGGGAAAATATTTTGCAAAATTCTTGAAAAAAGATTACGAACTACTTTAGAACCCCAGCTAAGCTAAACACAACTTGGATTTAGGAAACACAAAGGATGTACAGATGCAATTTTTGCTCTTAGACAAATTATAGAAAAATCAATCGAAGTCAATGAAACACTCTTCTTAGCCTTTGTCGACCAAGAAAAGGCATTCGATAGAGTAGATAGAAACAAGTTGTGGCAAATCCTTAAACAATATGGAGTGAGTACACTTTAAACAAACCTATGTAAAAGTTTATACAACAACAGTAAATGCATAGTGAGAGCAACTGGAGGACACTCAGAACCCTTCACCATAATATCTGGAGTACGACAAGGTTGTGTCCTGTCCCCTCTCTTGTTCATAACATATATAGACAACATATGTAAAGAAACCAGCCAAGCAGAGATAGCAAGAATACCACATGACGAGAACACAGAAGAAGAACCAACTGCAAATCTAACCATTAGAGAACTCCTTTTTGCGGACGACCAAGCACTAATAGCAAAATCAGAAGCTGAATTACAAGACCACATGAATAGTCTAAACGAAATGTGTAGGGAACATAACATGAAAATTAGCACAAGCAAAACAGAGGTAATGACTATAACTAAAGAAGAACAAACAACAACAATTCACCTAAACGAACATCCCTTGAAACAAGTAAAGAGTTTTGTCACAAAGTAAATGATGACAGAGTGACAGATAGAGTGGCTATTGTTGTGTCTAGGGTATGTCCTTGTAAATGTGATGTTGCACAACAGATTAACCAAGATGTATCACAACCAAACACCAGTCAGTGAACAAGCGTTAATTTGCGCACATAATATTCCTTTAATTCTGAATTAACACAGACACATGTAACATATAAATCCAGGAACAATAATTATCTAAGAATATATCTCCATCCCAATGGAACACTTCGAATAACACGGCCTCTCAAGGCCTACTAAATCTCGTCCCACATGACAGGTATACTAGCCTCTCTCTAGGCCCGACTCAAAGTAACCCACTCTGGGTCTCGAATTCCACTCACTATCCCTGGATCCCACAGTGCGGAGTCTCTTCCTAACTCCGTCACAATTTTCCACTTTCTGCGACCACGACCTCCTCCTAGTCCGGTCTCAACTCAACTCCCCTCAGCTCGGAGTCCAAACATCAACTGACCCCCTTCAATCTTTGTCCCTGTCTTTTAAACCATTCTATCCCCCACAATGCTTCACACACAACACACAACCTCCCTGCTCCAACTGTCTGCCTCACCATTATTTTAGCCAGCTGACTTCTTCTCAGCTCCCCCTTTCAATTACTGTATTCTCATTTTCGCCCTCTAGGGGACTTACTATCCGCCCTATTTTATCTCGTGAACTGTTTATATTGTACGGCCACTCACCTTAATGCCAATGACCCCAGGCATGTGTCACTACCCCATCCTCAAAAGAAAACACCGTTTTCAAATGCTGGGAGACTAATACTTATCAAATATGTGACCCAGACACATTGCCTGGGTAGTCGTAAGTATAAATCCAACTTACTCTAGCTACCACACTTAATAGTATATCAAATACTCATAGTAAACTCCCATATTCTTTACACATCAATACAACCAACTTTTCATATTGTGTATCAATGCATGAACTAAAACATTGCATAATACTAAATACATCACAAAAAACATAATCTTTGTGTACCCGCAGGTCTATTCCTCTCTGCAATAGCCCACAACCCATGTGACTTTGCTAATACTGGTCCATGAATAAATGTCGAGCCGCGGCATTGCCTCTGTCTTCCATCAACTATCTGGAGAGTTTGTGTACCGACCATATATCAGGTGGTTCTTTTCTTGCCTCAACCAACCTCTGATTCCTGTCGATGCTGTGTCTACCCTTCATGTACCCATCCCTCATGTTTCCTATATGTTTAAAACATCTGTTTGCTACTCCTAACCCTGGTTCAGTAATGTTGCCAACACTCTTTTGAACTGCCTTAACTTTGCTATCTACATATTGTACCGTTACACTGGAGTCTCTGTTTAGTCTGACCTCTTATTCAAGAAGGCATCCTGCTCTCTGCTGCTTATGCCTTACTCCTAAGTGCCCTGCACATGCCCTATCCTGAGCTGTTCTTGTATATCGGTCTCTATGTGCTTTCCGTACTGCTACTTGCCCACATGCAGTTCCGACATCTGAAAACCGGTGAGTGAAACCATTGTTCTTCCTATCGAAGCTCCATCTACCCTTCTTTGATTTTCTATGTCTCACTTTACTACACCCCTGGAAACATTTGTCAAGAGTAGTATCTTGTCCCTGGGATTCCCTACAGCTACATTTGAGATCCATTCTCACGTGCTCAGCTGTCCTATCCTTGTCCTCAGTGTTTACTTCAAGTGCCTCTTTTTCTTCAGCTATACTCTCTAATTTAGGTTTTCTTTTGGTAACTACCTCGTTACTATTTCCACTATGTTTTTGGTCCCAATAAACTACTTCCTCTTCTGTACATTCTTTAACTCCTAAAACATTTCCTATGATGAGATCTGCCACTGGTGAGTCTAAAACACATGCTGTCACTCTTCCTGTTATGTATGGTGTTTTTACTGTTATCACGGCTATTGGGTAGAATTCTACTGTCCCATTAAATGTTATGGATCTAATCTTTTTCCCTGTATAATCCGAGGGATGCACTTTCTCACCCCGATGGACGTACACCCGGAATCCCTAATTGTTAACGCTGGCCTATCATTAACAAACCCCTGATGCATCTTCAGACTTCCTCCTTCATGCACTGCTGATCCTGCTTTAACTGTGTGACCACATATTAAGACTGGCTGACCATCTTTTTGAAAAAGAGGTTTGCACCCACTACAATCTTCATTGTTCAGCGTCTCAATTACTTGTGCTGCATTTGAGTGCTCTGTTTCTCTCATCCTACATTGATGACTGACATGCCCCTTCCTTCCACATTTGAAACAAGTGATGTCCCTTTTACTGTTGTTCGTTGGTCCATCTGATGGTTGTGCATCACAATCTGCCATTTTGTGTCTCCAGTTCCCACAATTCCAACATCCGGCATAACTATTTGGCCGTCTCTGAAAATTCCCCCTTTTGTATGGGTACCGTCCTACTCTACCAACATGGTTGCCACGGAAACCATTATCTTGAGGTTCTTGCTGCTCACCTTTCTGTACTGAATCCACACTTTTCGATCTTGGTCTAATAACTGGATTCTGGTCCTGTTTCGTGTACGCTGCACAGACTATTTCCTCACTCATAAGTCTACCAATAGAACTGTTTGGATGTGCAGTCATGTAATTTTGCCCTAACTGTGACATTGTGTCTATGTCCTTTGGCTTACGTTCCTCAAAGAAAGCTACTAAGTTTGTATTGCATGATGATAAAACATTGTCTCTTAACACTAAATCCACTAATTTATTAAAATCTTTTCCAACCTCTGCCAGCTCCATCCACTTATTAAATGTATTCTTTACTGTGTTAACAAAATCTGTGAATCTTGACCCTAACTGTCTAAACTTTGTTCTATATCCATGCTCAGTTAGTTGGAACTTTGTAAGCAAACGTTGACGTAAAATAGTGTAGTTGTTTCTTTTTTCTACCGGTAAATTAAACATTGTATCTAGGACCTTACCCGTAAGCAACTCACCAAGTTTCATAGAATATTCCCCCTCTGGAATGCCTAAAGCTTTCACTGATGATTCGAACCTAGACAAATAAGTTTCAAGATGGTCCCGGTCTGTAAAATATGGCAGTTTTAGTCTATGTGACGACTGCGAAGGCCTTCTGCTTTCCTCACTTTGACCCTTCGAAGATAGTTCTAGTTTTCTTAGTGCAATTTCAGCTTCCATTTTAATCTTCTCTTTCTCGATTTCCACCGCATTTGTTTGTTTTAACTTTTCAAGTTCCAGTTGTGTCATTTCTAGTTTCAATTGTGTCTCTTTCTCTTTCTGTAAGCGTTTTGCCTCACGTTCATTATGCCTCTCCTCTCTTTCCCAGTGCTGAACTTCTTTCAATTTTGCTTCTGCAAACTCCTGTAACTCTTTACCTTTCAGGCCTATTCGTTCACCTGCTTCAATATATTCCATTAAAGTAGGCATCTTGTACTTGTGGACACGTTGCTGTCTGTCAGCCAACTATAAATGTGAAGACTCTGCTGTTAGTCTTTGTGTCACTTCCCTAAGTACACCTCCACTCCCTGTGTACGTAAATTCGTAGTGCTAAAATATCACTCTTTACTCACCCTGTCACTCTATAAGCACTAGGTAGTGAGGGGGAATATTAACTATACCCCCTCGTATATATTTATCAAATAACTGTAGAACTATTCCTGGAAATTGTTTTAAACATACATATACATACACAAATAAATGATACACACAAAGTGCCAACTATTAAACGCTAGACGCATAGGTCGGTGAAACGCAGACGGATGATTACATAGAAATAAAAACTACTGACATAAACATGCCCATGAAAGACCATACCGTGCGCATAATATAAACTGACAGATACTATCTAGATAGAAGCTGTATTAACATAAGAATTACAACAATACCATATATCCAAAGAAATCAAATATCATATGTAACAGTAAAGAGAAAACAGTAAAAAGAACAAATATAAAATGAATAATGTACATAGATCTGACGATAGACACTTGGACACCGTGTATAAAGTCGAGACGACCCAATGCTAAACCGCACAAAACAAACTGACTCGTCAGCTGCCTCTCAACAACATACAATGTGTACCTAGACAATTTATCTTTGCTTTGACTCCCGTACGTCGCGAAACAATGCAAAAATATCCTACTTATTACGACAACTGGACCACATACAAAAAATTACGTAACGCACAAAAACAATACTTAGGACGATGAGAGCATGAGAAACAAAAAAAACAAAAAAAAACATCGCCGACAACAATGCAATGGTGAAATCTCATAAAAGTCCTTATTTTGTTTTTAATAGTCTCCGAAAATCGCCTGGAAATGTTTGTCGGTTACTGTTTTGAAAAGATTACGACGTTAGCTTCCCACAATGAATTAGTGTTCTGATGCGTTTTGGGGAGACGAAAATACCTTTAAAGTCAATGAATGTTTAACTGTGTCGTCGCTGTTGCTTTGAAGTGATGGTATGGCTTCACTGTTGCCGAAAAGGTTAAACCAACGAATGGCAGTAAAATTATCCAGCGCTTTAAATCCGTTTTGCAAGTCTTTTTTGGTAGAGAAATACGCTCATACTTGCGAAGACGGAACCTGGATGACTGTTGTGGATTGTTTCCCGATGATGACACACACACAAAGACGTTAAACGTAAATCCTAGTTTCAGTAGAAAAACAACGTGTTTATCTCGTTCTACTCTGGAAAATTGTTCAGTAACTTTCCATTGTCCACGGCCTTGAACCCGCCGGTCAGCTCTGTTTCTCTTTATCACAATAATCCGTGCAGAAACTTTTACTTTTCTGTGGAGCAACGATTGTCACCTTTGTGTGTTCCCCACACTTTACTCCTATAACTCCCCTCCTCCTGGCGAGTTTTTAACCATGAATTACCCTCGTAACTCCCCTGGCGCCCCTTTCTGTCTTATTATCTGCACCGAACTCTGAAGACGCCGTACACACACACACACTCGCTGTCCACAAGTTCACCTGACCTTCACCTTTGGCGCCTGTCTATTTTTCGTGAACAACCTTTCCTAAACAGCGCCGACATTTTTGTCAACCCGACATTTTCGTCCGCTGTCCGCTAGACGACTCTCTCAGCAGCGCGAACCTTCTCTGTGTACTGTGAGTAAACCCCGCTGTCCCCTCTCCCTCTCAGGGTGGGCAGTTGTATTTTTACCTGTGGTGGCTTTCTCGTGAAATAGCTTTGGTTTGGAATACTGTCTTCGTCGTCTCGTGACAGTAGTGATACACGTATCCTCCCTTGAACTGTCTGCGTTAATTTATCTGACACACACCCAGTCTGACCGTTGTCTACTCACTTCCACAGGGTTGAACTTGGAAAACCATGTTGATACACTCACGGACTTATTCATACTGATGTAAATCCATATACCGAATTATTTGATTGACGAGCCCGCACTTCCTCGTCTGTCACAAAGTAAATGATGACAGGGTGACAGATAGAGTGGCTATGGTTGTGTCTAGGGTATGTCCTTGTAAATGTGATGTTGCACAACAGATTAACCAAGATGCATCACAACCAAACACCAGTCAGTGAACAAGCGTTAATTTGCGCACATAATATTCCTTTAATTCTGAATTAACACAGTGTCGCTTGTCGTCCCGGGAGGAACGTGGAATAAACAAGCACACCTTATTACTTCTTCTTCTTTGGGATTCTTGACTGACTTCCGTCTACACTCCTCCCTTCTGTCTTCCCTTCTATATATCTATTCCTTTCTCTCTCTCTATTATTCCTTCATCACATACTCCGACAACAGTTTCTTTCAACAATTAATAAAATATTTATTAAATAAAACTATGTCTGGTGTATGGATGGACTGTGTATATGTAGTTGGTATTGTCTACTAGTGTGAATGCAAGATATGACTTTTGACTTCGTATGTGCCGTAGATTTTCTCGCCTCTTCTGTCGGCTAAAACACAGGACAGCACACTAGAAATGGAGTGATCTCACCCTGGATGATCTCCTTCTGATTGAGACTGGACTTAATCCAATTCTTGAAGATAACAACTGTTCAATGTCTTATCACCAGAAAATAATCCAATTTGGTAAGTCACTGAAATTCATATATTTCCCGTTTTGGAAGGTATTATAATCCACCTCTGAATACACACCGCCACTATTCAACATTGTCTAGAGCTGCTATAAATGTTCTACACAATGTCTATTGTTAATAAAGTTTAATGTTTCTGCACAGTGCAATTGCATGCAGTTTTAAGTATCCCTGCTTGCCACAGGTTAACGTCTTTTCCTTTTAAGGGCTTTACTTGTATATTCGTTTGAGCATACAGTGTTCTGTATTTGACGTTACGTTATCACTTCTTCATATTAAAACATGTCTATGTTCTTGTTGGTTCTAAGTAGGTACTTTATTTGCTCAAGTGAAGTAACCTTCATTTCTTCTCTGATTTCAATAGGGGGATTGGAACCTGTGGAGAAGATAGGTAATCCTGTGATATGAGTCTGCTTCATATTATTTTCTTATGTGCGAGTTCTTCTCTAGCCATACTGAGAAGCCTCCGAAAAACATACGGACATACGATTTATGAGTGCACTAAAGTTTACACGATAAGATAAACGAATGCAATGCCACACGTCAAGAACAAACACCTATATCCCTATGCTACTATTACGCTATGATTAGTTTACCTTATATCTTCTATTATCATCCCGGAATCGAAATTAATAATTTAGCACATCGGCACTAATATCCCATTGCCTTAAACAATACGGGACTATAATTTCTTTTCCACACCTGGGATTAAAAGATATCTCTGTCCAGTTTGGAACACACACTAAAACAGAAAACCCAATTTCTATTATTTATATCGAGTGGCCCCTCCTCCGTTATTGTTTGATGTTCATAACTCAACACTCGTCTCTTGACGTATCCTGCACATCAAAAGGCGGTGAAATCACGTAGTGATTAGTTGCTCGTTTCGTTCCGTTCTTACGCTGTTTCCCTGGGTTCCCCTTACGCTAATACTTCAAAGCGTCCGAACCCGTTGATCGCTTTCTCCGTTCATTTTTCCCCAACGCGATCTCCCCGTTTCCCGTGTCCGTGCGATCAGATCGTCAGGCAATGACCTCTGCGAATAACTGTATCCTCTTTTTATATCCGTCGGTCAATGATCTTTAATTTATCCTCCTCTCAGACTGAAGTACACGATTGTTAACCCTCCTCCTACATTGTAGTTTTATATGTGAGTTATCAAGGAATCACTAAACTGCAGTTTTCCCGTGACATAGGCCCCCCTCTTAAGAGAGTTGACCGCGTCGACTCTTCATCACTGTAGTTTTGATTCCTATGATCCCCCAACATATTCCTCTTCCTCTGGAGTTGGATGTCTAGATAAGAAATCCGCTCCTACATTCTCCTTACCCGGGATATCTTCCGCTGTGAAGTTGTACTGCTGCAGCAACACCTACCATCAAATCCACCGTGCGTTGAGCTTCTGCGAAGTAGCTATTAACCTCACGTTTTGCTGATATGACTGGATCCTCACATGGCTCACCTCCTCATCCAGTAAGCGACCTCATAGACACCCTACTATACTACTCATGACCGAAACTAGTGTTGGCACATCTCCCCTGTACGTCCTGTCGACCTCCTTTCGGCTTGCTTAAGCGACGGCTCACAATACAGACGGATTGTCCTATCCTGACCGTAACACTGTTTCCATATTCTCTTGGTTCCCCCCGGCCTTGCGTATGGGGTTGTTCCACCTCGTCCGCGTTGGATCGAGTCCTCTTTCCCAAACCTCCTGGACTTTTGCTTCCAGGACCATCTTGGACGATATTGAATATGGTCAGCCAATCTTCGGTTGGAGTCCTGGGTATTTCTCGCCTTTCCCGACGTTACCCACCCCTTCTGAATTTGGTTACTAGTGAAGGTTTCCCTCTTGTCCTTTCCCTGACGTGTGATTTCCCTCCTTCCTTCGTTAGGTAAATCTGACCTATCACGTACTATCCCATAGGTCCTCCTATGTTGTACTGGCGATCTCTGGTCTTCGTCTGGAACTGTAACCGTTTTCTTAATGGCTGCCATCACCATAAAGTGCGAAGTTTTACTCTCGGATCTCTCCTCATATTTCTTAATGAGATGCCTAGGGAGATTTTTCCTTTCTCCCCCGATCCTGATTCCGTAGGTATTCTTTGACACAACCTTTTCCACAGGTTAAGGTCCTTTCCATCCTACTTGGAGTATATTAGTCTCGGCTGGACCCCATACTTCCACTTGGTCTTCTACTTTAAGAGCTATTTTACTCTTAGTCCACTTGTTGGGTGGTGGTTTCTGGCACTCTGAACAAGATTTCACCCACCGGCGTACTCACCGGTCATTCCTGGCCAGCAATAATGGCCGGAAATTTGCTGCAAGGTCTCTCTGACACCCATATGTCGATTCTCGCCTATGATGTGTCCACTCTGAAGAATGTGAGGACGGTGGGTCTCTGGAATCACCCACTGCTCGTGCAGGTTGTCTCCCCTCCCAGCTCTCCGATAGAGTAGTCGATTCTTCAGAAAGTACTGTCCCCGTTCTGGTGGCTCAGCACTTCTTTTCAGCTTCCTGTAGCAATGACGCAACGTAGTATCCTTCCTCTGGGCAGTATGCAATTCTCCTATCTCTGAGTCTTCGCATAGTGTCTCTGCCTCTTTTCCCTTCCCTTGAGATCTACTGGCTACTGTTCCCTGGTGGGCTGGCTGTTTGGGCATCCCCAAAAAGACATATTTCGTGCCAATGATCATGGGAAATAAGGAGTCAGATAATACAGCAGCTGGAATAATGCACGTGACGTACCTGGATTTAATCTCCACCCTGGCGATTGGCAGCTTCATGGTAACAGCACTCCTCATTGCCGGCTGTATCTCTATGGTCTCCCCTGTAAGTTGGTCTGGGCTTACCAGGCTGGCGTCAACCACAGCTTCCCCATCCAAACCTGTAGCGTAGAGACAAGTAACCTGCTGGCCATTGACTTCAATCAGTTTAACCACAGGTGGTCTCTCTTGGTCTTGAGTGCGTTCCACCTCCTCGACCTTTTCCTTGAATCTGCAGTCCACATTATTATGTGTTTTCGACCTGCAGTGTGTGCACCATTTTCCCTTCCAAACTTTCCGTGTGCTTTCTTTGTTCAGAGCTTCTCCGCCGACTTCCCCCTTGTCGGTGATCACCTTCTTATGAATCACTTGGCATGCCGCGAAGTGATAACTTTTCGGTTTCGATCTGTAGTCCTTGGTGTTATGAGAGGGCACCTTGCAGATTGAACACCACTTCTCGGACCACGGTCGTTTAGCTGGAGAATTCGAGGTGTTCTGGTTTCCTTCCTTCACCTTCTCTGAACTCTCTTCTGTATGCTTTATATAAGGTTCCACTTTTTCTCCTTCCCAGTTCTTAGGTTTCTTTTTCTCTTGTTTCTCCTGACCTTTGGTGGTGGGTATATTGGGTTCTTTAGCTTCCCCATGGACTTCTACGAATCTTTCCGCTAGCTTATTCACAACATCCAGCCGTTCCGCCCCTTGTTCTCCTAAAAATGTCTTCAGTGGTTCTGACATTTGCTGTCGCATCTGGTCGACCACCATGAGCTCTTCCAAACTGTCATAGTCCCTCTTAAATTCGGCCAAATCTATCCATTTTTGTAGGTATGATTTCAGCCTTAAACTGTAGGCGGCGAATAGCTCTCTCGGCTCTCTTCTGGACGATCTAAACTTCTTCCGATACGTTTGTGCTGTGACTTCATAATGCTTCATCAAAGCGGCTTTTAATTCCTCGTAATGATTTTCATGTCCTGGTGGTAGGCGTGTGTAGAATCGTACCCTGAACCACGTAATGCCTGGGATAACTTAAGAGCCCATCGGCTTCTATCCAGTCCCATAGCGACTGCCATGGCCTCGAACCGATCCAAATACCGGTATATCTTCTCTTTACTTTCATCAAAGACCGCCAAGGGAAACTTCATGGCATGGTAACCATGTCCAATCAGGTGAGTTGACCCAGGTGAAGATGAACTTCCTTCGGCTGCATCTATTTCACCCTTAGTTTGTGTTTTGAGTTCTAACTCTTTCATGCGGTATTCATGTTCCCTTATCTTGTTGGCTTCCTCTGCTTGCAACCTCTTGTTGTCCTGTTCCAGTCCCAGTCTCCTGGCCTCCTGTTCCATTTCCAGTTTCTTGGCCTCCTGTTCCATTCCCAGTTTCTTGGCCTCCTGTTCCATTTCCAGTTTCTTGGCCTCCTGTTCCATTCTTCTAAGCTCGAGCTCTGCCTTTCGATCTTCTCTTTCTGCTTGACGACGCTCTCTTTCTACCACTTGTATATACTCGGATAGGTCTTGTCCAGATAACCCCATTGCTTCACCCCTTTCCCTCAGTTCTTCCATCTCTAGTTTATGAGTGGCCATAGTTAAAGAAGGTAAGTCCGCAGGTTGGGTAAAGAGACCCTAAGGCAGTAAGTACGTACTATTTATCTCACTTATATATATATATATATATATATATATATATATATATATATATATATATATATATATATATATATATATATATATATATAATGTCAGAGCCTAACATGGTATAGCTGTGCAGCAACATCGTTGCGACACCCGGCGGACAGGAATTGTCGGCTGACAGGATTGTTACCTGACACGCGACCAGCGGTCAGGCTGACGACAGGCGCACGCAGGACACGTGACACCACTAGAGGCAGTGGGCAGTTGGCGTGCTAAGCTCAGACCGAGCTGGGACTGGAGACCGGACGGACATGTGCGATGAGAGCAAGGCGTTTGTGTGAATCTCCGTGATTGAAAGCCGAACGACTGATATCTTGAGCGTCAGACCTATGAGCTGTATTGTGGTTGTGAGCGTCGTGAGTTATATATTGTAGATTGTTGTAATTATCGTTCTGTATTTAATGTGGCAATAAATCCATAGAACTTGTGTTGCTGCGTCTTACGTCGAATCACGTTATACTTGTACTGTCTCACACGTGTTAGCTAACGAGCCAATTATAAGACCCTGACATGTGTGGACGTGGGTTGCTCGTCCTTGTTTAAGAACCTAATATATGTAGACGTGTGTTGCTCGTCTTTCGGTATTTAAAACTTATAATTCTTGAACTTGTGAAATTTGTCAAGGTTATAGCTATGTAAATGTGATCGTGAAAGTCTCAGTATGATCCATTATTACATTGTTTAATATGTGTAAAACCATTAGTAAATGTGCAGTACATATTGTTTGATCCTGTAAACGTGTAAAACATTTGTGATTTGTGAAACTTGTCACCGTTTGACCTTGTCGACATTGTTATTTTGTCGCCATTTTGACCTTGTCGCCATCTTGTAAACTTGATGTCTATGTCCTTACTGAATGTCATCTTGATGTAAGTGATGTGTCATCAATGTTATTGAGTGTTCAAATACAGATAGATTGTCTTTGTGCATTGAGTTTGTGGAACGCAAAGAGTTTTGGAAAGAGTGTAACTTCTGTTGAAACTGTGGACGACAAATTTACGACATACAATTACACTCGACGCCATCCAAACCTAGTCAACACTTAGTGACTTGCAGGCACACACCAACAAATAGACGCTAACTTATTTTCTTCCAAAAACAAAGCAGGTTTTTTTCGTACCATCCATAACCTTGCCGTAGAGGTCATTAGTGGTTCCGAAGTAACGACCCTACAGTTTTCTAGCCCGAGTGTCCAACCATTCTTCACCGTATCCAGGGCACTTGAGTATATTTTTCTATACTTTAACTTTACGTATGCAATAGTAGGCACGCATCGTATAGTAAAATAAATTGTAAATTGTTTATTACTAACCAGTTAAAACATATTTTGCGTGGTTGAATTTCATTAACGTATTTTCCCCATCATGTCGTCACTATTTGATTTCATCAATATGGGTATTAAATTACATCTAACAGGTGATGAATTAACAAAATGGAGCGAAGACAAATACGCTGAATACCTGCTGGTACAGGAGAAAAATAATGAACGCGAAGAAAGAGCAGCGGAGAGAGCTCTAAAACAAGCAGAAATGGCTGCCTAAGCAAGCAGAAGGCAGAAACATGGCCTGCAAAGACAAGCAAGCTGAGATAGACAGTGAACTTAAGAAAGCAGAAATAGCAGCTCAGAGTAAGAAAGAAGAACTAGAGTTACAGTTGAAAATGAAACAACTTGACACTGAGACTGCGATGAATAAAGAATCAAAGAAATCTGAAAGACTGGAAAAAGAAAACCAGTATAAGAAGTATCAAGGTATCGTACGTAACTATACCTCGGGTGACTGCATAGCAGCCTTTACTCAAAATTTTGAGACTTTAATGGAACATTACCAAGTTCCACTTTCTGAATGGAATATTCTTTATATGAGGAGTCTATCTGGGGAACCTCTTAAAGTCATTGAAACCATCCCCAAAGACCTAAGGAAAGAGTACCATTATATTAAATCTAAGATAATGGCACATTTCATGTTAGACGAGGCAGGTTACAGAGAACAATTCAGTAAATTGAGTCCAAAATCAACTCAAACGTTCTCTGACTACCTCTGTTTAGTCCGAGATGTTTTCAGCAAATGGACTTCAGCAGCCAAAATTAATAAAAGTTATGATAGATTAGAAGATCTCATCATTCGAGATAAAATCATTTCTTCTATCCCATCATCGTTTTCTAAGTTCTTACAGGAGAATGAATGCACAAGTGTGGAAGAAATTGAAAGACGTGGGTCGGCCTATTACACGGCCAACAAACAATGCTTTGCCACTGAAGCTACTGACAGTAACTGGGTAGCAGCAGCCAACTATGAGAAAAACTATAGTAGGCAAAAACCAAACAGACCTACCTCTGAAAAATTTAGACAGTGCAGATTTTGTAATTTTTCTCACCATTTGAACGAGATGTGCGATCAAAACCCAGGATACCAGACATACTTGCAAAATATAGTAAACAGTCAAGACAGAGAACGTAAATTGTTCAAAAGTAAACGTAAATGTTTTCTCTGCAAGGCTTTCGGGCACCATCGCATGGATTGTAGAGGCAGGCATATGACCAACAAAGCCAATGCCGCCTTGTTCGATAGCTCAGCGTCAGAAGACGAAAATCCAGAGAAACATCCTGTGAATGCAGCACAGGCTTGTGATGTATTTAATGCTAACAAATGCACTGTCTGTAACACCTTCTATGAAGATGGTATCTTAACATGCGGGCACGCCATCCCTATTGCCAATGAGGAAGCTAACTTGGTAATAGACTCAAAAGGCAGATTAGACATCCATCACGGGTATGTTAATGGCAAGTTTGCTACAGTACTTCGCGACACCGGAAGTACACTTATTGGCCTGAAAACAACATTCATAACGCCTACAGACTATACAGGCAGACACATCACATGTAGAACATTTTCAGGCAATATTGAAAAATATCCATTAGCATGGGCATACATTGAAACACCATTCCTCACCGGGAAAGTAAAGGTCGCGGCACTTACAAACCCAGTGTGCGATATAATCATAGGAAATTTACCTGAGGTGAATGACAAACCTCATAATCATGATATAACATCACTATGTATTGATGATAACACATCACCACCAAATGTCATCACTGAAAATGTCATATCACCTATTGAATATATGTTAGCTAATGCAGCACTAAGTTCTCATCACATCATTGACGATATCATTCCATCATCATCTGATGTCATTGAGTGTGTGAACGCAGTAACAAGAGCTACTGCTAGAGTGCAAGATGAAAGTAACCAAACTGAGGCTATACAAATGCTTAGCCCAGAATTACCACCTAGTGACTCTATGAAGGAAACATTCATAACAGCTCAAAAAGCTGATCCTTCACTGTCAAAGTACTTTGACCTGATCGGCAAAAAGGCAAGAGTAACCAAAAATGCGAAATGGCATTTTGCTTTACACAATGATATACTCACCAGGTACTACACCAGAGGTGACATTACAACAAAGCAAACTGTTTTGCCAACTACTTATCGCAAGCAAGCTTTACATCTTGCTCACGATATACCTTTTGCAGGTCATATGGCATATGTTAAAACCAGGTCAAGACTTTTGACACAGTTTCATTGGCCAAAATTTTGCAATGACATAAGAACATATTGCAGAAGTTGTGATACATGCCAGAAACTAGTAAAAAAAGGTAAACACCCACAGGCAAAGTTACAAGTCACTGACTTAGCCAGTCGACCCTTTGAAAAATTATCAGTTGACATTGTAGGCCCTCTTAGTCATACAACTACTAGAGGGAATAAATATATTCTAACTTTTGTTGATCAATGTAGTAGATGGCCAGAAGCGATCCCGCTAAAGAACATTACTGCCAACGACATCATGGAAGTGTTCTTCCATATTTTCTCCCGAATTGGATTTCCAGATACTATCCATTCTGATAGAGGCACTCAGTTTATTGCCGCATCCACCCAAGCTTTCACTAAAATGTTAGGAGTGAAGCAAGTTTTCAATAGCCCCTATCATCCTCACTCTAGCGGGATTATAGAAAAGCTTAATGGGGACCTGAAGCACATGCTTGCCAAAGTAACTCAAGATCACCCCAACAACTGGGATGTATACTTACCAGCTGTCCTTTTTGCTTATCGCGAGGTACCACATTCTAGTACCGGTTTCTCTCCTTTTGAACTAATCTATGGTGCCAAACCACGAGGCCCATTAACAATTTATCACCAAATGTTAACTGATTCTACTCCAATACTGAAACCCATATCATCATTTGTGTATGTAACATCATTGCGTGAAAGGATTATTAAATCATGTGAAATTGCTAAAAATGCACTTAAACTATCTGGTGCTACTTACAGACAGTACGCAGACAGAGGTAACAGGACTATAACATTGACACCTGGACAGGACGTTCTACTACTACTACCTAGTGACAGACAGCTACTGACTGATTCTTGGCAGGGACCTTTTAAAGTGACAAGACAAATCTCACCTGTAGACTACGAAATCCTAATAAAAGACAAACACAAAATATTTCACATAAATATGCTAAGACCATACCACAACAGAGACAACGAACAAGACGATACGACAGCTTGCACCGTGATAATAGAGCACGAAGATGACGATTCTAGCGACGAGATTCCAACACCTACATTAGACACGACAAACTGCTTGAAGGAGAATCAAGATCAATCCAAACTTAAGTCAAGCAGAGACAAACAGTTGCAAACAGTTGATACAACAGTACAACACCATCTTTTCAGACAACCCAGGACAAACAGAATTAGTACAGCATCACATCACACTCACATCAAACACACCAATAAGATGTAGACCATACACAATACCATTACACTACAAAGAACAGTTACATCAAGAAATTATCAACTTAGAAAAAAACAACATCATCAGACGATCCTTATCAGACTTCTCTTCACCCATGGTCATTGTACGCAAAAAGGACAAGACAATACGACTTTGCATCGACTACAGAAAACTGAACAAAATAACTGTTTTAGATCTTGAACCAATGGCAAACACTGACGATCTTCTGACAGAACTGACTGACGCTAAGTTCTTTACGACGCTTGACATGTCTAAAGGTTACTGGCAGATAGCTGTACATGAAGACAGCAGACATCTAACAGCTTTTGCCACACCTTGGGGACTGTACGAATGGTGCAAACTTCCATTTGGGCTAGTCAATGCCCCAGCCACATTCGTACGCATGACACGACTCCTCCTATCTGACATTCCTAATATCATTTACTATATTGACGACATCTGTGTCCATACAGAGACAATGACGGAACATATAAAGACACTAGAACAGACACTAGAACGTATCAGACAGTACGGACTGACAGTGAAGCCTTCAAAGGTGAACCTGGCTTACCAAGAGATATCATTTTTGGGGTACAGAATATCCAATGGCTTTGTCATGACAGACAACAAAATTGTCTCCAAAATTCTAAAACTGTCACTCCCGACTAATAAGAAACAAGTCCGGAGTTTGTTGGGACTGATCAATTATTACAGGAAATTCATTCCTGATTTTTCAGAACTGACCGAGGTTTTTTCTAACTTACTAACCAAGGATAAGCCTGAAAAAGTTGTACACGATGAATGCCTACGAAATGCATTTCATAAAGTTTTGACATACTTTTCTGATAAGAATTCGAATAATCTCATCCTTAAATTGCCCAACATTCGTTTACCTTTCAGATTGAGAACAGATGCTAGCTCCGTTGCGATTGGGTCAGTCCTATTGCAGGAATACAACAACATCCTGCATCCCATTTGTTTCATATCAAGAAAACTAAGGCCTAGAGAACGGGCATGGTCCATTCCGCAATTAGAGGCACTTGCCTTAGTAGAAAGTGTGACGAAACTATCCAGATACCTTCTAGGACGTCACTTTATCATCGAAACTGACAACAGTCCATTACGGTATATAAATGCCGGAGTACCATCCAACAATATGATTGCTCGCTGGTCTTTGAAGCTTCAAAATTACAGTTTCGAGGTTCGTCACATTTCTGGCAGAATCAATACAATTGCCGATCTTTTGTCCCGTTGTCCAACCGACCCAGTAAGCAATGTCTGAGTGCAGAGTGTACTAATACACTCAGAACAACACAGCCACCAATGAGTGAATGTTTTCTATTCACCTACTGTGTAAGGTCTATAATTGTAATTGTGATACGGTTAAAAAACCGACATGTATAATATACTTATTTTAATCAAGCCATGTAATGAGTGTAGTATAATTGTATAGTGTGTGTTAGAAAGAGAACATTATTAATTGTAAATATACACCAAGAACAGTGTCACGGACGCTTAACCACTTACCAGAAGCGAACTTTACCAGTTAACAGTGACAGCTGTGAGTGACTTTCTTCACCGTGATATTTTAACGACGTGTGCAAATGTGGACTGAACAATGACTTCTACACCACCTCTGCATCGAATTTAATCCAAAATGTTCGACAATTGAACATCAGAAATAAGAACATTCAATCTTTATCCAGAAGTTGTGAACACATCGGAAATAAGAACATTCCATCATAATCCGATAGTTGTGATACTAGAACATCAAACACGAACTTTGAGAACATTTAACTATCCGTTACAAAAGAAAACGGGAACATTTGTGGTCAAACAGCAACTAAATTTTGCGTTTCGTGTGTACTTCCTGTGTAATTTAAAAAGTATAGCAAAATTAGCAGACGATATACAAATATTCAAAAATTTATGACGATTGTAAAATCCTTTTGAATCTATAAAATATAATACACCAATTGGGTCCTTATTTAAATTGATTAGTGTAATCTTAGAATCATATCTTGATTAATGTATTCATATTACCGACTTTTTCTCGTTAATATGAAGAAACGTCAAGCAATGACGCTAAGAAATTAAATAATTATTGTAATTTATTGAATTTCTTGATTGTCAAAATTACTTCCCTTGCATTTACAAATTACACCAAGGGCCATAATTTGAAACATATTCATTAATGTGTATTGTATAAATAGACATTTTGTTGCTCAAATGGTTAACACACCGGGTAGGCGTCCACCAAGCATGGCAGAGAGCTGCCAACATTGCAAACCAACATAAGAGCTACTGGCCAAATGAGGTCAGAGTTTGAGTGTTTAATGCGACTTATTTAAAGTCGTATTTCAGTCTGGCTAGATGGCTGTTGCAAGACAACCATATTATTACGTTTTTTTCAAATTGCTGCGAAGTAGATGCGTGAAGCTGGTAACTACTGATCTGACTGGGTATTATTGCAATGGAGGTAACCAGCCATCAGGGGGATGAAACCCAAGTTGTGTTAAAAGTTGTACTTCATTTGTCATTTCAATGCAACTTACATTTTTTGTATATATTTCCATGCCATATATGTATTTTCATGCATAACACTGGGAAAGAGTAGTCTCTGACATGAAGTTAACACTACCCCAGTATATACAGACAGCATGAATGAAAGATGACATCTTTCATTGAGGTACCCGGGGAGAATGTCAGAGCCTAACATGGTATAGCTGTGCAGCAACATCGTTGCGACACCCGGCTGACAAGATTGTTACCTGACACGCGACCAGCGGTCAGGCTGACGACAGACGCACGCAGGACACGTGACACCACTAGAGGCAGTGGGCAGTTGGCGTGCTAAGGTCAGACCGAGCTGGGACCTGGAGACCGGACGGACATGTGCGATGAGAGCAAGGCGTTTGTATGAATCTCCGTGATTGAAAGCCGAACGACTGATATCTTGAGCGTCAGACCTATGAGCTGTATTGTGGTTGTGAGCGTCGTGAGTTATATATTGTAGATTGTTGTAATTATCGTTCTGTATTTAATGTGGCAATAAATCCATAGAACTTGTGTTGCTGCGTCTTACGTCGAATCACGTTATACTTGTACTGTCTCACACGTGTTAGCCAACGAGCCAATTATAAGACCCTGACATATATATATATAATATATATATATATATATATATATATATATATATATATGTTAAGATCTATATGTTATATATGACATCACACAGTACCCCACAACTACTCTCACAACCTCACGAGAAGATATAGGATAAAGACTTATGTAGACGTGTGAAAGTGTGAACAGGTAAGTACTGTGTTTGAACACCTATCCACAATTATCCTGTCTGGATCTTTCTCACTGTAATGTCCACAACATTAAAGTACTGGCACCATATATCCCCTGGACAGGCTTCCATTAAAAGTCATCATTATCTATACTTACAGGTATATCCCAATATGTATGTATCAATATGTATGTACCCTACTATGCAGTTACCTTTTAATGTACCTATATGCAGGTACCTCGCTGGGGATGGTACCACTAAGCATTGGCTGTTACCCCGCTATGCTCCACCATTTAATGTCGCTTGTCGTCCAGGGAGGAACGTGGAATGAACAAGCACACCTTATTACTTCTTCTTCTTTGGGATTCTTGACTGACTTCCGTCTACACTACTCCCTTCTGTCTTCCCTTCCATATATCCATTCCTTTCTCTCTCTCTCTATTATTCCTTCATCACATACTCCGACAACAGTTTCTTTCAACAATTAATAAAATATTTATTAAATAAAACTATGTCTGGTGTATGGATGGACTGTCTATATGTAGTTGGTATTGTCTACTAGTGGGAATGCAAGATAGGACTTTGACTTCGTATGTGCCGTAGATTTTCTCGCCTCTTCTGTCGGCTAAAACACAGGACAGCACACATAGAAATAGAGTGATCTCACCCTGGATGATCTCCTCCTGCTTGAGTCTGGACTTAATTCAATTCTTGAAGAAAACAACTGTTCAATGTCTTATCACCAGAAAATAATCCGATTTGGTAAGTCACTGAAATTCATATATTTCCCGTTTTGGAAGGTATTATAGTCCACCTCTGAATACACACCGCCACTATTCAACATTGTCTAGAGCTGCTATAAATGTTCTACACAATGTCTATTGTTAATAAAGTTTAATGTTTCTGCACAGTGCAATTGCATGCAGTTTTAAGTATCCCTGCTTGCCACAGGTTAACGTCTTTTCCTTTTAAGGGCTTTACTTGTATATTCGTTTGAGCATACAGTGTTCTGTATTTGACGTTACGTTATCACTTCTTCATATTAAAACATGTCTATGTTCTTGTTGGTTCTAAGTAGGTACTTTATTTGCTCAAGTGAAGTAACCTTCATTTCTTCTCTGATTTCAATAGGGGGATTGGAACCTGTGGAGAGACAGGTAATCCTGTGATATGAGTCTGCTTCATATTATTTTCTTATGTGCGAGTCCTTCTCTAGCCATACTGAGAAGCCTCCGAAAAACATACGGACATACGATTTATGAGTGCACTAAAGTTTACACGATAAGATAAACGAATGCAATGCCACACGTCAAGAACAAACACCTATATCCCTATGCTACTATTACGCTAAGATTAGTTTACCTTATATCTTCTATTATCATCCCGGAATCGAAATTAATAATTTAGCACATCGGCACTAATATCCCATTGCCTTAAACAATACGGGACTATAATTTCTTTTCCACACCTGGGATTAAAAGATATCTCTGTCCAGTTTGGAACACACACTAAAACAGAAAACCAAATTTCTACTATTTATATCGAGTGGCCCCTCCTCCGTTATTGTTTGATGTTTATACCTCAACACTCGTCTCTTGACGTATCTTGCACATCAAAAGGCGGTGAAATCACGTAGTGATTAGTTGCTCGTTTCGTTCCGTTCTTACGCTGTTTCCCTGGGTTCCCCTTACGCTAATACTTCAAAGCGTCCGAACCCGTTGATCGCTTTCTCCGTTCATTTTTCCCCAACGCGATCTCCCCGTTTCCCGTGTCCGTCCGATCAGATCGTCAGGCAATGACCTCTGCGAACACCTGTATCCTATTTTTATATCCGTCGTTCAATGATCTTTAATTTATCCTCCTCTCAGACTGAAGTACACGATTGTTAACCCTCCTCCTACATTGTAGTTTTATATGTGAGTTATCAAGGAATCACTAAACTGCAGTTTTCCCGTGACACACAGACACATGTAACATATAAATCCAGGAACAATAATTCTCTAAGAATATATCTCCATCCCAATGGAACACTTCGAATAACACGGCCTCTCAAGGCCTACTAAATCTCGTCCCACACGACAGGTATACTAGCCTCTCTCTAGGCCCGACTCAAAGTAACCCACTCTGGGTCTCGAATTCCACTCACTATCCCTGGAACCCACAGTGCGGAGTCTCTTCCTAACTCCGTCACAATTTTCCACTTTCTCCGACCACGACCTCCTCCTAGTCCGGTCTCAACTCAACTCCCCTCAGCTCGGAGTCCAAACATCAACTGACCCCCGTCCATCTTTGTCCCTGTCTTTTAAACCATTCTACCCCCCACAATGCTTCACACACAACACACAACCTCCCTGCTCCAACTGTCTGCCTCACCATTATTTTAGCCAGCTGACTTCTTCGCAGCTTCCCCTTTCAATTACTGTCTTCTCATTTTCGCCCTCTGGGGGACTTACTATCCGCCCTATTTTATCTCGTGAACTGTTTATATTGTACGGCCACTCACCTTAATGCCAATGACCCCAGGCATGTGTCAAGTTTCAAGTACCTAGGAAGTATAATATCATCAAATGGCAGATCAGAAGCCGAGATCGAAAATTGGTGCAATAAGGCAAATCAACTCATTGGACAAATGGCACCAATACTAAAGAACAAACATGTATCAATAACTGCTAAGAAAGCACTTTACAACACAATCTTCCTGCCAACTCTATGCTACCAATGCCAAACCTGGACAATGACAGAAAAAGAGAATATAAATATCACAACAACAGAAATGAGGTTCCTGAGAAGAATACTCAACGTATCAAGAAGAGATAAGATCAGAAATGAAGAAATCAGGACTAAAGTGGGGGTTAAAGCAGCACTAGATTTTATCAGAAAACAGCAAGTCAAATGGTTTGGCCATGCAAGTAGGTTACCAGTCAACAGCATACCACAGCAAGCAATGATGTACAGACCAGACGGAAACAGAGGAAGAGGCCGACCACGTAAACCTTGGACGGAGGGAATAGCAGAGTCCATGGGAATATCGATATATGAAGCCCATAATCGGGCACTCTCACGAAGTTTATACTTCACCTCGACACCGCAAGGTACAAGAGGAACATGATGAGATGAGATGATGATATATATATATATATATATACACACATATATATGTGTGTGTGTATGTATGTATGTGTGTGTGTGTGTGTGTGTTAACAGACCTAGCGATTCACCTCCCCATAAATACATAAAGGGAAGTGAACTGCTAGGTCTGTTAACACAAACACACAAACACACACAAACACACACACATACACATACACATACACATACACACACACATACACAAACACACGCACACACACAGACACATAAGTGCAACATAGAATTTGTACTTTTGTAAGGATGTGAGACGTGGACAATGAACAGAGAAACTGAAAACCATCTGATGGAATGGAAATATGGTTTCTGAGAAAATTGCGGAGAAAATAAAAACCATGGTCAGACAGAAAAATCAATGAGCAAGTCTTACAAGGGGCAGATGAAAACCATAAAGTGATTAGAGAAATCAGACATAGGCAGTCAACATATTTTGAGCACTTTATGGGAAGAAATGATTTAGAGAAAATTGAAAAGGGGGGGGGGGGGGGGGTGGATATCTGGATGGCTAGGCCACAAAGCATGATCGAGACAAGAATACAGAGCTGATCTACGACTCTGGTGATCGGGTGAGTTGGCGAAACACAACCAACCACGCTTATCGGCACGGCACGTGATGATGAAACATTACACATATAACTTAAAGTACAGATTTGAATTTCTGGGTCTTCCAATATTACACACATCACTACATGTACGGATGTGAATTGTACTGGAGGATGAGCCTGGGATGGAGGAGGAAGAAGGGGGAGGGGAGTGTATTAGATTGGCACGATGTGGTGGGGTCATGTGACCAGACAAATGTGTCTCTGCGCCACAAAGGATGACATACATTTAAGTTCGAAGCTTTAAAACAGTTAGCTGCATATCCTTTACACAATATGTTGCAGTCAACACTAGCATTTTATTGCTGTATGTGATTTATTGTCAAGTTTCCGTTCAGTAGTTAATTGTGGCATTTTATTTGCATGTTATTTATACATTCAATATATTATTGAATTGTTTTCTTCCTTTAATAGAAAACGCAAAATTGACAGGCAAAAAGGAATAGGGAAGGACCAATTTTCTCACCATAAGACATATTGGTTAAATGGAAACAGAAAACGAAGAACCCTCATCTTAAGGGGCAAGTGCATGTGGTTGTAGACCCACATTTTTATAGATCAATCGGAACTTGGTGGGTGACGTGGTCAGAATCATGATGGCCGCCTTTACTTCTCAAGATATTTCCCGGTACGTGTTGTAGGCTTGGTCTACCTGGGGGACTGCCCATATCATGACACCATTCTTGGCAAAATCATTGATTAGCACTCATGGAAGAAGAGAATGAAGTAGAGGTTAGAGAAACCACCAGGTGGTCATGCATCGTAAAACATTTATTTTCTGCAGCCGAGTGCTGTCGTCATTTGGAGGTGATAGGTTTGAGACCCGGTATGGAACTATAGCTTTCAATTTTTATTTTGTTTATTGTGTAGTTTAATCTCACTAAATTTGTCTATTTCTATGATCATAAATCAATACATGAGAATTTGTTTATGAGCTTTTAAAAAGAGAAGTTTTACACGAAAGCTTGAGTATAGACTGGAGTGATGGGGGTGATGGTGGTGATGGTGGTGGTGTGGGAGGGGGGTGTGTAGTAAAAGATGGACACAAGGAAGTTTGGTCAAGCCCATCAGGTACATACTGTAGAGTTATGTGTCATAAGAAGTGAATAAATGAATAATACTTGAGCTGACATATTTACAACACATAGTCACTGGTATTGTTCGAGTGTGGAGTGTTTAGTATCCCCTCGGTAATTTCACATTGTAAACAAACTCTTTCTGCTTCCACAAAACTAGCTGTTACTGACTAATTGCTATTACCTCACTATATTTGAGCAATCGTTTATTGTTTGCGGAATACAGTACATTGAAATTCTTTTCTTGTGTTACCTTTATGACCGTAATTTATGAGTAATTGAAACAGCGGATCACGCCGCGCTGGTAACTAACGGTGGCGGTCGTGAGCCGGTCGTTCAGAAAGCAATGACAAATTACTGAACATAAAACTTGCCTGGTACACCAACAGCCGCTGAAAAATGCAAAGTCCTGCAAGCGATATGCAACATTTAAAAGAAAAATAGTAATACTAATAATAATGGCATACAGGTGTGCAAGTTGGCTGTAAAGAGCATTATGTTAAATATTCGAACGCTTACAAAAATGACGATTGGAAATTTATTAAGGCCCGATTTTTTCATATGCGAAGTAAAGCATATTGAATAATGTCACCTTCAATGCGCTCACAAACCACAGCAGGCAAAAGAAAAGACGGTTGAAATCTAACGCGTTCAACCAGCAAGGGCCATGACGTGCTATGATTCAGAGAGGCTGTTGCGTCAAGAGGCACAGTAAAGGGGCTTCATAATGGGGCGGCTTTTTTAAACCAAAAAATAAAACAAACACACGTAACATTTGGAAGACTTGCATCATGCTGAGAAAATCTACCGATCGGTACTACAACCAGCTATGTCCACCCTAGCTGTGCATTTCCTTATATGGGCTAAAGTTATGGTATATACCTTACAAGGCAATGGTAATGTGTAGTCAAGTCACTTGATCATCGTCTATTTAACGATCAGATCTAGAAGTTATCGTATCATTCAAAGATCGGAGTATCTGAGAAGAGCTAATCCAGACGTTTTACATTAAGCCTTCTTGTTCTACATTCGCGAACCAACCATCATCATGTGTGACTACGATGTTGCTGTTCTTGTTGTAGACAAGGGATCTGGCATGTGCAAGGCAGGTTCCGCTGGAGATGATGCCCCGAGAGCCGGCTTTCAATCCATCGTTTGCAGACGCCGTCGTTGTGTAAGATGTTAATGTTCTTTCTATGTTCTAGTGGTTGTAAATTTAAATAGAAATGTTACTGATATGCAAAGATAATGGGACTCAATCTAGCAAGGGGTTCGATCCCTACACCGGACAGTTGGACTAAAATGTTGACTGCTCGTCCTTGATTTGGGGACGTAAAATTACAAGTACTGGAAGACCCCGGTTAACGTCGGAGTTAGTTCTTGGAAAACGTGACTTTAAGTGAAACGATGTATAGCGAAACACTATTTCCCATAGAATTAAATGAAATACAGTGTATTGTGTACTACAATAATGTTTATTTTTATGGTTGTTTACATTTACTGGCTAAATAGAGGTGGGTTGGAGGGCGAGTAGTAGAGTTATTGGGACGTATTAAATGAGGCAAATATAAAATTAAATGAGGCATTAAATTCTGCCTCTTCATCTGATGATGAAACTACAACCTCTTCCTGCCTCTTTTCCTGGCTCTTTTTTGCTTGAACAAAATATTTGTCCAATTTCTGCTGCACAGTAACCACCCTCCTCAATCATGGCCTTTAACTCTCCAGGGAAACGCTCTGTAGCTGCAGTATCATCACTCGCCGCTTCACCTGTTGTCTGAATGTTGTGCAGGAGTGAACGCTTCTTAAAGCGCTCAAACCAACCACGACTCGTTCTAAAACTATCATCAGTACAACTACTAGTACTGCTCTCACCCGCTTTCTTAGCTAGATCTCCATAGAGAGACTTTGCTTTCTCTTGGATAACCATCTTGCTCACGTGCATATTCCGTTGGTTCTGGTCTTCAATCCAGACGGCCAATAGTGCGTCCATGTTCTCCATAAAAGTACGTCTGGTACGAGTGATCTTGGAAGCATCCATAGGGGTTACGTTTTCAGCACGCTTTTTGATTTTGTCAACACCTGCATGAATTATCACTACCGTGGTTGGAGGTAACCCATGGAATTTACCGATATCAACAGCCCGATCGCCTGCCTCAAAACGATGTTATGGCGAAACGTAGCGATGTAAAGAGAAGTTGGTCCCCTGTGTGACAACGACGTTATAGCGAAACGATGTATAGCGAAGCGACGTCTATCTGGGCCTTCCAGTACCTCTGAAGTCGGAGTGGGTTCGGCTGATGGTGAGGGACACTGGTATTTGGGAAAGCTTATCCATGCGCAAAACTCAGTCTAGTGCTATTACAAGTAGTGTGATTGGACTACGCTTGAGTTCAAAGCGAGCGAGCCCAAACTAACAAAAAAAAAATAACAGGATTTTCTTACGTGAAATCTCACGCCAGGAGACGGGATCAAACATTTTTCTAGGTAGGCACAAATGGGGAAACTGATAGCCACTTCAGTAGAAGAATACAAAAGGCACAAATAATTTTTGTAGCACTAGGAAATGCGTGGAAGTTGTACGAAATCGAATCTAGAGCTCCAAAGATGGAATATTCAATCGTAACGTTAAGTCAGTACTGCTGTGTCGGTCAGAAGCAGGGAGAACAACTAAAACAATAACAAATAAAATACATTCATTATCGTGTTCCTGCACAAAATACAAGGGTAAGTTAATAAGTAAGTCACAAATGGCTGTAGAAAAATAACTAAATATGATAACAACTTGAATCCAGTTTATATTTATACATACACTGTCCCTTTATTTCACCACATAATTTCCACCAACATTGATGCACTTATCCATCGTTTTATCAGTCCTCCCAAACCAGCTTCATAGAACTGAGTGCTCTGTTTTCTAAACCACATTTTCACTTCACATTCAACTTCGGCGTCATTCGCGAAATGTTCTGGAACATAAACCTTACAGCCCCAACTTACACACTTGCGATTTCCACCGTTTTGGTCCACTAAAAACCCACCTTGCCCGGAGAAATTTCGCGAATGAGGCCGAAGTCGAATGTGAAGTGAAAACGTGGTTTAGAAAACAGAGCACGCATTTCTATGCTGCCGGTTTGGGAGGACTGATAAAACGATGGGACAAGTGCATCAATGTTGGTGGAAATTATGATGAGAAATAAAGAGACAATGTATGTATAAAAATAAACTGGTTTCAAGTTGTTATCTTAGTTAGTTATTTTTCTACAGCCAATTGTGACTTACTTAATGACTTCTCCCCGTAGACGCCATAATACGGTATGACAAAATTACACATGTGACGCTCGTTGAGAGAACTAATTAAATACTCTCTCTCTCTCTCTCGCTGTGTGAGTGTGTGTGTGTGTGTGTGAGTGTGTGTGTGTGTGTGTGTGTGTGCGTGTGTGTGTGTGGTGCGTGTGTGTGTGTGTGTGATATGTGTAGGTCCGAACTCATTATTTCAAAATGTGTTTCATCCTGGCAGAATGCTTTTGGTACCCGTTGGCTGATAATGCAAGCCTCTCTCTCTCTCTCTCTCTCTCTCTCTCTCTCTCTCTCTCTCTCTCTCTTTTTCTCTCTCTCTCTCTTTCTCTCTCTCTCTCTATCGCTCTCTTTCTCTCTCTCTCTCTCTCTCTCTCTCTCTCTCTCACTCTCTCTACTCTCTCTCTCTCTCTCTCTCTCTCTCTCTCTCTCTCTCTCTCTCTCTCTCTCTCTCTCTCTCTCTCTCTCTCTCTCCGGCCGTCTGCCTGTCTCTTCCAGCCTCCATTGCGCTTTATTGTACGGGCATGATAATTCATGCCCTTTAATTTTAGAAAAAGCAGTGTTAGAATGGTCTTTGCCTTGTTTGGTCGCTGGGAATAAATAGCTGTCCACATTCTTGAGGTCGGTCCAAATTCTGAGCTCTACATAAAGTGGATCTGCAGGTTCCAATACATGCCTTCACTATGTGTTTGTGTGCGTACGTGCGTGCGTGTGTGTGTGTTTTTGTTTGTGTTTGTGTGTGTGTGTGTGAGTATGTGTGTGTATGTGTGTGTGTGTGTGTGTGTGGTTATGCAACAAAATTTTGTAACTATGACAGACTAACGTAGATTTCATGTAGAACAAGTGTGCGTTAAGTAATTGTTAGAAATGTGTTTAGTTTGAAGTGCGTAGCTTTGAATTTTCCTGGCATGTATATTCAACACATTGACATTTATGAACCCTGTGAAAGCATGTCCTTTAGATAGGATATTGTTTCCATGTCATAGGGAGTGCTAGCATCAAGGAGGAATGGTTACACAGCTATCTGATTCCCTTAACGAAGCCGGACAAAGACCACAAAAAAATTCAGGGATTTCGAATTATAACCATGCAGAATACAATAGGCAAGCTGCTGGAGAAGGTAATTGCCAGGAAAATATCAAGCCAACTAGAGAGGCAAGGTGTTTTCCCACCTACCCTGGGTGGGTACCGTCCAACAAGAGAAACCTGGACCAATGCAGCAGTCTTTGCCCATGATGTCTATGAAGGTTTCCACTCAGGCACTGAAACCGTTGCTGCAGCGATTGATCTTGAGGACGCATACAACAGAGTACCACTGGATTATTTAATGTTTCAGCTTCTTGAACTAAACGTAAGTCCATTCCTCCTTAGTTGGATCGCTGCAGCCCTCTTCCAACGGAAAGTAGTTTTTAGATGTGGCAGTTGGACTTCGGAACCAACAACAATATATCCTGGCCTACCACAGGGATCACCATTATCTCCGGTACTGTTCAACGCCTACACAGTGAGAATCACCAGTGAGCAGATCACTGGACCTGGCAGGACATTGTCATATGTCGATGATGTTTTAGTGTATCGTCAGGGTAAGGATAGAGAGGAGGTTGCTGGGGAACTACAAACCGAACTCAATCGCATAAGTACTTGGTGTGATGAAGCTGGGGCAATGGTCAACCCAACAAAGGCAACGGTCAACCCAACAAAGGCAACAGTGACTTGGTTCTCGTTGAATAATCATATTGTCAACAATCCAACACCAACTGTAATGCTGTGTTCAGAGACGGTGGAAAGAACACAGGCAATGAATTACCTGGGGATACGGTTTGATCGAAGCCTTGCTTATAATGTGCACATAGACCAGGTGATAACAAAGGCCAAGCGGGGTTTGGCAGCGATGCGGGTGATGGCGGCAGCAAACTGTGAGCAGCGCCATCTATGTCTTCTGTACGAGGGGCTGGTCATGTCTGTTTTGGAGTATGCAATGGCAATCTTGACTCTCAGCCATAAGCAGATAGAAAGGATGGAAATGATACAGAATGAAGCTATGCGCATTATTCTTGGATGTACAAGAGATACAGCATGCAGGGCGATGCGCTACCTTCTTGATTTTCCAACCATTGAAGAGAGAATACAAGTTTGCAGGGCACGCGCCTACCTCAGAATTAACGCAAACACACAACATCCACTGCATAGTGAAATTAGGAAGGTGAAGGGCAGCAGGTTAAAAAGAGGACGGTCGTGGATGGGTCAAGCCGAAGACATTCTTCAACAGGTGTGTTCACTTGAGGACTTAGAACCTGGCGAGGAGTGGGTGCAAGTGCCAACAGACTTCTGCACATCCTTTTCAGTTTGCATCCAACTAGATAGAAAATGCAGACAAGAAAATCCGGCTGCTGTTGAGGCTGAAGTACAAGCGTTGATTTTCGAGAATTCGCTAGACGGAGACGCGGTCATCTACACAGATGGGTCGGTCGTCCGACATGTGAGAAGCTCATGGGCCTTTACAGCTCGGGCCGGAGGGAGAATTGTGAAGGAGGACTCTGGTGCTTTCACTGAAACCACAAGTAGCCTGACCATGGAAGTCATGGCAGTAAGTAAAGCAATAACATGGCTCGAGACACAGACATTCACCAGGGCTTGTTTCCTTAGCGACTCAATGAACATGATCAAGAGGATAGAGGAGGGGTCGATCCGAAGAGAATGGTTGCTGCCTCTGAAGCGGTCTCGGCTGGCAAAGATTAGTTTCATCTTCGTGCCAGGGCATGCGGGAGTACAAGGAAATGAGCGGGCTGACAAGCTCGCAGGTGAGGCTACTGTGGAGGGCGGACGCGCCATGGACCAGGCTGACATTCTGAATGCTCTACGTGATGTGAGACTTTTGCGAGAACCAAGTGATGACTGTGAATCTACAACAATGGCCAGACTGCTAGAGCATCAAATTAAAAGAGGTGTGGCCAAACAAGAACACTACGCAGGAAGCCAAAGAAGATTGATAAACCAACACAGAATGGCGTCGTTAGCCGCTACACGCTGCGGGATTTGCTGAGGAGGGGATCCGAGCACTTATGGACTGAATGGTTCGATGTGCAACGAGGATGATCTGTCGACTAACTAACTAATGTCAGAGCGCTCCAGTCTGTTGGTATCTTGACCCCCAAATCTCATCGGTGTTTTTGAAATGGCATTAGAAGGCTTAGGCAATGGGGAAATTGAGCGGTATGATTTATTGCTTGATCTTTATTTGGAAATGGAAACCTTACGTCACACCACCTGAAATAAATGTAACATTATGAAACTTAACATGGAAAATCAATGTAAACATGTTATGGTATACATTCTGGTATAATCAACGCTCTCTATGGTAGCCGTCGTAGCACATTGGCTGGTACATGTGTCTGTTGTATCAGTGTTCATGTGATCGAATTCCCAAAGTGACGGGGATGTTTCCTCATTAACCTGGATTCCCAGGTAGAACCAGTTTAACAGTTGGTACAACTACAGTTAATGGGAAATAAAGGCGACAGGCGTGATATTCACAATATTATCCATCAAGTGTCGGGTGGTCTAAAATGTGGATCTAGCACCGTGTACCCAATATGCCTCATGGTCCGTGAAGGGTCATTTACTTTTTATTAAAGTCTAGAGGCCGAGTTGACCAAATGGCGGTACTTATGTAAGGTCTCCTCTATACTGGCTTATAATATCTTTTCTACTAGCTACATATAATGTAACTTTTAACTTCACTTTTATGTCACTTCTAATTGTCACTATAGTTGCCACCTTTATGGTCACTTCTATTTCACATCTACTGATTATTGACTCGGGTAGCAGTATAAGGGTATCCTCCCATAAAGAAAGACGTAAGGTGCCTCTTTCCCTCCGCTAGCCTAAGGGACACACTTGGGGAGGTCATCAAATAGTTGTTGGTTGTGGTTTCATGTTTGACGACTTCAGGTAGACGATCTATTTATAACGACAATGGCTAAGATCACCGACTAGTATGATTATGACAAAGAAGGAAAGCAATGGCAAACTACATTCTGTACACATGTTTAGAATATAATGACTGGCCTGGTCATATAGCAGGGACAAGAACACAGACCTAATCCCAGACTCTGGTGATCGTTGACATGGTGAATGATGATTGCGCACGCTTATCGGCAGGGCACATGGCGATGATGATCCATTTACTAAGTTACTTCTCATGTTACTTCCATGGTCACTTCAAATGGTCACTTCTAGTTTAGACTATATGGTCAGATATAATGGTCAATATTAGTGTCACCTGTAAGGTTATTTCTAATGTTGAAGCAGGAACCGGACATTGGTCAGTGACGTGCAGGGACCGTCACATCTTGTAGACCTGGATACGCGTAGGAATAAGTGACCAGTCCTTCCCTCACTTAGCGGAAGTCCAACGAAGGTCTGGGAACCCTTGTTTCACTGCGCGTATGACATCATCAGCATGGCCTCACTAAGATTACACGAACGCCAACTTTTAAGGTCACCATTAGTGTCACTTCTGAAATAATTTCTAACGTTAAAATAATTGTCACTTAATGTGCTTCTGCAGATATTATTTATAACTGTTATTTATATTTATAATAATAATAATAATAATAATAATAATAGCCCAATCACCACTAACGATAATAATTATATTAATAATAACAACATTAGTAACATAATAATTATAAGAATAGAAACAATAAAATCAACAGCAACAACAACAGAAATAAACAGCAGCAAAAATGAGAAAAACAATAATTATAATAATAATAACAATAAATTTATGATAATAATAAAAATAACAACATCACCAAAATAATAATAATAATAATACTAATAATAATAATAATAATAATATTAATAATAACATCAACAAAAACAACAACAATAATAATGTCAGAATCAATAATAATATTAGTAGTAATACAATAATAATAATAATAATAATAATAATAATGATGATGATGATGATGATGATGATGATGATGATGATGATGATGATGCGAGGGCGAGTCAATAAGTACGTCACACAGTTCTGTCGGATGGCAGGTAAATGTAGTTGGTGTTTTCTACAGGTGTCATTGGGTGACAGCAACATAGAACTTTATATTCCCGTTCGTTAGGTGGCGTTAGGTTATCATGCACATGCGCAGCGCATAAACAAAATGGCGACTGCACTTACGGAGTGTACAACCAAAGCGCAACGTACTGTTATGCGTTTTTGTGGGCAAAAGGACTGCCTGCAAAGGACATTCATAATGAAATACGTCCTGTTTATGCTGACAAATGTTTGTCCTGTAAAGCGGTGCATAGCTGGGTAGAAACATTTTCAACGCAATAAAAACATCCTCCTTCGCCTTGTGTAAAAATTCAAGGTTAAGCCATTAGCAGGGAAGGTTATTCTGACAGTGTACTTGGTGTGATGAAGCTGGGGCAATCGTCAACCCAACAAAGGCAACAGTGACTTGGTTCTCGTTGAATAATCATATTGTCAACAATCCAACACCAACTGTAATGCTGTGTTCAGAGACGGTGGAAAGAACACAGGCAATGAATTACCTGGGGATACGGTTTGATCGAAGCCTTGCTTATAATGTGCACATAGACCAGGTGATAACAAAGGCCAAGCGGGGTTTGGCAGCGATGCGGGTGATGGCGGCAGCAAACTGTGAGCAGCGCCATCTATGTCTTCTGTACGAGGGGCTGGTCATGTCTGTTTTGGAGTATGCAATGGCAATCTTGACTCTCAGCCATAAGCAGATAGAAAGGATGGAAATGATACAGAATGAAGCTATGCGCATTATTCTTGGATGTACAAGAGATACAGCATGCAGGGCGATGCGCTACCTTCTTGATTTTCCAACCATTGAAGAGAGAATACAAGTTTGCAGGGACACGCGCCTACCTCAGAATTAACGCAAACACACAACATCCACTGCATAGTGAAATTAGGAAGGTGAAGGGCAGCAGGTTAAAAAGAGGACGGTCGTGGATGGGTCAAGCCGAAGACATTCTTCAACAGGTGTGTTCACTTGAGGACTTAGAACCTGGCGAGGAGTGGGTGCAAGTGCCAACAGACTTCTGCACATCCTTTTCAGTTTGCATCCAACTAGATAGAAAATGCAGACAAGAAAATCCGGCTGCTGTTGAGGCTGAAGTACAAGCGTTGATTTTCGAGAATTCGCTAGACGGAGACGCGGTCATCTACACAGATGGGTCGGTCGTCCGACATGTGAGAAGCTCATGGGCCTTTACAGCTCGGGCCGGAGGGAGAATTGTGAAGGAGGACTCTGGTGCTTTCACTGAAACCACAAGTAGCCTGACCATGGAAGTCATGGCAGTAAGTAAAGCAATAACATGGCTCGAGACACAGACATTCACCAGGGCTTGTTTCCTTAGCGACTCAATGAACATGATCAAGAGGATAGAGGAGGGGTCGATCCGAAGAGAATGGTTGCTGCCTCTGAAGCGGTCTCGGCTGGCAAAGATTAGTTTCATCTTCGTGCCAGGGCATGCGGGAGTACAAGGAAATGAGCGGGCTGACAAGCTCGCAGGTGAGGCTACTGTGGAGGGCGGACGTGCCATGGACCAGGCTGACATTCTGAATGCTCTACGTGATGTGAGACTTTTGCGAGAACCAAGTGATGACTGTGAATCTACAACAATGGCCAGACTGCTAGAGCAGCAAATTAAAAGAGGGGTGGCCAAACAAGAACACTACGCAGGAAGCCAAAGAAGATTGATAAACCAACACAGAACTGGCGTCGTTAGCCACTACACGCTGCGGGATTTGCTGAGGAGGGGATCCGAGCACTTATGGACTGAATGGTTCGATGTGCAACGAGGATGATCTGTCGACTAACTAACTAATGTCAGAGCGCTCCAGTCTGTTGGTATCTTGACCCCCAAATCTCATCGGTGTTTTTGAAATGACATTAGAAGGCTTAGGCAATGGGGAAATTGAGCGGTATGATTTATTGCTTGATCTTTATTTGGAAATGGAAACCTTACGTCACACCACCTCAAATAAATGTAACATTATGAAACTTAACATGGAAAATCAATGTAAACATGTTATGGTATACATTCTGGTATAATCAACGCTCTCTATGGTAGCCGTCGTAGCACATTGGCTGGTACATGTGTCTGTTGTATCAGTGTTCATGTGATCGAATTCCCAAAGTGACGGGGATGTTTCCTCATTAACCTGGATTCCCAGGTAGAACCAGTTTAACAGTTGGTACAACTACAGTTAATGGGAAATAAAGGCGACAGGCGTGATATTCACAATATTATCCATCAAGTGTCGGGTGGTCTAAAATGTGGATCTAGCACCGTGTACCCAATATGCATCATGGTCCGTGAAGGGTCATTTACTTTTTATTAAAGTCTAGAGGCCGAGTTGACCAAATGGCGGTACTTATGTAAGGTCTCCTCTATACTGGCTTATAATATCTTTTCTACTAGCTACATATAATGTAACTTTTAACTTCACTTTTATGTCACTTCTAATTGTCACTATAGTTGCCACCTTTATGGTCACTTCTATTTCACATCTACTGATTATTGACTCGGGTAGCAGTATAAGGGTATCCTCCCATAAAGAAAGACGTAAGGTGCCTCTTTCCCTCCGCTAGCCTAAGGGACACACTTGGGGAGGTCATCAAATAGTTGTTGGTTGTGGTTTCATGTTTGACGACTTCAGGTAGACGATCTATTTATAACGACAATGGCTAAGATCACCGACTAGTATGATTATGACAAAGAAGGAAAGCAATGGCAAACTACATTCTGTACACATGTTTAGAATATAATGACTGGCCTGGTCATATAGCAGGGACAAGAACACAGACCTAATCCCAGACTCTGGTGATCGTTGACATGGTGAATGATGATTGCGCACGCTTATCGGCAGGGCACATGACGATGATGATCCATTTACTAAGTTACTTCTCATGTTACTTCCATGGTCACTTCAAATGGTCACTTCTAGTTTAGACTATATGGTCAGATATAATGGTCAATATTAGTGTCACCTGTAAGGTTATTTCTAATGTTGAAGCAGGAACCGGACATTGGTCAGTGACGTGCAGGGACCGTCACATCTTGTAGACCTGGATACGCGTAGGAATAAGTGACCAGTCCTTCCCTCACTTAGCGGAAGTCCAACGAAGGTCTGGGAACCCTTGTTTCACTGCGCGTATGACATCATCAACATGGCCTCACTAAGAATACACGAACGCCAACTTATAAGGCCACCATTAGTGTCACTTCTGAAATCATTTCTAACGTTAAAATAATTGTCACTTAATGTGCTACTGAAGATATTATTTATAACTGTTATTTATATTTATAATAATAATAATAATAATAATAATAATAATAATAATAATAGCCCAATCACCACTAACGATAATAATTATATTAATAATAACAACATTAGTAACATAATAATTATAAGAATAGAAACAATAAAAACAACAGCAACAACAACAGAAATAAACAGCAGCAAAAATGAGAAAAACAATAATTATAATAATAATAACAATAAATTTATGATAATAATAAAAATAACAACATCACCAAAATAATAATAATAATAATACTAATAATAATAATAATAATAATATTAATAATAACATCAACAAAAACAACAACAATAATAATGTCAGAATCAATAATAATATTAGTAGTAATACAATAATAATAATAATAATAATAATAATAATAGATAATAATGATGATGATGATGATGATGATGATGATGATGATGATGATGATGATGATGATGATGATGCGAGGGCGAGTCAATAAGTACGTCACACAGTTCTGTCGGATGGCAGGTAAATGTAGTTGGTGTTTTCTACAGGTGTCATTGGGTGACAGCAACATAGAACTTTATATTCCCGTTCGTTAGGTGGCGTTAGGTTATCATGCACATGCGCAGCGCATAAACAAAATGGCGACTGCACTTACGGAGTGTACAACCAAAGCGCAACGTACTGTTATGCGTTTTTGTGGGCAAAAGGACTGCCTGCAAAGGACATTCATAATGAAATACGTACTGTTTATGCTGACAAATGTTTGTCCTGTAAAGCGGTGCATAGCTGGGTAGAAACATTTTCAACGCAATAAAAACATCCTCCTTCGCCTTGTGTAAAAATTCAAGGTTAAGCCATTAGCAGGGAAGGTTATTCTGACAGTGTTCTGGAATCGTCAAGGAGTGCTTTTAACCACTTTGAAGAAGAAAGGTGACAATGTGAATTCTGAATTATACTGTGAAGTTCTATCGATGCTTTATGATGCAATTCGAAGAAAACGTCCATGAATGCAGATTAGAGGCGTGTTGCTTCCTCAGAACAATGCCAGACCACATACGGCTTGATTAGCTCAGGAGAAAATCAACCAACTAAGGAATGAAGTTCTGAAACAGCCCCGACTTACAGCACCGACGTAGACCTTAGCGATTTCCACCTTTTTTGGTCCACTGAAAACTCACCTTGGCGGGATACATTTCGGTAATGACGACGAAGATGAATGTGAAGTGAAAACGGGGTTTAGAAAACAGAGCACGCAGTTCTATGCAGCCGGCTTGAAAGGACAGAGAAAACGATGGGATAAGTGCATCAATGTTGTGGAAATTATGTTGAGAAATAAAGGGACAATGTAGGCCCTATGTATACACATTAAATGTTTAAAGTTGTTATCATATTTAGGTATTTGTGTACAGCGATTTGTGACTTACTTATTGACTTCCTCTCGTAATAATAATAATAATAATGGTAATAATAATAATAATAATAATAATAATAATAATAATAATAATCACAATTAAAGCAACAACAACAATAATAATCATAATAATTATCTAGAGCTATTAGACTACGAGTTCTCAGATCCTCCCCTCACTATCTCCCTCGTCGTTAGCGATTAACAACATCAGTTCTGTGTTGATGACTATTCTTCCTTGGTTCCCCGCATGGCGCTCCAGTTTAGCTTGACCCAGTATGACTTTATGTTCTTGTTGTCTGGTCAAAGTTGCAGAATGTGTGCCCTCTCCAGTGCCACAACTAATTTCCGTGCAACAAACCAGCCACGCCTCGGTCTCTGACCACGTTTGGAACACGACAATAGTCTGGACCTTGTGGCTGGACGTTCGTTGTCTGGTGTACTGACATCTTCAGATGTGTTAATGGGCCGATGTTTGCACGGGACAAATATCGCTAGACTCATATTTGTATTGACCAATCGGCACTCGTGGGTGATGACGTCAGTAGCAGTTCTGCTGACTTTACTTCCCAAGGTATGTTCTAGTACCCGTCTGCTGATGTGGGGATGTGGTTTTTAGAGGGTGTGGGAATGTGGTTTTATAAGGGAATGTGGAGATATGGTCTTATAGGGGAATGTGGAGATGTGGTTTTATAGGGAAATGTGGGGAAGTGGTTTTATAAGGGATTGTGGGGATGTGGTTTCATAGGGGAATGTAAGGATGTGGCTTTATAGGGGAATGTGGGGATGTGCTTTTATAGGGGAATGTGGTGATGTGGTTTTATAGGGGAATGTGGGGATGTGGTTTCATAGGGGAATGTGGGGATATGGTTTTATAGGGGAATGTGGGGATGTGGTTTCATAGGGGAATGTGGGGATGTGGTTTTATAGGGGAATGTGGAGATGTGGTTTATAAGGGAATGTGGGTTTATAGGGGAATGTGGAGATGTGGTTTTATAGGGGAATGTGGGGATGTGGTTTTATAGGGGAATGTGGGGATGTGGTTTTATAGGGGAATGTGGGGCGTGTGGTTTTATAGGAGAATGTGCGGATGTGGTTTCATTGGCGAATGTGGGGATGTGGTTTTATAGGGGAATGTGGGGCATTGGTTTTATAGGGGAATTTGGGGATATGGTTTTATAGGGGAATGTGGGGATATGGTTTTATAGGGGAATGTGGGGATGTGGTTTTATAGGGGAATTTTTGGGATATTGCTTTATATGGGAATGTGGGGATGTGGTTTTAAAGCGGAATGTGGGGATGTGGTTTTATAGGGGAATGTGGGGATGTGGTTTTATAGGGGAATATGGGATGTGGTTTTATAGAGGAATGTGGGGATGTGGTTTTATAGGGGAAGGGAATTTGGGGATGTGGTTTATAGGGGAATGTGGGGATAAGGTTTTATAGGGAAATGTGGAGATGTGGTTTTATAGGGGAATGTGGAGATGTGGTTTTATAGGGGAATGTGGGGATGTGGTTTTATAGGGGAATGTGGGGATGTGGTTTTATAAGGGAATGTGGGGATGTGGTTTTATAGGGGAATGTGGGGGATGTGGTTTTATAGGAGAATGTGCGGATGTGGTTTCATAGCCGAATGTGGGGATGTGGTTTCATAGGCGAATGTGGGGATGTGGTTTTATAGGGGAATGTGGGGAATTGGTTTTATAGGGGAATGTGGGGATATGGTTTTATAGGGGAATGTAGGGATGTGGTTTTATAGGGGAATTTTTGGGATATTGCTTTATATGGGAATGTGGGGATGTGGTTTTATAGGGGAATGTGGGGATGTGGTTTTATAGGAGAATGTGGGGATGTCGTTTCATAGGCGAATGTGGGGATGTGGTTTCATAGGCGAATGTGGGGATGTGGTTTTATAGGGGAATGTGGGGAATTGGTTTTATAGGGGCATGTGGGGAATATGGTTTTATAGGGGAATTTGGGGATATGGTTTTATAGGGGAATGTGGGGATGTGGTTTTATAAGGGAATTTTTGGGATATTGCTTTATATGGGAAGGTGGGGGTGTGGCTTTATAGGGGAATGTACGGATGTGGTTTTATAGGCAAATGTGGGGATGTGGTTTTATAGGCAAATGTGGGGATGTGGTTTTATAGGGGAATGTTTGGATGTGGTCTTATAGGGGAATGTGGGGATGTGGTTTTATAGAAGTATGACAATAACAGCGTAACTCACGAAATAAACTGGGGGGGGGGGGGGGGAGAAAAGAATAACACAAAAAGGGTGTCTATGTGTGTGTGTGTGTGTGCGTGTGTGTGGGTGTGTGTGTGTGTGTGTGGGGGGGGAGGGGGTGTTGTGAGTTTAAGGAGTCTTCAATGAACAATGCTACATCAATGAAGTTCTTCTCCCCCATGTCCTTCTACTTTTGGCTGCCCTAAGGTCTGTGTTTAAAAAGGACAATGCGAGAACCTATTGTGCACAGCTTACCATTCAGTTCTTGACTGCCAACAACATTCTCACCCTTCCCTGCCCATCCCTGTCTCCAGATGTGAGTCCGATTGAGCACCTGTTGGAAGTGCTGCATAGACGTGATTGTCACCGAGACGTTGCACCAGCCAATTGTCATGATCTGCTCCAGACACTCCAGGAAGAGTGGGAAGCCATCCCACAGGCTCACATCAGATGTCTGATCGCATCCATGCCCTGGATATGCCAGTAGCTGATCGATGCAAGTGGAGGCCACACACCATACTAAGGGAAAGCCCGTACACCAAATAACTATCGTGACCAAGATGTAAAACAACTGTCAATTGATTGTTTGAACCCTGGGTATTCTTTTGTGCACTTTGAACAATTAACTCATTAAATTAAAAAGTTACTGAATATCAAAATTATCGATATGTGTGTGCCTTTAGTAGATATGCGTTTTTTTAACAGTATAGTTGTCTATTAACTCTTATCTATTTTCTTTATCTATTATCTGGATCTTTTCTCCGGGGCATGCCGGTGTACTGGGGAATGAACAGGAGGGCAGATTGGCTCGCTCGGCAAAACTTGGTGGAATATTGATGCATGACAAGACAGACGTGGTTGCGGCCTTGTGGGAGCACGTGTATACCTCGGAGGAGCAAATGGATCACCATAGTCTGGTATGAATGAGGCAGCGATGTGTGACGAGGGGATCTGGCCGATACTCGACGCTCAGAGGAAAGGCGAGACAGACATATAATCAGATTGCTACTGGAACTATTAGTGTTGGAACTCTTCGCTGGCTGCTGAGGATGGGGACGGTGCGGTTATGGGAATGTCCCGAATGCTGTGATGTCGGTTCCTAAATCAATCAATCAATCAATCAATCTATTTTCTTTTAATTCCCGATTTAGACAGTTGTCTGCCATACATTTGCACAACATTTATTTACACATTCACCATACATTATGGTATGTGACAGAAAGATAATAAAGATCAACGACGTAGGCCGTTAGAAATAAAGTAGGATTATTTATAGGCGCTAGAGTGTCCGACTGGATGAGACGATTATCCCCCTTAAGTAGACAGAAACGACATTATAACCTGGTTGGAATGTTAGTTTGCTCATCAGTGATAGGAGAATGGATCTATACTCTGCCAAGTTTGGGAGGCCGGATAATCCACGATACACTCGCTGTCAGAGTGGTGGATGTCAGGCCTGGGAGTGTATGAGGACATCTCTGCACAACTTGGTGTTGTGGGGGGAGGAATCAATGTTTGATCACCTACAGTGAGTTTTTTCATTTCTGTGTAAGTCATGGGGCATTCTGTCAGAGCAAGTTGAACCAGTGTATGTACCAGGTGTCCTAAACATCATACAGTCACAGAGGTTCTTGACAATTGTCATTCTTGTTCTTTGACTGGTATGTAGTTGTGTCCGTAGACATTATTTTTGTTTTGTGTAAGCTCAGAAAACGACTTTTATTATCATTGTGACTTCTGACAGAAATTACCAGCTCTTTAAACTTTCAGCACTGTTCGAGAGGATGACTGTGTCCTCTGCATACCTATGTTTTGGAATTTGATTTTCACCAGTTAAGAATGGATCAAATTTGTCTCTGTTCTCATAATTTTTTTCCGGCATTTATCATTATGCTTTCTGAGTGTATTGTTGAATAGATACGAAATGAGAATGCAGACCTGATTTATGCCCTTTGCACCTCAAACTAGTTTGGTGTTTCATCGGTCGTTCTGACAGCTGCTTATTGAGCATGATATAGCGATTCAATTAAGTGGATCGAAAGTGCTGGAAACTTATATCACTCATGATGTTCCACAATTTCTGATGTAAAACACAGTAGAAGGCCTTACTGTAGTCTATGTAGCAAGTATGAAGATCTACACTGCGCTATCTGCGTTTCTCAATTATGGTTCTTATGTTGGAGATATGTTCCTTGGTTCCTCTGTGCTCTCCGAAATTTTACTGTAATTCAATTCGTAAGATGATTTTGCTAACATAATTTATTAGTGTCATTTATAGATAACAGGTGCATCGTTTGTTGGAAAATTATACTGTTTGCTTTTCACCCTTCTTCGTTAAAATGTATCCTCAAGGTTTTGTTGCTCGGGTTGTTTAATGGTCTTGTAAATTTAGGATAATCATGCGCAATTATGCTCCGTCACATTAAATGATGACCTGTTACTGATCAGGACTGGTTAATTTCCCGACTAAACCTTTTTTCCAGGTCATCCAGATAATTAGCTCAGTCGTGGTAGTGTGGTGGTTAGTGCAGGGTAACTACTGTAGCAGTTGTCCTGCGTTCAACTCTAGAAAATTACGCGACTGGAATGTTTTCCTTGTCAGTACACCAGACCACGATCAGTCCAGCCACAAGGTCGATACAGTTGTCGTATTCCAAACATGGTCAGAGACCAAGGCGTGGCTGTTTTGTTGCATGTTGTGGCCCTTGGCACATATATCCCGCGTTTTCATTTGAGACAGATATACACACATACTGTATTGAATCCCGCTCCGTGGCGAAGATGTTACAGACGCAGTAAACTTGCCCAGGAATCACGAACAGCCAAAACATGCCAGGGTTGGCTGCTACGTCCTGTAAAGGATGTGAAAAAAAAGTCGCTTAAAAGATGACAGGGTCGACTTCATTGCACCAGGTTTTATCCCATATGGCTCGGTCTCTTTCCCAGGCACGGAAAGCGTCGCACAAAGCACGAGCTCCGTAGCTTTAAGCTACGACCCACAGGAGTCTCCGAAACATTTAACTCGTAAACCGAAGGGCGCGGCCCGGAATCGAACCCACAACCTTCGGAACTCGAGTCAAACGGCTTGACCACTTCGCCACAGAGACTAAATGATGTGAAAGTAAGTTTTTAACTATATTGAAATTCTGGGCACTGGTTGTGAGGGGTGCTGCAATAACGTCTGCTGCCTACCTAATCACGATGACAGGACATCGTCAGGTATTAAAGCAAGGTTATGAGGAATATCATCTGCTACATCGCAGTCATAGAGACAGTTATTGGTAATGTGCTTATGTCTTTCTTATCTGTCTGATTGTAATACTTTTACTAAGATGTTTTGTATTATATTATATTTTCAATTGCACATGAGGATAAAGCTGACTTGGGAAGGTCGGCTGTGGCAAATTTCGAAATGGAGAACACTTTCGTTTTTGCTTTCCTATACATACAGGACTTTGCGTTGGAGCTCAAGCCAATGAACACAAGCAAGCAAGCTTTCCTATTTCTGTTTCAATTCTCCCCTGGTTGAACTTACGAGACATACTGCTCAAGCTGAGAAAGACTCCACACTCCAAAAGAAGCTCAGGGCGTTTGTATTCCTTGTCACCATGAAACTTTCATTGCCGAGGAGAATCACACCTTCAGGGAATGTGAGCCCTCTACAGGGATAGAAAACCCTCACGTGGTCAGTGCCTGCGAGTGTACTCATGATGCTGTAATACTCTGCACAGTCGGATTCTATAGACGTAGAGCCAGGAAATTCCGAGAGAAGGACAAGTGTGAGAAGTGTACTGAATGTTTTTTACCCGTCCGATCATGTGAGGGGTACTACAATACCGTCTGCTGACTAACTAATCACGATGCAGTTATGACCCCTGATGGTGTGTTTGTGAACAAATGAGTGGGAAGCTGGACAGTTCTTTAGGACATCCAGTGAGGAGTGCTTACCTTGTCCAGCTGGTACTTTCATGTCTGACCACAGCCACACATATAAGGATTGTTTAACATGTGAAGAACTATCTGAGAATAACTTCACCCAGGTGGTCATCACTAGACCATGCAGCAGAACCGCCCCAACTTTGTTTGGCTGTAAGGCTGGTCATTTCAGAGACCCCACAAAAGAATCTCTGCAGATAGAGGCTCCCTGTACACCATGTCGCATTTGTTATCGTCGTCTTGTTGACCGTGACATATTTCACGGCGTCGTTTTTGATAACGAGGATCGAATCGTCTCAACTGCTGCAACAAACCTCAAAGTGTCAATAGGTTAGTGTGTTATGGTTAAATGTTGTGTGTCTAACGTTTCCTAAGAGAAGCACATTGGTTTCTCGTCTGTCTTAGAATTGCTTTCAATTAATATAAAAATTAAAAAAAAATAATTAAATATAATTAATTAAACATAATTTTAGAAACGTGAAAAATGACCACCTATCAGTTCATTTGCTTGTCTAGAGTGTCCTCTGGCCTCTATGGATGTCAGTCGATGACTTAACCGTATTTCTCACGCTATTTCAGCGACCACAAGAACCCTCCAGCAACTGTATCCATAAGTAAAGTAAAGCACCCTTTCCCACCCCTTGAGACATATTAGATACATGGTGATAATTTTATATTTAATCTCATCTCTCATCTCATCATGTTCCTCTTGTACCTTGCGGTGTCGAGGTGAAGTATAAACATCGTGAGAGTGCCCGATTATGGGCTTCATATATCGATATTCCCATGGACTCTGCTATTCCCTCCGTGCAACGTTTACGTGGTCGGCATCTTCCTCTGTTTCCATCTGGTCTGTACATCATTGCTTGTTGTGGTATGCTGTTGACTGGTAACCTACTTGCATGGCCAAACCATTTGACTTGCTGCTTTCTAATAAAATCTAGTGCTGCTTTAACCCCCACTTTAGTCCTGATTTCTTCATTTCTGATCTTATCTCTTTTTGATTCGTTGAGTATTCTTCTCAGGAATCTCATTTCTGTTGTTGTGATTTTTATTTTATTCTTTTTCTGTCATTGTCCAAGTTTGGCATTGGTAGCATAGAGTTGGTAGGAAGATTGTGTTGTAATGTGCTTTCTCAGTAGCTATTGATACATGTATGTTCTTTAGTATTGGTGCCATTTGTCCAATGAGTTGATTTGACTTATTGCACCTATTTTCGATCTCGTCTTCTGATCTGCCATTTGATGATATTATACTTTATAGGTACTTGAAACTCTTTACTTGTTTCAAGGGGTGTTCGTTTAGGTGAATTGTTAGTGTTTGTTCTTCTTTAGTTATAGGCATTACCTCTGTTTTGCTTGGGCTAATTTTCATGTTATGTTCCCTATACATTTCGTTTAGGCTATTCATGTGGTCTTGTAATTCAGCTTCTGATTTTGCTATTAGTGCTTGGTCGTCCGCAAACAGGAGTTCTCTAATGGTTAGATTTGCAGATGCTTCTTCTTCTGTGTTCTCGTCATGCGGTATTCTTGCTGTCACTGTTTGGTTGGTTGCTATATTTAATAGCAAATTTAATAAAATGACTGATACTTTTGGCTCAGATATGATGTATTAGGAGCGTTCATTCTAAATCCGATCGTGCCGCACAGCGCGTAATTGCGTACGTTGAACATGATCATGTCATAGTCATGTGATAATTACTGTCCAATGAATAAAAGAGCATGTGTTTATCGTCCGATGATGCATAAGTTTTGTTTCTGACCGTTGAGAAAATGGCCAGGTTGATCCAAAATCCGTCCAGAGAAGCTCAAAGAGCGGTGATTCAGTTTCTTTTATTTGAAGGATATCGACAAGTGGACATTCATCGAAGAATACAGGCAGTGTACGGTAACAAATGTGTGTCGCAGAAAACAGTCACAGACTGGGCACTAATGTTTCGGAAAGGACGTCAGTTCACGACAGATCTTCGACGGCCGGGTCAAGGGCATATTGTTGCAACAACAAAAAATCCATCGCCAAAATTGATGCAGCGGTACAGATGAACCGTTGTCGAAGCATACGTTCGCTAGCGAAATAACTTAATGTGTCAATTGGGACAAATAAAAAGGTCGTTTGTAAGAAACTGCAATATCGGAAGGTATGTTCACGGTGGGTGCCACGGATGTTGACCGACCACCAAAAAGAGGAATGCACGGGGAGGTGTTTGAACCACTTGCCACAGGGTGGAGGGTGATGCATTTCTCTTCCGCATAGTGGCATGCAATAAATCATGGTGTCACCACTTTGAGCCGAGCAGCAAAAGAGAGAGCATGCAATGGAAGCATGCTGGATCAACAAAAGCCAAACATTTCAAGTTACAGGTTTCCGCTGGTAAGGTTTTGCTGAGAGCATTTATTTTTAACCATCAGGGGCTATTGTTGGCCGACTTTCAAGAACCTGGTGTCAACATCAACTCTACCTACTACTTGGAAACAGTAGACAAGCTGCAAAAAGCTATCAGGAATAAACGACCCAGCATGCTTTCTCGCGGTGTGATTTTGTTGCACGATAATGCTGGTTCGCATGTTGCAAAGATTGTGCAGGAAGCATTAACTTGGAAGAAGTGGGAAATTTTACAACATCCAGCCTATAGTCCTGATTTGTCACCATGTGATTTTCATTTGTTCGGACCTCTAAAAAAAGCTCTCAAGGGGCAACGATTTCACACAGATGCAGACGTAATTAACACGGTAAACACTTGGTTCAGTGAGCAACCACAATCCTTTTTTGCTGACGGCATTTGCCGCCTACTTAAGCAATGGGATGCTTGTCTGAATGTCTACGGCGACTTCTTCTGATCAACCCATGGTGCGGAATTCATTCAAAATGAATGCTTTGTTTAATTCTACCACACCTGTTAATGTTTCTGTCATGCTTTTGTAATAAAGCAATTGGAACGGGATTCAAGTGAACGAACCTTATACATTGTCGCTGAAATTGTGCGAATGTGTACATCGTATTTCATTGAAGGTATCATTCATTTTATTTCACATAACATGACATATAACTCTGCAGTATGCAACTGACAAGATGCAGCGAAATATACCAGGCAAGAAATCGTTCTATATTTTATTTATGGTGTCTGTGTTTACATTCACCAAGGGAATACGATGTTTAGGATTAAATGTGCTGGAAACCTTATATCACCCATGATGTTCCACAATTTCTGCTGTAAATCACAGTCGAAGGTTTTACCGTAGTCTATGTAGCAAGTATTAAAATCTACCCTGTACTCGCTGCATTTATCACAGATGGTTCTCGTGTTGAAGATATGGCCTCTGGTTCCTCTGCATTGTTTAAAACTTGCCTATAATTCACATATTTAATATTCTGATTTGCATTCGTTCCTATTCATGATAATTCGCAAGAGGATTTTGCTATTTGCTAACATAATTTATTAGTGCAATGTTTCAATTATTGGCGCATAGTTGCTGGAAATATAGTCTGTTTTTCTCCTTAGTGTTTGAATTCTATCCTCAGAGTTTTGTTTCTCAGGATTCTTAGAGGTTTGGATAATTGAGACCATATCTAAAGTTCACAGATAGAAACCAGATTGTAAATAGATATTTTCTATGTCCACAACTATCATTATAATGTGCGTTGCCGATAAACGTGAGCAGTCATGCCCCGTCACACTAAACCGTGATATGTCTCGTGTCAGGTTTGTGTTCATTTCCCGAGTGAACCTTTTCCTTCAGGCCAATATAGATAATAATCTCAGTCATTGTAGTGTGGTGGTTAGTGCAGCGCAAATACCGTAGCAATTTTCCTGTGCACAATTCTAGACAATGACGTCATTGGATTGTTTTCTTTGTCAGTACACCAGGCCAAGAAAGTACGGTCACAATATCTAGACTATTGTAGTATTCCAAACATGGCCAGAGACCGAGGTGTGGCTGTTTTGTTGCATTCTCATTAGTTTTGGCCCCTGGAGAGGGCACCATATACCACACTTTTTTCCAATTGGGACATATATACAAATCATTCTGTATTAAAAGGCTGGGTACAGGTCACTACAGGACATGGTCAGGAACTAAATCAAAGTCGCGAGGGTCATGCCTATCTGCTACAGCGCAGTCACGGAGGCACAATGAGCAATGTGTTTAAGTCTTTCTTATCCTACTGGTTGTGTTATTGTTACCAAGATGTTTTCTATTTTCAGAACCACCAGATGATAAAGCTGACGCGACAATGTCGCCTACTGTACATTTAGAGAATGGAGAACACTTTCGTTCTTGCCTTTTTATTCCTGTTTCACTTCTCCCCTGGTGGAACTTACGAGACACACTGCTCAAGCGGGGAAAGACTCCATACTCCTAGAGAAGGTCATGACGTCTGTATTCCTTGTCCTCATGGAACTTTCATTGCCGAGGAGCATCACTTCTTCAGGGAATGTAAGCCCTGTACAGTGATAGAAAACCCTGATGTGGAAGTGTTGGTCAGTGCCTGCAACAGAACTCATGATGCTGTAATACTCTGTACAGGCGGATTCTACAGACGTAGAGCCTGGGATATCCAACAGAAGGACAGGTGTGAGAAGTGTACTGAATGTCCGTTTCCCGCCCGACCATGTGAGGGGTACTACAATACCGTCTGCTGCCCACTTAATCACTATGCAGTTATTACACCGAATGGTGTGTTTGTGTGCAAGGAGAGGCCAATTATGTGTGGAGCAGGACAGCTCTTTAGGACATCCAGTGAGGAGTGCTTACCATGTCCAGCAGGGACTTTCATGTCTGATCACAGCCATAGATATAATGATTGTTTAAAATGTGAAGAACTATTTGAGAATAATCTCACCCAGGCGGTCATCACTAGACCGTGCAGCAGAACCGCCCCAACTTTGTTTGGCTGTAAGGCTGGTTACTTCAGAGACCCCACTCAAGAATCTCTACAGATAGAGGTTCCCTGTACACCATGTCGGATCTGTAATCGTAGTCTGACAGACTGTGACATGTTTCACGACGCTGTTTGTGATGACGAGGATCGAATGGTCTCAGCCGCTCCAACAAACCTCACAGTATCAATAGGTTAGTGCTTTATGGTTATATGTGTGTCCCTCGTTGCCTACGAGAACTATATTGGTTTCTCGTTTACCTTCGAATGGTTTTCAACTGCTGATTAGACCAATCGGAGCTTCTCGGTCGCCAAACACCTTGCTCTAGCTACAAAAGAGGTGCGATGATGTTGACAATGATGAACGTTGGAGGTGATGATGAGATCCTCGCTCTAGCAGAAGACGGTTTGACAAAAATGTGATGATAATCTACTCAACACAACACACAATTCAATATTTTAAAACAAGCAAAAGGATGTCACCTGAAATAAGACAAAAGCTAACAAAAACTGGATCACTGAAGAAACCTTGAAGTAGATGAGCGAAAGAAAACAATTTGAAAAGAAAATGATGAATATGATAAGTAAAAAAAAAGAAAGAAAAGATAAATATATACAGGCAAAATAAAGTGGTTAAATGAAAAGTGCAACAAAATTGAATTAAATTGTATTGAAGCTACACAAAAATATTAACAGAAAGATTAGTGATTTAAAGGCAGGAAAATCAGTTTAAACACTTGATGTTTTAAATCAAAGACATGAAAGGTATTAATGGAAGAAGGTGCTGTGGCTATGATACAGAGATGGAATAAATGCATATGAGAGTTATTTAACAGAGAAAGAACAACACTGACATAAGAAAGTATCCTTGAAGGGCAATGTATTCTAAAGAAAGAAGTCACTAATGCCATCAAACATATAAAGAAAGGAAAAGAAATGACTGGACCAGATGAAATCACTCAAGAAGAATCTGAAATAGAAATGTTATGTAGTTATTGAATGACACTCACAACAGTGGACGCTTACCTGGTGATATGCTGGCATAATGGTCTATATGTTTACCCAAGAGACCCGGAGCAATTGAAAGCGAAAAATAATGTACAGTGAACCTCATAAACCATGTCAGCAAACTTGTAAAGAGCAACAAGGAACATAAGCATTGAACATGAATTAAGAATAGTATGGATTTGTGGAAGGGAAATGAACAAATAATGTAATATGCATATTCCGCACTAGTGGAGAGGTAAGCTGGGATACAGAAAGATCTAGACTTTTACTTGTGGTTTAGTTTAGTTTAGTTTAGTCTAGTTTAGTTTGTGGTTCATAGATGATTAAGTGAAACACGATGAAATGATAAAAATGTTGAAGAATATTAAAACTTACCGGAAAGATCTCTAACAAAAAAAAAAAAAATAATAATTTATTGGAACCAAATATGGACAACAGGAATAAAGTGGGCAATTATGAAAAGAAACATGCATGGAATAAGTCACCGCATCACCCCTCTTTCTATAGCGAAATAAACATGAGACAGATCAAAGATAGACCAGAAGATTGAGTGGGAGGTTACAATATAAACAATCTGTCTTACACATAGGACACACTATTGATATATGAAACTTCAAGGGCTCGCAACAACGTTTGGGCACTGTAGCAATAGACAGTGAAAAAAGGGAATTTCCTTGAAAATAAAGACAACATACACAATTGTTATATAAAGGAAAAAGATAACACCAAATATTCATTTTAAGAACCGACATCACTGCACTCGGGGCATTTCTATAAGCACTCAGTCCACATATTGCACAGCCAGTGAAGAGTTCCAATACTAATGGTGCCTTTGCATTCTGATTATGCGTCCGTCTTGCATTACCACTGAGTAACGACTGTCGACCAGATCCTCTGACCATCCCTTGCTGCTGCATTCTCTCTAGACCATGATAGTCTATCTTTTCGTCTGTTTTTTTCATATTCTCCCAGAGGCCCTTCACCATATCTGCCTTATCATGCATCAAATTAAATCTCAATGACGCAACACCAGCCAGTCTGTCTGCGTGTTCATTTCCAACCACACAAGATCATCCTGGAGAAAAGATCCAGTGAATACTCACAACCCGTGATCTCTGAATCGATGCATGTCATTCAGCACAAAGCATGCCAGTCTTCTCCCTTGTCAAATTGCTTTGTGAATCAGTCACAGTCACAACATGCGTATACTGTTTGTTATCCAACCAGCGGAAAGCTGCAGTAACCACCCCCACCTCCATTCTCAGATTTGAGGTTGTGGTGTCGTATGCCAGGCCCTCCTTTACTAAACATCGGCCATTTTCTTTTGCTATGAATCCCCAGGTACATTTTTACCTCCTAACAACCAGCCATCGGTATAGACAATCACATCGCCAGGACGAGAGTAGTCATTGATATTACAATAGAAGGAAAAGTGCTTAAGTATATGGTGGTAAACATAATACTTGATGGAATATACGCAGCACAGATTAAGAACAAAACAGGCCTGAGCAAAAACTGCATTTCAAAAGATGGCAGGTGTCTTATGTCATAAATCAATTTAATTGAATGTCAGAAAGGGAGTATGCTATTTTTTATTCTGTTCTCCGATATGACAGTATATCTGGAATTTGTAAGATCAAATTAGGAAGAGTTTGGGGGCAGCGGGATGTAGTTTCTGAGACGAATGTTGAGAATACCTTTGATTGCCTCAATAACTATCAGTGATTGCCAGGAAGAGGCTAATGCCAGTAGAACATGATGTGCAACTGTACGGAAGAGACAACCAGGGTTCTGTGATCACGTGCTGAGAAGAGAGGCATTGGGGAACATGGACATGACTTGAAAGATCGGCGACAGAAGAGGTAGAGGCACACCTAGAGAAATGATGATGGGTGGAATAGGACGTGACACGGAGGGAGGTCATGAATAGGATTGATTCAGAACACCAAGGACCAAGATCTGTGAAGAGACGTAAAGGCCAAAGTCACCAGGCGAGGCACATGATGATGAATATAATTGTGCATTCAATAAACCATATGTGTGCATAACATTAACATTGATTTGTCTTCTATTTCAGGAGATGAAATTGCCTTGAAACAACTCCATGGCTCTATAGATGCTCATAAAAATAACCCACAATCTAAAAAAATCGATTGTGAGTTGCCCACCTCCAATGAACGTTTGGTTACTATTTGTTACTGGTTTTCTCAACTGATATTTGTTACTTTATTGATGGGGAGTATCCTGACACTTACATCAGTTATATTTCCACAGGAGCAACGTAATTTAACGGCTGACCACACATATGATAACACGTTTCACCTTTGTTGCAGAATCGAGGGACATGTTCATAAAATACGGTGGTTTACTATAATTAGCCTCTTTGTATTTTGCATATTTCAAAGTGTAGCCACATTTTCTTACACAAAACCAGGACTTGCATATGAGCTTACTGCTGTGTACACATTAATGACTCTCTCATTATTAATTGTTATGGCCAACAGCTATAATCTTTATTGTATGTTTTTATATTAACTATAAACTCAGAGCTTTCCAGAGAATGATAGCCGAAAGATGCGAACTTCTACCCTTAGACATATAAAGTTAAATTGCACCACAAAGGAAAGACATATTCACACTTACGAGGCAAAGTGAATCGAGAAGTTGATCAGAAGGATGTCATGCAAGTACAGCGGAAACCTCTTGACACCCTTCGTGCGTGTTAAGTTTATGGCTTCAGCCTCATATGTTTACACATCAGTCGACACTCTATATAGAAGTGCACAGTATCATAGCCGGCCGTGTTTACTTCCCTGACATTTGCTGGTGTCCGCTTTAGACTCAGTCGACATAGAAACCCACCTCAGTTAAAAATCATTCGCCACCTTGATGGGTATTGAACACATGGCGATCAGACAGGAAGGCAAGCGCGTTGGTCAATGGGCTATCGGGTATTCCTGGAATATCATGGATGTCGTATAATTTTCTGAACATGTTTAAAACGTGTGGGATGATAAAATGAGCTGACCGGCTCACCTCGTTGTGCAGTACTTAGAAATAGTGAAGACCTACTACTTCTGTCATGAGTCTGCGATTAATTGTTAGTGAGGTTTGATATATCACGCATCCGTCTGGTGTTTTGTGAGTGCGGTGTGGTATATTACATGGCCGTCTGGTGATTTTGTTGTGAGGTGATGTATATTACTTATCCGTCTGGTGATTATTTTTTTGGTGCGGTGTGATATATATATATAACATGTCCATCTGGTGATTTTGTTAGTGAGGTGTTATATATCACACAGCGTCTGGTGTTTTGTTAGTGTGGTGTGGTATATTAAATGTCCGTCTGGTGATTTTCACATTCAAGTATTGCTTATTACATTTCCGTCATATGATTTTAGTGTAAAGTGAGGTATATCACATGTCCGTCTGGTGATTTTGTTAGTCAAGTATTGTGTATTACATGTCCTTCATGTGATTTTGTTATACAAGTATGTTATATTAAATATCCGTCTGGTAATTTTGTTATGCAAATATGGTATATTATAGTACTATACCAGGGTGTTTTTGCGACGTAAATGGGGGGTCCAATCCTCATTTATTTTCACATACGCGGTAATGTGACATCATCACAATACATCACAACCTGGATCCACAAAATTAATATTTCCCGCGCTAAAGGATTTTACTGGTTCCGATCTTCCTGTTGGAATTTCCGGTCTTCATGTTACTGAATCGGTCTTCCTCTCCAAGGGATATAACTAAATACGTTTTCAAACATAAAATATAAAAGAAGTATTTAAAAAATAAAAAAATAAAGATGACAGTTCGTATTGCTTGTAGTGGGTGTCGCTTTGTAGGAACATCATCATTATACATATGTTTATGGGCGCTAGTTAGGGGTCCTGGTAAGGGTTACAGGTTAATGTTATGTTTATGATTACAATAGTATATAATGGCGTTTTCGATCCGGATTTGAAGATTCCATCGTCAGAAGTGCTAGAGTTTGTATCCTTATATATCATTTAAAATATGGTGAGTATTTATAAAAGTGACCGTTAGCGATATGTTGTTAAATGTGGTGGGTAACCGCTATGTATTGGATGTAGGGGTTATGGCTGAGTGTCATACGCCCTTCCTGGCGCATTGTGCATCGATATATGGTGCTGGCCCCATATTTTATAAATCAATCGGCGCTTTATGAGTGATTAGGTCAAATATCACGCATACCGTATTTACTTACAAGAACATTTTCTGGTACCCGTTTTGGCTGGTTCGTCCTTGGAACAAAGGTGAATTTAAAACAGTCTCCCGCATTTACTGGGATTCTGACATTAAAACCGCCTGGTCAGTGGGAAAGCGTGCTAACCACTGCGCTATAGTGACTCCCTATAGACAACAGTACGATATGAAAATAAACTACCACCTTGGCACCTTGCCGTCTTGACAGACGATAGTTTGTGCTTTAAAAAGGCATAATAACTTTTAACTATGGCGGTAGCGAGTGTGACTGATAAGGCCAATTTGCGCTGTAAATGTCCGTTCACAGTGGGTGCATCTGAACACGTGGTCATTTCCACCATCATGCACCATCTTACGTCTCAAACGCTTGGTGTGTGACTTTTCTGCAATAATTTTCTCCTTTGACTTTATTCCATTTCTGATATTTGCCCTCCATGCAACACGTTCAGCGGCGACTTGCTCCCAATGTGCATTTTCAATGCCTGTATCAATCATGTCCCGCTTACACACATCTTTGTATCGGAGTAGAGGCCGACCCTGAGATCTCTTACCCATCTGTAATTCACCAAAAAAGATATCCTTTGGTATTCTACCATCATCCATCCTCCTAAGATGTCCTATCCATCTAAGTCTACGAAGACTGAGCATGGAATAAACTGTCACACAACCTGATCTTTCCAATACTTCAGTATTTGTGATTTTGTCTTGCCACTTAATACCAAGAATTCTTCGCAGACACCGCATATGAAAGCTGTTTAAATTGTTCTCTTGGTGTGGGTAAGTTGTCCAGGTTTCACTGCCATAGAGAAGAGTACTAAGGACACAGGCTTGATAGACAAGGACTTTTGTTTTGGCAGTAAGCTTCCTGTTCTCCCAGACTCTTTTTCTTAACCTGTTCATTGTTGTTGCTGACTTACCAATCCGGATGTTGATTTCCTGATCTAGGGATAATTTGCTATTTACCACTGATCCTAGATATGTAAAATGGTCTACTATCTCTAGTTCGGCGTCGTCAATAAAGATTGATGGTACCCCATGTGCAAGACCAGGGATGGAGTTATTGCCTCTCCATAGCAAAAAGCCTGGGCTAAAATATAGAGATCATGTGTTGCCCATGCAGCATGATCCCTCTCTCGGCCTGCCTAGTTCACTCCATAGGAAAGGTAACACCCCTACATCTGGAACAAGACAAGCTGCAGAAGCTGCCGGATCAGCAAAGCAATGCTCTAACTGTCCGCCTGTCGGAGCTTCGATCCTAGACCAGTCGCCAACCAAGGCTTAGGGCCTGGTCTGCCCTGTCATGACAATTTTGTCTTTAGCTTGCATTTCCTCGCACCAGGGTAAGACTTGTACCCTCCCAATTGTGCTCTTCCGCCCGAAGCCGTTGGCACAATGTGGGGTGTCGGGTTTGGTAAGCGCCGCCCAACGTTCGGCGCTAACAGAAACCAGGTAGTACCGTCTACTGTTATACGGTAGCTCAGTCATATCTGACTAAGACCTGACTGGAATGAACTTACTAGAAAAAGTATAACTGATATTTTAAAAACCCAAAAGAGACAAGGATGCAGAAGCAAATGTAAGCAACACCAATTAAAAAAAAAAACCTGGACAGCTTCCATATATAGCAATTTTATCTATATTTTTTAAATATATTATCTATATGTAGATTTCACATGGTAAATTTGGTTTTCACTTTACTAGAATCATTCTCTCTACATGCATAGCTTAAATCTTTGTTTGTTCTGTCTTAATTCACTGGAGACATTACATTGTCTGTCCTGGCTACAGATATTGCAGTGTCTGTCTTTGATATAGACATCGGTCTTTATTCTAGATACACTCATTGTTGTGCATATCTTTGACCCAGACATTACATTGTCTGTCTTTATCCCAGACATTACATTGTCTATCCTAACTACAGATATTGCGGTGTCTGTTTTGACCCAGACATTGCATTGTCTGTCCTAGTTACAGATATTGTGTTGTCTATATTTATAACAGACATTACATTGTCTATCCTAGCTACAGATATTGTGTTGTCTATATTTGTAACAGACATTACATTGTCTGTCCTAGCTACAGGTATTGTGTTGTCTATATTTATAACAGACATTACATTGTCTGTCCTAGATACAGATATTGTGTTGTCTATATTTATAACAGACATTACATTGTCTGTCCTAGCTACAGATATTGTGTTGTCTATATTTATAACAGACATTACATTGTCTGTCCTAGCTACAGATACTGTAATGTATATCTTTGTCGCATACGTTACGTTTGTCTACCTTAATTGCAGCCTTTAAAGTGCCTACCCTTAACATGGACTTTACATTGTCTACCCTTAAACACAGACATTACAAGGTCTACCCTTGACACAGACTTTACATTGTCTATCATTAAATGCAGACATTACATTCTGTACCCTTTGACAGACTTTACCCTTCACATTGTCTATTGATGCCTACAGACATTAGTGTCTGTTCTAGTTAAGTCTGTTTCAGCTACAGACATAACAACCTATTCTTTATTCTTTAGACACGGACTGCCTGCCTTTGTTGCAGACCAAGATATAATGTTACAAAGTCTGTGTCTGCAATCCTCATCACAGACATTACAGTGCCTGGTCTAGCTGTGCACATTGCTGTTACAAGACATGCACAAACCAGACCACTTGCTCATTTATAGATTTCTATATCTGTAGATGCATTTGAATAATAGAATATGTACATAAATTGTAAAAAAACTTGCCTGTGAAAGGGGGGCTTCATATCCAGGTTTTAGAACCTCTGAAGTAACACGTCAATTGTACAGGAAAATAAACTAGCATCAGGAAATCTGCAGTAATGGCTGTCACTAAAATAATAACAAGTCGACCAGTTCACAGAGATATTCGTCCGGTTTGGTATTAACATTACTTACATTTTTGTGTTAAATTTTAATTTATAATTCAGTAATGGTTACATATTCCTGCAGTTTTACTGCTATAATATTTACATTTTTTGTGATAATTATTATTTTATAACATGGTGTTGGGAATATAATCCTGATTGTGTTTGCTATAATATTTACTGCATTTCATTAACGGACTTCCGACGGAACGTTAATAAGTAAGCCACACATGGCTGTAGAAATATAACTAAATATGATAACAACTTGAAACGAGTTTATTTTTATACATGCATTGTCCCTTTATTTGTCAACATATTTTCCACCAACATTGATGCACTTATCCCATCGTTTTATCAGTCCTAACAAACCCGCTGCATAGAACCGCGTGCCCTCTTTTCAATTATCCCACAAAACTGTGTAACTTACTTATTGACTCGCACTCGTACCATTTTCTACCCAGTTATGCATCGCTTCACGGGACAAACATTTGTTAGCATAAACACTGAAAATCCACCTAGGAGGGAGACATTTCGCGAATGACGCCAAAGTTGAGTGTGAAGTAAAAACGTGGTTTACAAAACAGAGCACACTATGCAGCGGGTTTGGGAGGACTGATAAAACGATGGGATAAGTGCATCAATGTTGGTGGAAATTATGTGGACTGTATTATGAGAAATAACGGGACAATCTCATGTCATCTCATCTCATCATGTACCTCTTGTACCTTGCAGTGTCGTGGTGAAGTATAAACATCGTTAGAGTGCCCGATTATGGGCTTCATTTATCGATATTCTCATGGCCTCTTCCTCTGTTTCCATCTGGTCTGTACGTCATCGCTTGTTGTGGTATACTGTTGACTGGTAACCTTGCGTGGCCAAACCATTTGACTTGCCGCTTTCTAATAAAATCTAGTGCTGCTTTAACCCCCACTTTAGTCTTGATTTCTTCATTGATGATCTTATCTCTTCTTGATACGTTGAGTATTCTTCTCAGGAATCTCATTTCTGTTGCTGTGATTTTTCTTTTCTCTTTTTCTGTCATTGTCCAGGTTTGGCATGTATGTATGGCAAAGGGACAATGTATGTATAAAAATAAACTGCTTTCAAGTTGTTATCGTATTTAGTTATTTTTTTTTTACAGCCATTTGTGGCTTCCTTATTGACTTCCCCTCGTAAATGTGTGTTTGATAGCTCGCAGTAAAGAATACCCTAAAGGATGCATCACGTCTGCTAAACAAGTGGAGGCAACTATCTACGCCGACAGTAAACATACATTTATCGGGTTACGTGAATTACCCAGTCTGTAAAAGATGGCACATCAACAAAATCTTATCCAGAATATTTCACACGATGGGGAAGAGCTTATCAGTTGAAGTACAAAATCAGCTTACATCACAGAATGAGAACATGCTAGTAAATGAAATAAAAAAGAAAAGAAAACCGATGTGGAGTCCACCAGCGTATTTCCTGTATTTAATAAACAACATTGCCGTCTATAAAATGTCGTAATGAAAACTGATTGAAGGCGTTGAAATATTAAAAATTTGTATTTTATTGAAACAAAAACAAATACAGAAGATTTAAAGATTCTTGAAAGTAAACAACCGTTTCGAGTTATGTTGTAAAGAAGAGCACAATGGAACATGCTGGGCACATTATAAGCTTAAGCTGATGAAAGTCATGACACGTTTATGAAAGTCACAGCATGCTTAAGAATGTCATGACTGTTTTATGAAAGTCACGACACGCTTATGGAAGTCATGAGACCTTTATAAAAGTTATGAAACTTTATAAAAGTCATGACACCTTTATGAAAGTCATGAGACGTTTATGAAAGTCATGACATCTTTATGAAACTCATGACACATGTATGAAAGTCACATCGTAGGAAAAAGATGATGGGGGACATTAGACCACACGCCTTGCACTCACATTTGGAAACCTCACGCATATGATGGAAATGAGTGGATTGTTGCCTTCCAGGCTGTAGAGACGTCACGATTCGAGACATTCTTCATGTCGTATAAGAGAGAACGACTGGAACGAGAGTCCTACAACAACAACAGGAAATGGACCATCATGTCTGTATGTGTGCCCAAAATACGTCATGTGCCGAAACGTGATCTTGTTTAGTAATGATCTAATTCACAATTTGTTTACGTCTTTTGTATTTTTCATTTGTTTTTACATCATATTTTTCATATTTATTTATATGTCCAGCTGCAGAATCTGTTGGACATGGGAAATCTGAAATGTCGACAATAAAAGTCATGTAAACTAAATGACCCTTGTCCACGCCTGGAGGTGTATTAGGCACATGGTGCTATCCCCATATACTATAACCCAGCAGGTTGATATGTGGATCTCACGTGAGCTGCCTTTACTTCCCTGAATATTTACTGGCAGCCATGTTGGGCTGAGTCGACCTGACCGCCCAGGTCAGCTTCTAGAACAATCCTGGCCTCGATGGGGATTCGAACACATGGCGGTAGGCAAGCCTGCCAGCCAGTGCACCACCACGTCTCTCACAGTGCAAGCATGTGGTCTGGCAATCAGCATCAATAAGTCTGCGGTCGTGGTTTCTACTCAAGGGACAAAGTCTACCAATTCTTAGAAATTTGCTTCAGTGCTTTCTAGCCAGATTGTGTCATCAGCACGTCTGCGGTTGTTAACAGATTGTTCACAGATTGGTACTAAACGCTTTTTTTTCATTGCTTCCTTTAGCAGCTTTATGACAGTCACACACCTTTATGACAGTCATGACACCTTTATGACAGTCATTACACCTTTATGACAGTCATGATACCTTTATGACAGTCATGACACCTTTTGAAAGTCGTACCTGATGCCAGAGTGACCAGAGCATCAAGCAGACGAACAGTACTCAGAGGAAAAACCAGACGAACGCATAATAAGACTGCAACTGGTATCTTTAGTAATGAAACTCTTCGCTGGTTGTTGAAGACGAGAACGGAGCACGTATAGGAATGTCCCTAAAGCTGTGATATCTGTTCTTGACTCAGCTTACCTCAACTCTGGTGACGTCACCTGTAGACACATCCCTGTCCTGAAACTATTAGTCCAGAAAGCGTTGACTTACTTCTCACACTGATGGCCAAGTTTGGAATGTCTTTATATTGACACAGTTTCTATTCAACCCTCAGGGCCATAAACTGGCATACATGATGTTTATTGTTTGTTCATGTTAGTTGTTTATGTAGTATAGTTTTTATATGATATTTAAATTAAATATTCCAAATTCTTCTCAGGGTTGTGCTATTTATATATGTATTATCTGAATGGTGTTGGTAAAATAACCTTGCTGTGTTTGCTAGAATATTTACAGCTTTCCATTTTTTGACTTCAATATGGGTTTGATAGTCTCCCGGGATGATTCCACTAGAAGATTCATCACGTCTGCTAAAGTGTGGCGGCAATTGTCTGCATCGAGAGTAAATAGACATTTATCAGATCAGATGAATTATCCAGATTGTAAAAGGTGTGATGACAAAATATAATCTTAATCGGATCAAACCACACGATGAAGTAGAGCTCATGAAATGAAATTGGAAAAACAAAGAAAATCAGTTATCAGTTATAAGTTGGGGTATCTTCGTTGCACTCCGGACATGTCCACAGGTGCTCAGATCCCCCCCCCCCCCCAGCATATGCATCAGCGTCCGGTGGCTAATAGTGCCAGTTCTATGTTGGTTGACAAGGCGCCTCGTTTTCCCGATGTACCTCTCTCGTCTGGCTGTGCCGATTCTTACTCCCAAGTCTTTCATCCTGGACAGCGATGTGGATTCACTGACGTCAAAGTCCTCTGTTCTCGCCAAATCTTTAAGGACGTTAATAACATCGGCACGATCCATGGGCTGGCCATCTACAGGGGGTGCAGAGCCAGCCAGTTTGTCAGCTCGTTCATTTCCCTCGACTCCCGCATGTCCCGGGACGAAGATGAAGGTGACTTTACGGACAACAGACTTCCGCAGCGATTCAGTCCACTGTCTACGTACAGATTCAGCTTCGACCTTCTGAATCATGCTCATTGAATCACTTAGTACACACACGTTGGTATAATGCTGTGATTCCAGCCATATGAAAACCTGTGTAACTGCCATCACCTCCATCGTCATGCTGCTCGTGGTCATAGAGTGGGCACCACTGGATTCTTGAACGGTTCGGCCCGCCGAACGGGCTGTAAATGCCCACGCACTTCTCTGCTGCTTTACAACAGATCCATCTGTATAGATGAGCACTTCGGGGCTATCTGAGTGTTCATAGATGAGCGCGTTAACCTCTGCATTGACAGCGGCAGGGATTCTGCTCTCTGCACCGTCTGTCGAGTGTGATAATGCAGGAGAAAGTGCACTTAAAAGCTGGAGGCACCGACACCCATTCCTTGCCGGGGTTGATACTAGTAAGACTGCAGACCTGTCTGACGACATCTTCCGCCCGACCCATCCATGATTTGCCCCTCTTTAGCCTGTCACCCTTTTCTCTGAATATAGCGTCATGCAGAGGGTGCTGCTCATCTGCACTTATTTTTTAAGTATGCACGAGCTCTCCAGATCTTGATCCTGTGTTCCATTGTCGGGAAGTCAAGGAGGTATCTCATTGCTACACAGCTGGTGTCTCTCGTGCAGCCCAAAATGATGCGCATGGCTTCGTTTTGTACCTTTTCAAGTCTTCCAATCTGTGTAGGGCTGACAGTGAGGATGGCCAGGGCATACTCGATGCGTGAAAGCACAAGTCCTTGGAACAGAAGTATTAGCAGTCTTTGCTCGATATTGGCAGTCGCCATGACTCTCATTGCTGACAAACCTTTTCGAGCCTTCGTTATGACATAATCGACATGATCTCTGAAGGACAGGCTACGATCAAGCCTCACGCCAAGATATGTCATTAGACTGGGTTCTACTCAAAATGCTCCCATCCATTCTTACTGCCGGCAGGTCTGTTTTCACAATATGGTTGTTTAGTTAGAACCATGTAACCGTTGCCTTTGCAGGGTTGACAAGGACATCGGCATCAGCACACCATGAGGAAATTCGATCTAGTTCGCCCTGCATATCATTGGCAACCGCCTGTCTATCTCGACCCTGTCGATACACGAGGATGTCGTCAACGAATGACAGAGTCCTACCCCTCCTGTCCAACTGTTGTTCAGTGATCGGCACCGTATACACGTTGAATAGTACTGGTGACAGTGGTGAACCCTGCGGCAATCCTGGACATATCGTTATCGGCTCAGAAGACCAACTCCCGCATCTTAGCACCACCTTCCTTTGGAGCAGAACTGCAGCTATCCATCGTACAAGGTGAGGGTGCACTTTCAGTCTGAGGAGGGTTTGCATCAAGTGCTCGAAAGATACTCTGTTATATGCGTCCTCTAAGTCTATGGCGGCCGCACATGTCTCTTCTCTGACCTGAAATCCTTCGTAAACATCTTGAGCAAAGACCGCCGCTTTCAGCCATGACTCTTTGTTGCGTCTGTATACTCCAAGTGTGGGCGGGAAGCAGCCGAGCTGTTCCAAGCCACAAGCAAGTCTGTGTGCTACAATTTTCTCCAGTAGCTTGCCAACAGTATTCTGCATCGTAATGATTCTCTAGCCGCTTATCTTGGAATGGTCTTTGTTCGGTTTTGGCAGCGGCAGCAAGTAGCTGTGTAGCCATTCTTCTTTGACCTGACCCCTCTGGATACTGGAGTTGAATTCTCTGGTCTCTGGCCAGTTCTTCCATGTCATCATCTGATATCACCAGTAGGTCACCATATCGGATGCCGTCTGGGCCTGGGGCGGTGTTAGGTGATTTCTTGAGCATCGCACGCAATGTCTCAGCTGTGATTGTCCATTCTTCGTCTGTCCCGACCCCCTCGCACAACTGAGAGAGTGTCGTTGTGGTCCTCTGTCTGGCGGGCTCGTCTTTCTGGTCAGTCTGTTCTATGTAGCGTGCAAGAAGGGCCTTACCTTTATCCGCATCCGACTTTTTCCATGCGAGGTCTGTGCCTTAAAAGTCTGGAATACCCCTACGTTGTGCAGCACCGATCATGCTCTTGTGGAGCCGCCAGATTGTCGCAAGAGATCGCTCGGAGCACACCTTCCTGCAGAACTCGTCTTATTTCTCGGCCTTGGCATGCTTGGCGCAGGATTTGAATAAAGTCGTCGTCCTAACGACCTCAGTCTTCAGGTTCGCCAACTCAGCCTGTGGCATGTTAGCCTTTCTGGCCTTTTGCCAGTCTTTGACAGCCTGCCTCTTTCCCAGCCATGCCTTCTCGACCTCTCCATTCCATCATGGTGGCTGCAACCATCTTTCTTGTCTCCTGCGGGAGGAAGTTAGTTTTCTTCTTCTGATCTTGCTTATGGCGTCTTGACCAGTGTTGTCGTACGGGAAGGCATTTGTCTTGTTTCTTTGACTCATGGCCCTGTCTTTCTTGATCAGGATGACACAAGAAAATGAACGAACGAACGAACGAACCAATTTTATTTTTCGAAGGGTTAAGAATTGGGTACGCAGACCCGTCTAACATTCTGCCCTTCTATAACACTTTCATAATTTATTTAATTCACACATCATTCAAGGCTATTTGAGAACAGCAACAATATAAAATTAAGAGGGACTTATCAGCTGACATCAGGGGACAAAAACAAAAGAAAGAACGTATCAGCTGAACGAAAGAATAAGGTGATAACTCACACGTTGAATAAGAGCTTATCCGTTGAAGGACATTATCATAGTAAATTACAGAATGAAAAATGTTTTAAGGAAAGAAGTCGAATCCAATAGAAACTTTGCTGTAATTAATAAACTATGTCGTTTTCTATAAAATGGCGCATTAAACATCGAAGTGAGAAATTGCTATTATTTATAAAGAATCACCACTGTAATCAACATGTGCCTTGCTAAATTGCCTCTGTGTGCATATGTCTCCTCAGATCTCGGTCTCTGGTGTTCTGGTGCAAGTCTGTTGATCATACTCACCCATGCCTTAGACTGCCGGGAATGATGTTTCTCGAATCGCCTCTGCCTTTTATACTATCTTTCTTTCCAGTCGTCACTGTATTCTCCAGTGCCGCTCTTCTCACTGTATGCCTAGAGACTACTGTGGGTCTTTTCCTTACAGTTCTGTATACAGTTCCACTGTAGGTAGTCTCTTCCATATTGATACAGGCATTGATAATGCACATTGGGAGCAAGTCGCCGCTGAACGTGTTGCATGGAGGGCAAATATCAGAAATGGAATAAAGTCAAAGGAGAAAATTATTGCAGAAAAGTCACACACCAAGCGTTTGAGACGTAAGATGGTGCATGATGGTGGAAATGACCACGTGTTCACATGCACCCACTGTGAACGGACATTTACAGCGCAAATTGGCCTTATCAGTCACACTCGCTACCGCCATAGTTAAAAGTTATTATGCCTTTTTAAAGCACAAACTATCGTCTGTCAAGACGGCAAGGTGCCAATGTATAGTCTCTTCCATACAACCATTGTTGGTTAGCCTTCCCGTGCAATGTGTTCCCAACATTCGTCCCAGATGCCTTCAAGCGCATTCTAAAGTGTTCGTTCACATCCTATAATTCACATGCCATACAACAGAACACGTTTCCATAAATCGACATCTTCCACACAACATCTCAACCACACATCGATATGTTCCCACACATCACCATCTCAACCACACATAGACACTTTTCCCAAACATCAACATCTCAAACACACATCGATATCTCCCAAGAACATCAACATCTCAACCACACATCGACATATCCCCAAACATCAACATCTCAACCACACATCGACATCTCCCCAAACATCAACATCTCAAACACACATCGACATCTCCCCAAACATCAACATCTCAACCACACATCGACATATCCCCAAACATCAACATCTCAAACACACATCGACATCTCCCCAAACATCAACATCTCAAGCACACATTGACATCTCCCCAAACATCAACATCTCAAACACACATCGACATCTCTCCCAAACAATCAACATCTCAAACACACATCGACATCTCCCCAAACATCAACATCTCCCCAAACATCAACATCTCAAACACACATCGACATCTCCTCAAACATCAACATCTCAAACACACTTCGACATCTCCCCAAACATCAACATCTCAAACACACATCGACATCTCCCCAAACATCAACATCTCAAATACACATCGACATCTCCCCAAACATCAACATCTCAAACACACATCGACATCTCCCCAAACATCAACATCTCAAACACACATCGACATATTCTCAAATCGTCACCCAGTTGATGTTGTAAGTGATTTACCTGATCTAACATCGTCAAATAGATAAACACAAAGGAGTCTCTGCGGCGAAGTGGTCAAGCCGTTTGACTCGTGCTCCGAAGGTTGTTGGTTCGATTCCGGGCCGCGTCCTTTGGTTTACGAGTTAAATGTTTCGGAGACTCCTGTGGGTCGTCGCTAAAAGCTGCGGAGTTCGTGCTTTGTGCGACGCTTTCCGTGTTGCGGAAAGAGACCGAGCCATATGGGATAAAACCCGATGCAATGAAGTCAATCCTGTCGACTTTTAAGCGACTTTGTTTTGGTAAACACAAATATGTGTAACTATTAATCTGTAAACAAATGTATTAATATAACCACGCCAGCGTGTGTATTATTATTATTATTGATTGTTGTTTGTTATGACTGTCTAGTATTCAGTGAGATGAGTTGAGTTGAGTTGAGTTAAGAACCGACATCACCGCACTCAGGACATTCCCATATGTGCTCCGTCCCCTCGTTCAACAGCCATAATTTCACTATGCAGTGGATGTTTGTGTGTTTGCGTTAACTCTGAGGTAGGCGCGTGCAATGCAAACTTGTATTCTCTCTTCAATGGTTGGAAATTCTGTATCTCTTGTACATCCAAGAATAATGCGCATAGCTTCATTCTGTATCCTTTCTATCCTTTCTATCTGCTTACGGCTGAGAGTCAGGATTGCCGTTGCATACTCCAAAACAGACATGACCAGCCCCTCGTACAGAAGACATAGATGGCGCTGCTTACAGTTTACTGCCGCCATCACCCGCATCGCAGCCAAACCTCGCTTGGCCTTTGTTATCACCTGGTCTATGTGCTCATTATAAGCAAGGCTTCGATCAAACCGTATCCCCAGGTAATTCATTGCCTGCGTTTTTTCCACCATCTCTGAACACAGCATTACAGTTGGTGTTGGAGTGTTGACAAAATGATTATTCAACGAGAACCAAGTCACTTTTGCCTTTGTTGGGTTGACCATTGCCCCAGCTTCATCACACCAAGTAATTATGCGTTTGAGTTCGGTTTGTAGTTCCACAGCAACCTGCTCTCTATCCTTACCCTGACGATACACTAAAACATCATCGGCATATGACAATGTCCTGCCAGGTCCAATGATCTGCTCACTGGTGATTCTCACTTTGTAGGCGTTGAACAGTACCGGAGATAATGGTGATCCCTGTGTTAGGCCAGGATATATTGTTGTTGGTTCCGAAGTCCAACTGCCACATCTAAAATCTACTTTCCATTGGAAGAGGGCTGCAGCGATCCAACTAAGGAGGAATGGACTTACTTTTAGTTCAAGAAGCTGAAGCATTAAAAAATCCAATGGTTCTCTGTTGTATGCGTCCTCATGATCAATCGCTGCAGCAAAGGTTTCAATGCCTGAGTGGAAACCTTCATAGACATCATGGGCAAAGACTGCTGCATTGGTCCAGGTTTCTCTTTTTGGACCGTACCCACCCAAGGTAGGTGGGAAAACACCTTGCTTCTCTAGCAGGCTTGATATTTTCCTGGCAATTACCTTCTCCAGCAGCTTACCTATTGTATTCTGCATGGTTAGAATTCGATATCCCTGAATTTTTTTGTGTTCTTTGTCAGGCTTCGGCAAGGGAATCAGATAACTGTGTAACCACCACTCCTTGATGCTAGCACTCTCTATACTGTTGTTGTACATGTCTGCTAGTTTCTCTAGCTCATTGTCGGTACACCTATTGATGTTGTCGTATCTTATGCCATCAGGCCCTGGAGCGCTGTTGTTTGATCGTCGAAGTACATCCTTGATTTCTTTCACTGTCACTGTTTCTTCATCCGAAGTGTTCTGGGCCTTGCACCTGTCTGAGGTGACCTCCTTGGCCAGATTTCGGCCTCCCATGTCTGTCTGGTTGCTCTGCTCTAGATAGCGTTCAAAGAGGTCTTTGCCCTTGTCATCGTCAGTCCTCTGCCAGATGAGGTCAGCACCTTGGAAGTCAGAAATGCTCTAATTCTTGACTACACTCCTAATGCTTTTATGTAGTCGCCAGAACAATTTCAGTGACTTGTCTGTGCTTACGCTTTGACACACCTCTGCCCATTTTTCGCTTTTAACCACCTTGACCAGTTTTTTGAAATGGCTTACTTTTGTGTGCATCTCTCTTTCTAAGTGCATGCAGGGACTAGGATGACCAGCTCTGTTCTTCTTGGCATTTTGCCATCTCCTTACAGCACTACGCTTATCCACCCAAGCCTTCTCCATCTCGACATTCCACCAAGGTGGCTGTTCCCAGCGTTTTTTCCTGACCTGAAGCTTTCTGCGCTTGTCACGTCTTATTTTACTCACCACATCTTGCCCTGTACTGTCATACTGGAAAATCTTTACCTTTAGCTTCTGGTGCCTGGTTCTGCCTTTCTCCACCAATATGCTGCAAGGGTGGTGGTCACGGCCGTGGTGTCCTAGGATACCCCATCTACACACTGTAGTGAGTGAAGGTTAAACCAGGACCAGATCACTGTTGATACAAACAATGTCAATGGTTTCAAGTGCAGTCTCGAGCTCCTCTCCCTGTGTATTAGAGGAAATGTTTCCGCATAATCTGCTTTTAGCGTTGAAGTCGCCACAGAAAATAACATTTCTCTCGTGACCTAATATGCCACTTAAGCACTGCCACTTCTGGGCGTTCATACACGCGTTGCGGACATAAACATTAACCAACACGCATGGTATAGTGGGATGAATTCTCAACGCCTGTATTTGTATATCGTCACTGTCCCAACTGGACATGTCTAGCTCTGACGCCACAATGCTGTCGCGAACGAGAAACGCCATTCCCAGATGTCGTCTGTTGTAGAAACATTTGAAGCCGGCAATTCGGAGTAGCTGACCGCCCAGTATCGTCTCCTGGAGTGCTACAATATCGTTCTTGTAAAATAGAGCCCCGTTGTTTTACGCTGGCGCAGTTCCAATACAGAATACGGATATTCCTGAGTCCTAGACGGTGACACTTGAGTCTAAAACGTCTCAAACCACCACGCTTATCTTGCTTCTTTATGCCTTTATCCACGCCGCCTCGTTAGGTTGACTGCTGACCGCTCGGAGAACACACGTTGTTCCGCCATGTTGAAAAACCGAATACACAGAAATACACAGAAACAACACACGCTGCCAAAATTCTCTCAAGGATTGCTTCGCTCGATGCACGAACTTCGTAGCATCCGCGCAGATTTTGAGTAGAAACTCCTGGCTTTACATCCTGGCACACACATTACACGCAAGAGTTGAATAAATCCATCTCCTACGCGAAAAAGATAACGATCACAAAACAACCCAACCGTCCGTCGCCATGTTGAAACTTGAAATCTTGAAACCGGAAGCCATTGACATTACAATTCTCCACTATACATACAATAAATTTTGGCGTTTAATGTGTGTTTTAGGGTTAATTTTTAATAAACTTCTATGGCTGTCTAGCTTATTTTTAAACCAGATTTTCACAAAGCGCTTAATGTTGATACATGGGTACTATGGAAGCCTGGTGAATTAGCTATCATACTGAGCCGTGCAAAAGTTTATTAATGCATCCAACTGTGGATACTCGGGGTAACTCGAGGGATGGAATAAATCATTTTTTCTGTCGTATTGATTTCGGTCTCCTCACCGAAGTTGGTCGATATCAATATGACTGGGGTACGATTACACCACGTGACCACCGCCGCAGTGCCCCACACCCGCCCGGTCGGTGCGCGTCGGATCTCGCCGGTTCGCGTCGGATCGGTTCGCCCGCTCGCCCCGGAAGTAGTCATCACGACAACCGGAAGTGGTCACCAAAACCCAAGAAAATACCCGCCAATTTGTGAAAAAAATGTGGTCCGAAATGGATCCGGTTTTTGACGTCGTCAATACGGAGGTACACCCTGCGTATAGTAGAAAATGACGTCATCAGCTGGATCCGGATCCATAAAATATAAGCAAAGAAGTCAGTGAAACACCAGAGAAACAACATGTTTTTATCCTAGGGGATTTCAATGCCAGGATAGGCTCAGACCACAAATCTTGGCCTTCATGTCTAGGACAGTTTGGCGTTTGGAAGATCAATGACAATGGACAACGTCTCTTGGAATTCTGCAGCCACCATAATCTGTGTGTGACAAATACCTTCATTGACACGAAACCTCAACACAAGGTGCCATTGATTGATTGATTGATCTAGGAACCGACATCACAGCATTCGGGACATTCCCAGAAGCGCTCCGTCCCCATCCTCAGCATCAAAGGGCCATTGAGGCACTCCAGATCAAAGATCTGGCACCAACTCGACCTGGTGCTCACTAAATGCAGCAACCTCCGCAATGTACGGCTGACTCGCAGCTACCATAGTGCTGACTGCGACACCGACCAGTTACTCGTCTCCAGCAATGTGAAGATAAAGCCCAAGAGAATCTACAGAAGCCGAACAGAAGGAAGACCACGCATTGACACCAGCAGCATCCAAAACAAAGAGAAGGTCAACAAATTCACTCAGACTCTAGCGGAGACTCTAACTGGCCCCACAAACGGAACTGCCACCGAGAGATGGAGTCATTTTCGCGACAACATCTACAATACAGCACTATCAACATTTGGCAAGAAGCAAACTAAGTCACCCGACTGGTTTGAAGCACACTCTGAAGAGATGCTCCCAGCCCTGCACATAAAGAGACGTGCATTCTCAGTATATAAAACATCACATTCGGAGAAAACATTGCAGGCATTGAGAACGGCCAGAAATAGAGTACAACTGATGGCAAGAAAATGTGCGAACAAATACAAACTTGTGCAGACACTGGAAATATAAGAGGAATGTACGAGAGCATCATGCGAGCTGTCGGTCCATCAAAAAATAAGCTGGCCACTTTACGATCAATAGAGGGGGTAATCATAAAAGATCGAGCGAAACAAATGGATCGCTGGGTGAATTCACTCAGAGCTATACTCAGTGAAGAACACTGTCGGAGAAGAAGCTCTGGAAGCCATCGATAAACTGACCACCATGCATGCACTGGATAACGAACCATGCCTCACAGAAATCAGCGAAGCGCTAGACACTCTCAAATCCGGCAAGGTACCAGGAAAAGATAGTATTCCACCTTAAATTCTAACATGTAGCAAAGAAACAATCATCCCAGAACTGTATGCAATACTTCAGATGTGCTGGAAAGAAAAATCAGTACCACAAGATATGAAAGACGCAAACAGTGTTACCCTTTATAAACAAAAAGGCGACAGAAGTGACTGCAACAACTATCGCAGCATTTCCCTACTCAGCATACAGGCAAGAATTTTGCTGGAGTAATCCTTCAAAGGTTACACATTCTTGCTGAAAGAATCTACCCCAAATCACAGTGCGGAATTAGACCCAACAGGTCCACCATCGATATGATTTTCTCACTCCGGCAGCTCCAAGAGAAGTACAGAGAATAGAAGAAGCCATTATATATTGCCTCATCGACCTCACAAAGGCATTTGACCTCGTGAGGAGAAACGGCCTTTTTAAGGTCCTTTAAAAGATAGGATGTCCATCCACCCTTATTAGTCTTGTGAAATCATTTCACGGAAACATGCAGGGGACCATGTTATTGGACGGCTCAACATCCCAGTCATTCAGCATCAGCAGTGGCGTAAAGCAGGGATGCGTGCTTGCTCCTACACTTTTTGTCTTCGACGATCTCTTAAGGCAGGCATTTAGGACTGCCACTGAAGGCATATACCTCCAAACAAGATCTGATGGCAAACTTGTTAACCCATCAAGACTCAAGGCAAAGACCAAAATGAGATCAAGATGCATAAGAAAACTACTTTTTGCAGATGAAGCATCACTGACTGCTCATACAGCAGAAGATCTCCAACGGCGGATAGATCGTTTTGCAGCCGCCTGTAAAGACTTTGGGCTTACCATCAGCCTAAATAAAACACAGGTGATGGAACAAGATGGTGGTGCACCTCCGTCAATCAAAATTTATAATTACGAATTGATGGTCGTCCACGAGTTTGTGTATTTGGGGTCGACAATATCAGATAATCTTTCATTAGAGACAGAAATCGACAGATGCATTGGAAAGGCAGCCACAACATTTTCCAGGCTAACTAAACGAATTTGGGAGAATAAATGGCTAACAGAGCGTACAAAAGCTCGAGTATATAAAGCTTGTGTTCTTAGCACACTACTCTATGGGTCTGAATCCTGGACTCTGTACTCAAGACAGGAAAGAAAGTTGAATTCCTTCCATATGAGATGTCTGAGACGTATCCTGGGCATATCCTGGAAAGACCACATAAAGAAACATGTGTGAGCAGATATTACCACAGTGCACACCCTCCTCAAGCAGAGACGCCTCCGGTGGCTAGGCCACGTATCTCGAATGGAGGATGAACGTATTCCCAAAGATCTCCTATACGGAGAACTTGCCACAGGAAAGAGACCACCCGGAAGACCCCAAATGCGATGTCGTGTGTGCAAACAAGATATGAAAACCCTTGGCATAGATCCAGACACGTGAGAAAGAGTTGCAACAGACAGATGTTCCTGGATAAGAGATGTGCGAAACGGACTGGTGCTCTTTGAGCGCAATCTGATCCAACAAACTGAGGATAGGCGGCACAGGCTTAAAACGCAGTCACTTACTGTGGGACCTGCCTCGTCTTACAGATGCGGAAACTGTGACAGAGATTGTCACTCTCGCATTGGACTATACAGTCACCTGCGGTGCTGCCAGGTACCTCCCCAGCGGCACAATCTATAGTCCTTCAGGACTGAAAGAGGCCTACTATCTGAGATTTATGCCCTGACATTTGTTTTACTCACTGGAATCACGTCGATAGTTCAGGGCTCATCATCCTATTTCCCTGTGAAGACCTTTTGTTGCATTATATTAGCATCATATTTGTTCATTATGCTTCTATAGTTTAGTCTTCACAGCTGTGTTATCTTCCACTGACTTAGTGACCAACATTACTTTACTCCTGGGCTTTACTGGATGGGTGAATGTATGTGCCTGTGGGTATGTGTGTGACTGGGTGGTGGATGTGTGTGTGTGTGTAGGGGGGGGGGGAGAGACACGCGGGTGTATAGGGGATGAATAGGTGGGTGGGAAGGTGGGTGGGGGATATGTCTTACAACATGGTAACATGCATTGTGTACGTTTACAACATTCATTTGACAATGTTCTTTCACTATGTAAATGGACTATGCACTGATGAACGAAAGATGAGTGATTGGAAGGGCCGAATGTAAGACGGGCCCGCGTGCCCAATTTGCTACCCTTTGTAAAGTTCGTTCGTTCGTTCGTTCGTTCGTTCGTTCGTTCGTTCGTTCATATTCATAACCCAGCTCTTGAGAACTCTAAATATAACAGGGTAACGGTTCTTTTCAGCACAATACTTTCCTTCTTGTTATTCACATTATATATTTACACAGCCCTTTCAAATTATTATGAAGAGTTCTTTCATAGATGGAGTAGGTATTGGGGCGGTTTTATATCTGATCATTGATTTAGGAGCAAATAATGTTTAGTTTACTGTCATTTTAAGTCGTTCGCGTGTTCGTTTCATTACATTATTTAATCTCATCTCATCTTGTTCCCCTTGTACCTTGTGTCGAGGTGTCGAGGTTATGTATAAACAGCGGGAGAGTGCCCGTTTATGGGCTTCATGGATCGATATTCCCATGGACTCTGTTATTCCCTGTCCATCGTGGTGTAGACCGGGAAACCATGACCGCGAGGTCACGGACCAACGGGGCTCTGGCTCGCCAGGGGGGACGGACTCCCCTTGGGCAGATGTTTGTCCTAAACTTGCGACTGGCCTAGCAAGCCGGTAGGGGATTTTCATACTGCTCGTAAGAGAACTAAGAAGTATAATCGGACTTTCATTACATTGTCTCCTCGAAAAGAAGTTTAGTTGAGCTTATGTCCCTTTATAATCTATATACACAACAGGAATACCGCAAATTTTCTTACACGATATTAATAGGGATCTGTGTAAATCCGGTATGTATTGGACATAGTCCAGAAAGAAGTGGAGACCATTAATTATATCAGAAGCGATAATTTCAATCTGTCACATTATAATTAGACAGGTAATGTAACTGCGATCGTATCTTTTGTATTGCTTCATGTTTTATACATACAGTGTACTTTATGTAACTATACGCGCACAGATAAACACACATGCTCGTTTTAGAATTGAGTTCAACAATATGGCAGCTAATGTGTTAGTTAGCAGGTCAAGCGTGCACAGCAAATACGTGATTGAGAAATAGTCACTTTCTACAAAACGTTCTTTAATATTGTGATAGTGTATGTAAAGTTATACACGCCACATTTTCAAATGACAAGGTGTACTTGGTATATGGTGTTAGTGGCATATGTTTGTTCAACCAGCCGGCACTGTATGGGCATGGCTGATGTAATCAACAGCATGCCGGCCGCGTTTACATTTCAGTGTAATGGAACTTTCTGGTGCCCTAAAGGACTGGGTGGGGCTGGGATAACTGGTCAATGAAAACATACAAATGTAGGCTTTACATTGACGATTCGAACACTGGGTTGGTAGGCGAGCGTGCTAGTCCCTGTGCTGGCTTCTGGAGTATTGTGTTTGAATACAACAATGTGTCTACCGGCCAGCAGCGTCAACACATTAGAGTCTGCGAATGGCGGATGAAAACAGGATATGTTACTGGCTGACAAAGCCCAAACATTAGTGTCTACAAATGCTGGATGATAATTAGACTATTTTGTAAAAAGTTAACATAAAACATGGCTGAATAGCTCAAGATAAAACATGGCTGAATAGCTCAAGATAAAACATGGTTGCATAGCTCAACATAAAACATGGTTGCATAGCTCAACATAAAACATGGTTGCATAGCTCAACATAAAACATGGTTGCATAGCTCAACATAAAACATGGTTGCATAGCTCAACATAAAACATGGTTGCATAGCTCAACATAAAACATGGTTGCATAGCTCAACATAAAACATGGTTGCATAGCTCAACATAAAACATGGTTGCATAGCTCAACATAAAACATGGCTGAATAGCTCAAGATAAAACATGGCTGAATAGCTCAAGATAAACCATGGTTGCATAGCTCAACATAAAACATGGTTGCATAGCTCAACATAAAACATGGTTGCATAGCTCAACATAAAACATGGTTGCATAGCTCAACATAAAACATGGTTGCATAGGTCAACATAAAACATGGTTGCATAGCTCAACATAAAACATGGTTGCATAGCTCAACATAAAACATGGTTGCATAGCTCAACATAAAACATGGTTGCATAGGTCAACATAAAACATGGTTGCATAGCTCAACATAAAACATGGTTGCATAGCTCAACATAAAACATGGTTGCATAGCTCAACATAAAACATGGTTGCATAGCTCAACATAAAAAATGGTTGCATAGCTCAACATAAAACATGGTTGCATAGCTCAACATAAAACATGGTTGCATAGCTCAACATAAAACATGGTTGCATAGCTCAACATAAAACATGGTTGCATAGCTCAACATAAAACATGGTTGCATAGCTCAAGATAAAACATGACTACATAGCTCAACAAAGACGCGATACAAACACAGTCCAGAGTGTTGAAAGTTGCCTTGTTATTAGCGAGCAGCAAATAGAAATCGGTAAACTATGACAGCGATGAATAACAAAACTGTTAACATATTTATTTTTTAAATAATCATCATCATCATCTTCCACTTCTGCCGTCAAGCGTCGTGGGGAGGAATAATTTGCGTTCCAGCGCCCGGTGGACGGCACTGGAGAGTGTCATTCCGTGTGGTTGTTTTAAATAATGGATTTTTTTAAATTTAAAAATTAACCCATTGAAAATTTACCCCCATTGGATTTAATGGATATAATTTTTTAATAATCCGTTTAAATAATGGATACATAATTAATATATTATAACCGTATGTTATTATATACAAATAATTATAAAAGCCTGTGTCTGGAATCCACGAGGCAAAAGAAATAGAGGCAGGTCTAAAATCGCACGAAGAAAAGAAGTAGAAGCATGAATGAATCAATTGGGAGGACCAGAACAGAGCTGTATGGGTTCGCCAAGGATAGGAGGGCTGGAGTGAGTTGTTTGTGGGCATATGTCTCAATGGGGGAATAAACAGGAGAAGAAGAAGAAGAAGAAGAAGAAGAAGAAGAAGAAGAAGAAGAAGAAGAAGAAGAAGAAGAAGAAGAAGAAGAAGAAGAAGAAGAAGAAGAAGAAGAAGAAGAAGAAGAAGAAGAAGAAGAATGAGGACGAGGAAGCGAAGGGGGTGATACATTTTTGATTTATGTAGAGCGCACATTAGCATTATAATGATGATGATGATGATGATGATGATGATGATGTTGACGATGACTGTGATGACGATGATATGTCCGAGGCATTGTGTTAACTTATAGATGCAAGGATCGTTTCTACATTAAACCATATTATTCCAGCTATGCTAATATTCCTGGCACCCATAGTTATAAAAACACACTTTTTCTCCTAATTGTTTCATTAACCTACTATTTCCCCTAATTGTTATAATAACCCACTATATCCCCTAATTGTACCATTAACCCACTAATTCCCTAATTGTTTCGTTAACCCACTATTTCCCCTAATTGTTTCCTTAATTCACTATACCCCATAATTGTTTCATAAACCCACCATTATCCCTAATTGTTTCATTAACTCACTATTTCCTTAATTGATTCAATGACGTAATAATTCCCCTAATTGTTTAATTAACCTTCTCAATCCCTTAATTGCTTCTTTAATCCACTATTACCCCTAATTATTTAATTTACAATCTATATCCCTTAATTGTTTCATTAGCCCACTATTTCCCCTATATTTTCATTAACTCACTGTTTCCCATAATTGTTTAGTTAACCCACTATTTCCCCTAATTGTTTTATTAAAACACTATTAAGATTTATTTAACGAATTGTCCAGTTGCTTTATTTAAACCACTCTAGTTTCACTGATACATTAAGACTGTCCCAGTTAATTGCCGATGGTGTCCCATCTGTCACAATAACCCATTATGTAACAATTGTTTTGATTGACTTATTATGTCCCATGTGCTACACTAACCCATAATGCCACAACTGTGTTTATTAAACCGTTATTTTCAACTTTATTTGAATGACACTTTTATCACATAAATTTTAATTGCCCATTATGCCCAAGATGTTAAATTAACCCAAGATGATCCCGGTTGTTTTATTAATCTCTTATATCTCAACTGAGCATATCACAGGTGTTTAATTAACTTAAAATATTACAGCTGTTTCAATAACCCACTTTGTCACATGTGTTTCTTTCAATCACCATTGTCATCAAGCGATGCTACAGGCATTACGGGATAAACTTCTCTCGCACCACACAAAAAGATTTGTCAGTCGTACGAGAGGAAATGATTACACATTTTATTGCCACTGGCTCTTTACATTACATAAATGCACAAAACTGTCTCTAATGAATCACACATGAATACACAGAATTTCCTATCACTAGTCGTCCCTAGCCCTACTGCTAAATCTATCTACTCATCTAAAGAAATACGCATCGACGCTAAACGATGTGTTCCCTACGAAGTCTGTCCCCAGTCTCCCGATTCTCCGCGTGCTGATTACACAGTACGCGGAAGGACCTCGGGCGCACTTCGGCTTTTGCGTGCTACATCATTCAACACGCTTAGAGTAGTAGCCTACTCTTGAGTTCCATTCTAGTTCTTCGTGTCTATCACGTTGGCGTGATTATACCGTGACCAGAGTGCTTACTCTCTGGTTGACACTTCCGTGTCTCATGAGAGAACTGTTTACAGTTCCCCTCCCTATCTACTTCCTACACCTACCCTGCCCTCGTGTTGGGGCACTGGGTTACCTCTACTCTACTTGAGGTAGACCACTCATTCAGGGTGGTCTTCCCTCCTATCTATTTCAGTCTTTGACACACACCCTCACCTCCTGTGTTGCGTTACAAACTTTGACTCATGGTTGTGAAGCAAGAGGTTTCTAAAAATTAGTGTATCTAATTTTTTGTCAAAGACTACTGATAACTTGGTTCTGGGTAACACAATAGACCTTTACTGACTATTGTCACAATGTAGTATTACTTTACTTGGCTACTGGTGATCGCCACAAACTTGTCTGGTTGGCGTGAGCCCTCTTCTCAATCGCAATATTATATTTATTAGAGGTTTGTCTGAACCGGACCATTGTCTTATAAGACCTGCCCTCAAATAGCAAATTAACTCACTACCCATACAAAGTTGATTTTCTTAGGATCAACACACGAATTGCTTCATGTCCCCCATATAATATTTAACAACCCTCGCACAAGCTGTGTGCGACAGGCTTTACCTATCCCGCTTCCGCGTGTAAAGTTATCTTTCACTGTTAAATTAGTGTTTCGTTATCTATTGTGTCCCCTGACCCGGAGTTATCTTCCTTTGTTCTCAAAAAAATGTATGCACTTTACATGTTTGTTTTCCTGGTTGTTTGCGTGTTTGGATGTACCTAATACTATACTTTACCTTCTAACATGTGTGTCTGTCTATAATTTGTATGTAAGTTAGTTTTCAAGTGCCATAATCTGGTTAAATGTGGCCACAAATAAGTGTATAACACTAATTCGTGACTACGTTTCCGTCTTATGAGACTTAAAATACTTTCCCTAAGGTCTAATGTAATTATGGCTAACACAAAACTACACACAACACATTCGAGACAGCATATTTCAACACTGAAAGCAAACGCTTGACGCAGACAAATAATAAAAGTCGCGTTGAGCGGCAGAAAAAAATCCGCTGGTTGTCTTCACTCTCCATTCTATATTTTCAATTTTCTCTCATTTTCACACTTCTGTCACACATCTTTTATTCTCCCAATTATTTAAAAACCTTGAAGTGACACTGTACAAGTTTGGCTCAGTTTGAAAAAAATTGAGTTTAATGACTGTGCCTAACTTACTGCACGAGTCATGTATTTACAAAATATTTACATGGATGAAATAGGGTTGATAGTTTGTACCCTGATAATACTAAACACTATATTCTACTGAAATACTAATACTAATTCTATAAATCTATAAATTCTAATTTGTTGCACAACATTAACCTAATTTAAGGGAAGTAATCTAAGTAACTAAGAAAATGAAAATGATGTGAGATGAGTTATGTACCTTTCTGAAATGAGTAATGTGAAATGTAACAAAATTATAAATAATGGGTTATAAAAAATAAAAAAAAATAAAAAAAAAATGTTTTAATGTCTAAATGAAAAAATATGATTAATAATTGGAATATACATGGTGAAATGTATAATCCTTTTATCCTATAAGGTATAAACTACTTTTAATTCTAAATGATGAGGTTGTTAAAGTGTTTATCAAGATGGAATGAAATAATGTGAAATGAAATGTACTAACTGGTACTGTTCCTATCTTAAGTTTTTATCCGCGTCTTTAATTAGCTATTATTAAATTTAAAGTACTATCCTAAGTAAGTGGGTAAATTAGTGAACTATTTAAACTACAGAAAAAAAAATCTATTATATTCCCTAAATCTAATCTAAATCTATATTAAAGTAACTACTCTAACTATAATTTATCACTATATTAAAAACATGTTATAATACATATCACAATAAATAAATATATATACATGGGATTTAAATACCCCAAGTTAGTGGTTGCCATAACGTTCAGAAATTGCTTTTGTTGGCACAGTTCATAGATACACAATTGTTCTGGGTATATTAAATTAAACTACACAGTAATACTTGTGTCTTATGGGTATTCTTCCACTCGTAGAGTCCGCTGGTGTCGTAGACATGTATATTCGTGTCTGTTATTTATGCATTGTTCTGACACTGTTCTTCCATGATTAACACAGGTGATTCACCGGAACACAAATGGAGCATAGTAAGTAACGAGCTGTCTATGTCCACACGGTGATTCACTTGTTCTTGGAGCACAGTTCTTATTCTGCTGTCTCTGGACACATGGTAGTTCACTGTTCTTAGCACACAGTCCTGATCATGATGTCTATGTATTACATGGGATATTTTACACAGGATATTCTAAGTGTACTAAATTACATATCTTAGACTCAATCTTCATTTGGAGTATCAGGTATTTCTACCTCAGATGGTCGACTAAGGGTATCAGCCAGAATGTTGTCCCTATCCTTAATATGCTCTATACTAAAAGTATAATTTTGTAATATTAACGACCACCTGTAGATGCGGTCATTGCGATGCACCCCACTTTGTATGACCGTTATTGGGGAGTTGTCGGTCTGTACTACGAAGTGATTACCTGCTAGAAATCGATGTAACTTCCTTACTGAATAGATGACACTTAGGGCTTCCAACTCTGATATGGAATATCTGGACTCAGCAGGTGTGATCTTGCGGCTCACGTAGCAAATAGGATGGAAGATGCCATCGTAGAACTGGCCTAGTACTGCAGCGATGGAAATCCTGCTGGCATCTGTCCTAAGATAATAAACGAGCCTAGGATTAGGCAAACGCAGGATTGGTACATTACTAAATAGGAGTTTCAATTTTCACAATGCAGAAATTAATAATGCATCTTTGACATCTAATTTTACTGATGCTTTCAAAACATTTGAAAATACACTTGTGATTTCAGCTAAGTTCGGTATGAACTTACTATAATAATTTACTAAACCCAAAAGGCTCCTGACCAGCTTCTTTGTTGTAGGCATGGTCAGGTTCATAATTTAGTAACAATTCTATTGTCAGTTTTTAGTTGTCCCTGTGAAATGACATGACCCAAAAAATCAATTTCTTGTAGGCCCAGTTCAACTTTGCTCGGTTTGACAGTGAGACCGAAGAGTCGCAACCTATCGAAGACATGTCTTATTTTCAGTAAGTGTGTTGTCCAGTCGTCTGTATGGACACAAATGTCATCTATATATGTCACCGTATTCGTCACTCCATGTAGTAAATCTCTAGTTAGGCGTACGAAAGTGGCAGGAGCGTTACGAAGTCCGAAAGGAAGAAACCGCCACTCGTAAAGACCTAAAGGTGTTGAGAATGCAGTAAGATGGATGGATTGAGTCTGCATAGGGACCTGCCAATATCCCTTAGTAAGGTCTAATTTAGAGAAGATTTTGGAGGTGGACATATCAAGGATAAGATCTTCGCAGGAAGGAATTGGTTCTGCGTCGATCTTAGTGACATTGTTGAGTTTTCTATAGTCCACACAGAGACGAATTGTGGAGTCTTTTTTCTTGACCAAGACGATTGGAAAGGAGTACTCAGATGTAGATTTCTGGATGATTCCACTAGCTTCTAAATTAAGAATTTCCTTATTTAGACTTTCTCTGTAGCTAAGTGGGATAGAGTACGGCCTGCATTTGATAGGCTTAGAGTCCGAAAGAAGGATGGAGTGCTCGATCCTGTCCGTCCTACCTGGAATGTCGGAAAATATGTCCTTATATTCCGTCACTAATTCTATTGTCTGTCGTCGTTGTTCTTCTGTTAGTCCCGGTTCTAACCGTATACAATCTAATGTCGCAGTTTTGTCTACAATTGGAACAGGTAGTTCCATCCCGTCGTCGTCTACCTGATTCAGTACGGTTGTGGTGCTAAGTGCGTTTTCTGTATGCTCACTAGGTGTATGCATATTGTCGGCTTTGCCAGTCTCGCTAACTAGTGTAGTTGTGTTGTGTATGTCCGTCGTCTTATCAATAGGTGTGGGTGCATTGTGTTTGTCTGTCTCTAATTCTGTCTCTTGTCGTGAAAAGTAGGGTTTCAACATGTTGATATGAAATATCTTTAAGTGTCCGTTTATCGATATTTCATAATCGACATCTGAAATTGTTCGTACCACTTTGAATGGCCCTTGCCATGAGGTCAATAATAAATTCCGTTTGTCTGGGAGTAAAAGCAGTATGTCTTGATCTGGTTCAAGATTAATAGTCCTCGCACCTCTATTTGCGTATTGGCGGTAGATTTGACCCTTCCTCTCCAAAGCTGCCTTAGCTATGATACACGATTTCATAATTTTATCTCGTGTTTCTGTTACCATTTCATAAGGTGTTTTAGGGGTTGGAATTTCAATCTCATTAGTTACTAACTGATGGTAAATTGTTAGGGGTCCACGTGGGTTAGCCCCGTATACTAATTCAAACGGTGAGAAACCCGTGCTTGAATGGGGAATCTCCCGATAGGCGAACAGCACTGTTGTCAACAGTATATCCCAATCAGCTGGGTTTTCTGCTGTCACCTTAGCCAGCATATGCTTTAGGTCTCCGTTAATTTTCTCTACTATTCCATTGCTGGCTGGATGATAAGCTGTTGTAAAATGCTGTTTAATTCCTAACATTTTCGTAAGGGCTTGCGTTGCAGCCGATATGAATTGGGTTCCACGATCGGATAAGATGGTACGTGGAAATCCGAATCGTGAGAACAAATGTAGAAATACATTGGCAATATCTTTGGAGGTGATGTATTTCAAAGCTACTGCCTCAACCCACCTTGAACATAGGTCTACTAGCGTTAAGATGAAGCGATTTCCTTTGCTGGACACCTGGTTGAGGGGTCCAACAATATCCACCGCCACACTCTCGAATGGTCTAGAGGCCAGTGTTGTCGGTTGTACTTCAGCTGTAGGATGTTTACCCTTACGTACTAGTTGTTGACAGACATTACATGAACGACAGAATACTTTTATGTCATTACAAAAACGCGGCCAGTAAAAATGAGCCTAAATTCTGGCCCTGGTTTTATCGTATGCAAGGTGACCAGCAAACGGTGACTCGTGTGCAATCTTTAGCACAGTTTGGCGGTGTTGTACAGGTAACACCGTTTGCTGAATCTCATGGTTGCCAGTTGTATAATAACGAGTAAGAATACCATTATTAAGTCTAAAGAACCATGATGCGTTTTTTGTTACGTTGGCTTTTTCTTTTAATAGTTTTAGATATGGAGACACACTTGGATCAGCTTTTTGCTGGTCTATGAACTTTTGTCTGGTGGTATCATCCGTGCTAGTTGGTGATAGCAACAGTAGTCTTTCCTTCCTGTAGTGTGTCTTGATGCTTAATAGTATCTGCTCTGGTTGTTGCATTAGCTCCATTTAATTTTTCCCATGCAGCTATTTCTTCGTCAGTGCAATGCTTCATTTGGGGTAAGCATCCCAAAATTAAATCAGTACAACGGTTATCTAAAATAGCACATGTAAAGGTACCAGAAAGGAAAGGAGTGTTAATACGGGCTCTTGCCAGTGGGTAAATTTCGATATTACCCGAAAAGGTTCGGCATTTGACTGAGTCACCTGTATAATCATTTGGATTCACCAGTTCCTTTCTAAGACCGATAAGAGTGCTCCAACTGTCAAGCAAACATTGGCATGGTATTTCGTTGACCAATGCACTGTGGAACACCAAATTGCCTCTGGAGGCTAATGCTGCATTTACACTCTCAGTGGAGAATGGTACTGTATGTCCACATTCTAATTTTCCGTCTGCATGAAATTGGTGACATCGTTCACAACTGTCAAAGCTTAAAATATCGTTTACACAACAAACATTTTCAGATTGATTAACAGGTAATTCATTTTCAACCTCACACTCAGTCTCACTCCCACTATCAGAAGATGTATCAATCAACATTGCACTGTTGGCCTTCATTCTTTGTCGTCCTAGGCACTTACTGGAATAATGCCCGTAACTAGAACAGAAGAAACATTTGACTGCACGCCTGTATGCACTTCTCTTTTTTTGTTGTTTCTTAATGACCATCTCAAGATGTGCCGGATAGTTTGGTGATTTATCACACTTAGCGTAAGTATCATGAAAAAGTTGGCAATACACACATTTAGGCAATTTTTGATCTTTCTTGTCGACTCTCTGAAATGGTTTTTTATTGCTACGATAGCTTTTAGGTTGGTCCTTAACAAAAGAGACTATTTCAGAGTCGACGTTTGATGTTTTAAAAATTTCTCTATTCGAGGAAAAATATGCGGAGCCTTTCTTCTATTGTTTCGAAGTCTGACTGCTGAAGGAACTTAGCGAAAGGAGTTGGGACTGTGGATATGACTTTATCCATTGCTATTAAATTTTTCAGTTTTTCATAGTCCTTTCCTATTTTTGCTGCACTAAGCCATCTATTCAGCACGCTTTGGACATTCGAGACATAATCGATGAAGGTCTCAGTTGGTTTTGGTTTTAAGTTAGAAAACTGCACTTGATACCCAGGGGCATCAAGTAAAAAATGTTGCATTATCCTATCATGAATGTACTGATAGTTAGATCTAAGATCAGTTGGTATTGATTCAATAACTTTAAGGGGCTCCCCACTGAGGTTTTTCATGTAGATCATGGCCCACATATCGATTGGTACTTGATGGTATTTAAGCTGATATTCGACATTTTCTGTCCAAGCTGATATGGAATCTTCTTTACAGAATGGCTTAATACTATGTTTGTATTTGTTAAGTTTATTCTCTTCTTGCTGACTCTTTAGTTTTGTAGTGGAGATCTCTAAGTGTGAATCTACTTCCATACCTTTCATCTTTAACTGTGTCTCTGATTCAATCTGTATTTGTTTTTCTTTCACTCTTGCCATTTCATCTATCTCTCTTTGCTTCAACTCTCTCTCCTGATTTAATTGTTTTTGCTTTAACTCTCTCTCCTCATCTAATTGTTTTTGCTTTAATTCTAATTCTTTTTGTTTAATCTCCTTATCTTGATCTAATTGTTTTTGCTTTAATTCTAATTCTTTTTGTTTAATCTCCTTATCTTGTTCTAACTGTTTCTGTTTTGTTTCTTCAGCTAATTGTGCCTCTTTGTGTTTTATTTCTAATTCCTTTTGTTTTGTTATCTCAGCTAGTTCTACAATCTCCTTCTGGTGTTGTCTTTCTCGTGCACGTTCATCTCTCTCAGCATCTTTTGTTTCCCTAAATTGTTGATCAGCATATTGCTCTAATTCCTTTCCGGTGTGTCCTAATGCCTTGCCTGCTTGTATGAAATCAGCTAAAGTTGACATGTTGTTGGATAATTAGCTAGAGTTGATAGGTACTCAAATATTTACTCAGGTATATTAGCTATGTTGAGTTTTTAAATGCCTGTGTACAAAAAATATTATCAGATTACACCCTGAAAAAGAGATGCATTATTAATTATATTGCATTCAAAATAATTTGGGTATACTCATCTCAGCAATCCAGAACAATCAGGTACATTAGTTTGGCACCTCAGGTACAATCGTTTGGCACCTCGACATACACCTTGCGTTACTCTTGTAAACAGCTCTTGTTATACCTGGTTTACAAGAGCATCAATAATTAACTATTTGTAAACGACATATGACTTTAGACATGTGTTTGACATTTACAATCACATGCCCCCGGACAACACAATGTGGTATAGTTAATAGTAAATGTCACTGTCCTGTCTTCGTTCTAATGTCTTCTGCGTTCCCTAACTATTGCTGTTTAATTTATGAAAGTGCTGTGCAGACGGAATCTTGTTTGCATAAAAAAAGTAGTGCCATCGTGACGGTAGAAAATAGAAAAGTCTACAAATAATTAAATAAACGCTTTGAAATAAATATAAAGGTAATAATAATGTTTAAATAAATAAATATATTCAATAAATAGCTTGTATAACCAAATAATATTCAATATAAGCCAAAGATTCCAGCGAGCAGCCGCTTGGCGATTTGTAAACAATCTGTTGCTGATTGCAAATGGCGTAGGGCAGCTGTTTGTCAACCGCGATACGTCACAGGCGCAGCGCTATTTTTAGATTGGGAAAATCGATATTGTCGCCGGCTCATTTCTTGTGTACTTGCTCCGCCGTGAATCATGTTTGATAAATACTCATAAATAAACCAATAATTGTAGAAATAAATGATACAAAACTATAATAATAATACTTACAGATCAAAAGAAAACATGTTCATACAGTACAAACACTTCAATAAGCATAAATAAATGTTAATCGGTCACGATGGGCACAGCTCGCAACTTGTTCTAGTCTGCACACGCCATTTTCCACTAACACAAATTAAACCCTGTGATAAACTGACAGTAATCCTATTCTAGAGTCCGTGGGTGAGTGTTTTAGCTTGAACAATTGTCCAAGCCACACTTCTGACACCACTTTTATCCTAGCCTGTCATCAAGCGATGCTACAGGCATTACGGGATAAACTTCTCTCGCACCACACAAAAAGATTTGTCAGTCGTACGAGAGGAATTGATTATACATTTTATTGCCACTGGCTCTTTACATTACATAAATGCACACAACTGTCTCTAATGAATCACACATGAATACACAGAATTTCCTATCACTAGTCGTCCCTAGCCCTACTGCTAAATCTATCTACTCATCTAAAGAAATACGCATCGACGCTAAGCGATGTGTTCCCTACGAAGTCTGTCCCCAGTCTCCCGATTCTCCGCGTGCTGATTACACAGTACGCGGAAGGACCTCGGGCGCACTTCGGCTTTTGCGTGCTACATCATTCAACACGCTTAGAGTAGTAGCCTACTCTTGAGTTCCATTCTAGTTCTTCGTGTCTATCACGTTGGCGTGATTATACCGTGACCAGAGTGCTTACTCTCTGGTTGACACTTCCGTGTCTCATGAGAGAACTGTTTACAGTTCCCCTCCCTATCTACTTCCTACACCTACCCTGCCCTCAGTGTTGGGGCACTGGGTTACCTCTACTCTACTTGAGGTAGACCACTCATTCAGGGTGGTCTTCCCTCCTATCTATTTCAGTCTTTGACAACCATGTCACATGTGTTTCTTTCACTCACTATGTCACATGTGTTTCTTTCACTCACCATGTCACATGTGTTTCAATACCTCAATATGTCAAATGTTTTTAATTAACTCACCATGTCAAAGCAGATTCATTTACTCATTATGTCACAGAAGATGTATGAACGCACCATGTCACAGCTCTTTCATTAACTTACAGCGTCACAGCAGATTCATAAATTCATCATGCCACAGCAGATTCATGAGCTCATCATGTCACAGCTTTTTCATTAACTCATCATGCCACAGCTCATTCATTAACTCATCATGTCACAGCAGATTCATTAACTCACCGTATGACATCCGATTCATAAACTCACCATGTCACAGTAGATTCACTAACTCACCATGTCACAACTCTTTCATTAACTCACCATATTACAGCAGATTAATTAACTCACCATGTCACAGTGCTCGATTAACTCATCATGTCACAGCAGATTCACTAACGCACAATGTCTCAGCTCTTTCATTAGCACACAATGTCACAGCAGATTGATTAACTCACTATGTCACAGCAGATTGATTAAATTATCAAGGCACAGTTCTGTCATTAAATAATCATGTCACAGCTCTTTCATTAATTCACCATGTCACAACAGATTCATTAACTCGCCATATCATAGCACACTTATTATCTCACCATGTCACAGCAGAATCATTAACTCGTAATGTCACAGCAGATTTATGAACTAATCATGTTACAGCTTTTTCATTAACTCATCATGCCACAGTTCATTCATTTCCTTATCATTTCACAGCAGATTAATTAACTCACCGTATGATATCCGATTCATAAACTCACCATGTTACAGAAGATTCACTAACTCACCATGTCACAACTCTTTCATTAACTCACCATGTTACAGCAGATTAATTAACTCACCATGTCACAGTGCTCGATTAACTCATCATGTCACAGCAGATTCACTAACGCACAATGTCTCAGTTCTTTCATTAGCACACAATGTCACAGCAGATTGATTAAATCATCATGGCACAGTTCTGTCATTAAATAATCATGTCACAGCTCTTTCATTAACTCACCATGTCACAGCTCTTTCATTAACTCGCCATGTCACAGTAGAATCATTAACTCGTAATGTCACAGAAGATTTATGAACTAATCATGTTACAGCTCTTGATTAACTCATCATGAAACAGCAGATTCACTAACTCACCATGCCACAACTCCTTCAATAACTCACTTTGTCACAGCAGATTCATTAACTCGCCATGTCACAGCAGATTCATTGACTCACCATGTCACCGCACATTCAATACCTCAGCACGCCACAAAAGATTCATGAACATCATGTCACAGCTCTTGATTAACTCATCATGTCCCAGCAGATTCACTAACTCTCCATGTCACAGCTCTTTCATTAACTCACTATGTCACAGAAAATTCATTAAATCACCATGCCACAGCTCTTTCATTAACTCACCATGTCATAACAGATTCATTAACTCACTATGTCACAGAAGATTCATTAACTCATCATGTCACAGCAGATTCATGAACTCATTATGTCACAACTCTTGACTAACTCATCTTATCACAGCAGATTCACTAACTCACCATGTCACAGCTCTTTAATTAACTCGCCATGTCACAGCAAATTCATTAAATCACCATGGCACAGCTCTTTCATTAAATTATCATGTCACAACTCTTTCATTAACTCACCATGTCACAGCAGATTCATTAACTGACCACGTAACAGCAAATTCATTAGCTCATCACGTCACATCTCTTTCATTTAATAATCACAGCTGCTTCATTAACTGATCGAGTGACAGCTATATCTTTATCTCACAATGTCAGCATATGTTTAATTAATCTCGCTATGTCACACTGCTTTATTAACTCACTAAGACACAGCTGTTTCCGTAACCAACTATGTCGCTTAAAATGTTGCTTAAAAGTCGACATGGCTCGGTCTCTTTCCGCAGCGCGGGTAGCCGAAAGTGTCGCACAAAGCATAAACTCCGTAGCTCAAGCGACGACCCCCAGGAGCATACAATAAAAATGCACTCGTGATACGAAAGACGTCTGGAATCAAACACAAAAGCTTCGTAGCGCGAGGCAGACGGCTTGACCACTTCGCCACGGAGACTCCCAACCAACTATGTTACAGCTGTTTCATTAACACACTATGTCACAGATGATTAATACCTCCCCATGTGACACGTGTTTCATTAACTTCAGCATGTCGCATATTTCATTAACTCACTGTGTGAAATGTGTTTGATTAATTCGATACGTGAAACCTGTTTAATTAACTCACTATGTCACAGCTGTTTCTTTAGCTCATTAGGTCATAAATGTTTCATTAATTTTGTCACAAGTGTTTCATTAACTCAGTGTGTCACATCTGTTTCTTTAACTCACTATGTTACAGCCATTTCATTATCTCACTATTTCAAATGTGTTTGATTAACTCACAATGTCACAGCTGTTTTAGTAACTCTCTATATCCAGCTATTTAATTAAATCACAATGTGACAGTTTCTTTGGCTATGTCACATGTATTTCATTAACTCATCATGCCAAAGCTGTTCCCTAAACTATGTCACATGTATTTCATTAACACATCATGTCACCGCTGTTTCCTTAACTATGAAACATGTGTTTAATTAACTCACTATGTCACAGATGTTTCCTTAACGATGTCAAGTATGTTTAATTAACCCTCTGTGTCACTGTTGTTTTCGTAACAATGTCACGTGTGTTTCATTAACTCACCATGTTACATATGTTTATTTAATTATGTTACATACGGTTAATTAACCCACAATGTCACAGCTGTTTTCTTGACTATGTCACATGTATTTGATAAATACACATCTTTTCTTAAATCTTGCAACATTTGTTTCATTAGCTCACTATATCACGTATGTTTGATTAATTCACTGTTTCACACGCTTTTCGTTAACTCACTATGGCACAGCTGTTTTCTTAACTATCGCACATGTGCTTGACTAACTTACTGTGTCACATGTGCTGAATTAACTCACTATGTCACATGTGTTTGACCAATTCAATTTGTCACATATGTTGGATTAACTCACTATGTCGCATGTGTTTAACAAACTTACCATGTCACATGTGTTGCATTAACTCACTATGTCACATGTGATTCATTAGCCTACTATATCACATGTGTTTGATTAATTCACTATGTCACTTGTGTTGAGTAAACTCACTATGTCAAATGTGTTCAGTTAACTCACTGTGTCACATGTGTTGATTAACTCAATATGTCAATGTGTTCACTTAACTCACAACGCCACATGCGTTCAGTTAAATTATTATATAACATATGTTCAGTTAACTCACTGTCACATGTGTTCAGTTAACTCACTATGTCACATGTGTTGATTAACTCACTGTCACATGTGTTCAGTTAGCTCAGCATGTCACATGTTTTCAGTTAACTCACTTTGTCACATGTGTTCAGTTAACTCACAATGTCACATATGTTTCTTTAACTTACTATGTCATAGATATTTTATTAACTCACTATGTCACATGTATTTGATTAACTTACTGTGTCACATGTGTTTAAATAACTCAATATGTCACATGCATTCAGTTAACTCATTATGTCACATGTGTTAAGTTAATTCATTATGTCACATGTGGTCAGTTAACTGACTAAGTCAAATGTTTTCAGTTAACTCATTATGTCACATGTGTTTGATCAACTCACTATGTCAAATGTATTCAGTTAACTCACTATGTCTCACGTGTTCAGTTTACTCACTATGTCTCACGTGTTCAGTTAACTCACTATGTTACATGTGTTTGATTAACTCACTACGTCACATGTGCTCAGTTAACTCACTATGTCATATGTGTTTTTTTAACTTATAATGTCACATGTGGTCGATTAACTCGCTATGTCAGATGTATTCAGTTAACTCACTATGTCGCATGTGGTCAATTAGCTCACCATGTCACATGTATTCTGTTAAGTCACTATGTCACATGTCTTCAGTTAACTCACTATGTCACGTGTGTTGGACTAACTAACTATGTCACATGTGTTGGATTAACGCACTAAGTGATAAGTATTTGATTAGCTTACTGTGTCACTATGTCACACATGTGTGTGTCAAACTTACCGTGTCACATGTGCTGGACTAACTCACTATGTCACACATGTGTTTGACAAACTTACCGTGTCAGATGTGTTGGATTAACTTACTATGTCACATGTGTTTGACAAACTTACCGTGTCACATGTGTTGGATTAGCTCACTATGTCACAAGTCTTCTGTTAAGTCACCCTGTCACATGTGTTCAGTTAACTCACTATATCAATCAATCAATCAATCAAGTGCCGTCTCCACAATGAAGGTTGTCTGCAATGGATCTCCAACACTGTCTGTCTCTTGCCTTGACTGTACATTCTGTCAGGCTGAGATTCGTCCATCTCTAGGTGTTATCTTCCCACTTGTATTGTTGTCTACCACGTGCTCGCTTGCCTTCAGCCTTGCCTTCCAGTTTGGTTTTTATAAGAGTATCATGTCGTTTAACGTAGCCGAAATATTTCACATGCCCCCTCTTTATGTTTTTCATCAACTCTCTCTTTATTCCCAGTTTTTCTAGAACCTCTGAATTTGATTGTTTTTGTTTCCATGAAATACGACCTATTCGTCTGTATATCCACATCTCTAGGGCTTCTATGCGCCTTTCTAGTTGCTTGTTTAATGTACAGGCTTCCGCGCCATACAGTAGCGTTGAATATACGTAGCATTTGACAATTCTTATTTTTAATTCCAATTACAATTCCAAATTTCCAAAACAAAAATTCCAAATTCGTCCTCGTCTAACCTGCTTCATCAGCTGTGGTTGATTTTTAATGCGTTATTAATCTCTCTAGATGTTAATACTGATTGCATGCCATTGAAAGCATTTTTGGCCATTCCTATTCTCTTTTTGATTTCTATTTCACTTCTGCCATCATCTGTTATTATATGTCCAAGATAAGAGAAACTTGTTACTTGTTCTAGTATCTGCCTGTTTATTGTGATGTTCATCGATGACCTTTCCTTTTCACTCCTAATTATCAAATTTTTTTTTTTTTAATGTTAATATCTAAGCCACATTCTGCACTGTGCCTCTTTACTTGTTCCACCAGGTCCTGCAACTCACTATGTCACATGTGTTCAATTAACTCACTATGTCACATATGCTCAGTTAACTCATAGACAAACGACTGAACGTAAAATTGCATAGACAAACACAAACATCCAATTGAGGCTGGAGCTGATTGGAATGTCCTGCATAGAACATGCCACCAATTTTATAACTGGAGGGTAATGATGTTTTTGCTCTGGGCCTTTTACATTCAATCCTTGGTATAATTTCAGATACAACAGACAGATGACGGCCACATTCTTTCTGTTAATGATTCTCCTTCAGTCTTCGGTTGTTGGGAACCCCCTGATTTGTACACGTGGAGAGATGCTGCACACCTCGAAAGAAGGCCATGACAACTGTCAACGACTCAACTGACAGGCCTCATCGGGTACTTCTCACACACCCATACAAGACAACTTGCAAGTCGTGTGGGAGGCAAAATGCATGGTCCATTTTATTGCCGTTGGCTCGCTTACAAGCGGTAAACAGTCGCTAATGCAATACACAATATACAGCCACAGAATTATCTAACACAAACTGCTAACCCTATGCTAGTTCTATCTATTAGTGAACACAAAACTCCTAACGCTATTCTAAACGATGTGAACGCCTCAAGTCCAGTCTCCCGTCTGCCTAACCTCTCTCCCGTGGTTACCCACCACGCGGGGTGACCTTCACCTTCGTGCGTGTTACCTCACATCGCACTCTGCTGGCAAACGTGGCCTGTTGAGTGTCTACTCAACTGTGCTATGGCTTCACGAGGTGTGGTACTATCGTGATTAGAGTGCTAACTCTCTGAACACCGCCTGCGTGTCTCATGAGGGAGTGGCTAACCCTCTCCTATTACCTCATCTCCCCCTGCCCTTGCCTCGGGCACCGTATCTCCTCCTGGTCTCTTCAGGGTTGACCGCTCTCCCTGGCGGAGGGGATGCGGTCGAGTCTTTGACACACACCCACCCCTCTTGTGTTGCGTCATCAACTTTCACTCATTGGTTGTGACGCAAGAGGTTCCTAAACAAAAAATTAGTGTCTCTAATTTTTGTCAAAGACTCTAGATAACCTGGCTTTGGGCATTCCAATAGACTATTAATAACCATTGTCACAATGTAGCAAAGCCTTACTTGGCTACTGGCAATCGCCACAAACTTGACTGGTTGGCGTGAGCCCCTTCTCACATGCTATATTATATTTATCAGAGGTATGTCTGAACCGGACCGTTGTCTTATAAGACCTGCCCTCACATAGTAAATTAACTTACTACCCATACAAAGTTGACTTTCTTAGGGTCAACACATGAATTATTTCATGTCCCCCATATAATATTTAACAACCATTCTACAAGAGTGTGTGCGACAGGCTTTACCTCCTTCGCTTCCGCGCGTAAGACTTTATTTCACTGTTAATTTAGTTCTTCGTTGTCTATTATGTCCCCTGGCCCCATAGTTATCTGTCTTTGATTTACAAATAGTGTATGCAATTTATATGTTTGTTTTTCTGTTTGTTTGTGTGTTTGGAAGTAATAAATCTACTAATCTAATTTCTATCCTCTATTTATAAATTCTATGTGTATGTATGTTAGTTTTTTGAGTGTCATAATTTGGTTCAATGTGGCCACAAACAGGTGTATAACACTAATTCGTGACTACATTCACTTGTTATGAAACCCAAAATACTGTAATCTAAGTTCTAAACTATATTACAGACAACACATTCACACTAACACAATTTCACTAACGAAAACTTTACATTCTAACATACCATTCTAATTCTATAACTAAGTATTTAATGTGTTACCTAAATTTATTAAATTTGTTATGTTAATTATATGATATGATTATATTACTTCTTATTTTTTTCTAATCTAAGTGATGTAATCTAACTATTTAAATGCAATTGTTGTGATGTGAGTTATGTACCTTAATTAAATGGATTATGTGACCACAATTTATGTACTTTTCTAAATACTATGCTAAATAATGTTTTTAAATGCACAAAGGAATTATATGAGTGATGTTCTTAATCTAACTGGTGTAAATGCTGTATGTTACCTTATCTACTCTTTTTAATCTATTCTGATGTAAAATGATGATACTAATAAATGGTAATATTTGAAAGATGGTATGGTTTCATTAAGATGGAATAAACTAACTACAATGAAACTAAGTGAAATATAACAATCTAAATGGTACTATTCATATCATAAATTTAATTTAACTTGTAATAAACTATTCTTATGTCTAAACTAATATTCTAATCTGAATTTTAATGGGTTAATTACTGTACTAACTACTTTATTAAAATAAATGAGAACTGTTATAGTTCCTAACCTACATCTAATTTATCACTATCTTAAAATATTATATTACATATCACAATAAGTTTATATACATAGTATTTGGTTTACACAGGTTAGTAGTTGCTTTCATGTATGTGCAATGGTTGTATAGGCATAATATAACCACACACCTTGCCTGGGTATCTGAAATACATTACACAGTCATCTTAATGTTCTCTCGGTAGTGCACGTGTAGAGTTTGCTGGTGTTGTAGCTCTGTCTTTTCGTGTCTGTAATTAAGCACTGTTCTGACACTGTTTTCTGCGGTTCATATATATGATACACCGGAATGGAGCTTAGTTGGAAATGAGCTGTCCTAGTTCACACGGTGGTATCTAAGTATAGAAGCACAGTTCTTAATCTGATGTCCACGGACACATGATAGTTCAGTGTTTTGGTACATGATTACGCCAATAATGTGGATATGTATGTAAGCTATTTTACATATTTTATCAGATACCCATGTACCAACCATCACTCTAATTTAACTGTTGGATTTCAGGTATTTCTACCCCAGATGGTCTACTAAGGGTATCAGCTAGGGTGTTGTCTTTCCCCTTAATATGCTCTATACTGAACGTATAGTTTTGAAGGATAAGAGACCACCTGTATATCCTGTCGTTTCGGTGCACACCAGTCTGAATGACCGTAATGGGAGAATTGTCGGTCTGGATAATGAAGTGCACACCCGCCAGAAAGCGGTGGAGCTTTCTCACTGAGTAGATGACGCTCAGGGCCTCCAGTTCTGCCATCGAATATCTGGACTCGGTAGGTGTGATCTTACGGCTCACGTAGCAAATCGGATGGAAGATGCCCTCATAAAATTGGCCTAGGACTGCAGCGATGGAGATCCTGCTGGCATCTGTCCTAAGATAATAAACGAGCCCAGGGTTAGGCAAGCGGAGGATGGGAACATTACTAAAAAGAATTTTCAATTTTGACAATGCAGAAATTAATAATGCATCTTTCACATCCAATTTTACTGATGCTTTTAATACATTCGAAAACACACTAGTTATTTCAGCTAGGTTTGGAATAAATTTACTATAGTAATTAACTAATCCCAAAAGACTTCTAACCTGCTTTTTCGTAGTAGGCATGGTTAGATTCATAATTTTTGTAATAATCCTATTGTCAGTCTTCAGTTGACCTTGAGAGATGACATGACCCAAAAATTCAATTTCTTTTAGGCCTAATTCGACTTTGCTCGGTTTGACTGTGAGACCGAAGAGTCGCAACCTATCAAACACATGTCTCAGTTTCAGTAAGTGTGTAGTCCAGTCTTCAGTATGGACACATATATCATCTATATAGGTCACAGTATTCGTCACTCCATGTAACAGATCTCTAGTTAAGCGTACGAAAGTGGCAGGAGCATTTCGAAGTCCGAAAGGAAGAAATCGCCACTCGTATAGTCCTAAAGGTGTTGAAAACGCAGTAAGATGCATAGATTGAGCTTGCATCGGGACCTGCCAGTATCCTTTAGTAAGATCTAGTTTTGAAAAGATTTTAGAAGTAGACATGTCCAAGATAAGATCTTCGCAGGAAGGAATAGGTTCTGCGCCGATCTTAGTGATGTTATTGAGTTTCCGGTAGTCCACGCACAGACGAATTGTGGAATCCTTCTTCTTAATTAGGACGATTGGAAAAGAGTACTCTGATGTAGACTTTTGGATAATCCCGCTAGCTTCTAAATTAAGAATTTCCTTATTTAGATTTTCCCTATAGCTGAGTGGGATAGAGTACGGCCTACATTTAATAGGCTTAGAATCCGAAAGAAGAATGGAGTGTTCGATTCTGTCCGTCCTACCTGGGATGTCAGAGAATAAGTCTTTGTATTCAGTAACTAACTCCACTAATTGTCGTCGTTGAATGTCTGTTAGTCCCTGATCTATATGTATGCTGTCCACTGTCGCAGTTTTGTCTACAATGGGAACAGGTAGTTCCATTCCGTCGTCGTCTACCTGATTCAGTACCGTGGTGGTGCTAAGTGTGTATTCTGTTAACTCACTGGGTGTATTGCCATTGTCGGAACTGCCAGTCTCGCTAACTAGTGTAGTTGCGTTGTGTATGTCTGTCGTCTGATCACTGGGTGTTGGTGCACTCTGTTCGTCTGTCACTACTTCTGTTTCTTGTCTTGTATAGTAAGGTTTCAACATGTTGACATGGAATATCTTTAAGTGTCCGTTTATCGATATTTCATAGTCAACATCTGAAATTCTGCGTACCACCTTGAATGGCCCTTGCCATGAGGTTAATAGTAAATTTCTTTTGTCTGGAAGTAGCAAGAGTATGTCTTGATCTGGTTCAAGTTCAATTGTTCTTGTCCCTTTGTTGGCATATTGGCGGTAGATTTGACCCTTCCTCTCCAAAGCTGCCTTAGCTATAACACACGATTTCATGATCTTGTCTCGTGTCTCTGTCACCATTTCATAAGGTGTTTTTGGGGTAGGAATTTCTATCGAATTTGTTAGTACCTGATGGTAAATAGTTAGGGGTCCACGTGGGTTAGCCCCGTAAACTAATTCAAAGGGTGAGAAACCCGTGCTAGAATGGGGAATCTCCCGATAGGCGAACAGCACTGTTGGTAACAGTGTATCCCAATCAGCTGGGTTTTCTGCTGTAACCTTAGCCAGCATGTGCTTTAGGTCCCCATTAATTTTCTCTACTATTCCATTGCTGGCTGGATGGTAAGCTGTCGTAAAATGTTGCTTAATGCCTAACATTTTTGTAAGGGCTTGCGTTGCAGCCGATATGAACTGAGTTCCACGATCGGATAAAATGGTCCGTGGGAATCCGAATCGTGAGAACAGGTGTAGAAATACATTGGCAACGTCTTTGGAGGTGATGTATTTCAAAGCTACTGCCTCAACCCACCTTGTACATAGGTCGACCATTGTCAATATGAAGCGATTTCCTTTGCTGGACACCTGGTTTAGGGGTCCAACAATATCTACCGCCACACTTTCAAATGGCCTAGAAACCAGTGTAGAAGGCTGTACCTCAGCTGTAGGATGTTTACCTTTACGTACCAATTGTTGACAGACATTACACGAACGACAAAATAATTTTATGTCATTGCAAAAACCTGGCCAATAGAAATGAGCCTGAATTCTGGCCCTGGTCTTATCATATGCAAGATGACCAGCAAACGGTGACTCATGTGCAATCTTTAGCACAGTTAGACGATGTTGTTCAGGTAACACCGTTTGCTGAATCTCATGGTTACCAGTAGTATAATATCTAGTTAAAATACCATTGTTAAGTCTAAAAACCCAAGATGCATTTTTGGTCACTTTGGCTTTATCTTTTAACAATTTTAAGTATGGAGACACACTAGTATCAGCTTTTTGCTGTTCTATAAATTTCTGTCTGCTGGTGTCATCTGTGCCAGTTGGGGAAAGCAACAGTAGTCTCTAATCTTGTAGTGTGTCTTGATGTTTCACACTGTCTGCTCTTGTTGTTGCATTAGCTGCATTTAATTTCTCCCATGCAACTATTTCCTCATTAGTACATTGTTTCAGTTGAGGTAAACACCCCAAAATTAAATCAGTACAAGGGTTGTTAAGTATTGCACAAGTAAAGGTACCAGAAAGAAACGGAGAATCAATACGGGCTTTTGCCAAAGGGTAAGTCTCAATGTTACCCGAAAAGGTTCGGCATTTCACAGTGTCACCTGTGTAATCACCCGGACTCACTAGTTCCTTTCGAAGACCAATAAGGGTGCTGCCGCTATCCAGCAAACATTGGCATGGTACATCATTGACCATTGCATTGTGGAACACTAACTTGCCTCTGGAGGCTAATGCTGCATTCACACTCTCAGATGAGCATGGTACTGTATGTCCACATTCTAGTATTCCGTCTGCATGGAATTGGTGACATCGTTCACAGCTGTCAAAGCTTAACATATCGTTAGCAGCACACACATCCTCTGCTTGGTTAGTTGGTAAGTCACTTTCAATCTCACACTCATTCTCACTACCACTATCTGAAGAGGTGTCAATCAACATAGCGTTGTTAGCTTTCAAACGTTGGCGGCCAAGGCACTTATTAGAATAATGGCCATAAGAGGAACAAAAAAAAACATTTGATTGCACGCCTGTATGCAGACCGTTTGCTTTGCTGCTTCTTGATCACATTTTCAAGATGCGCCGGATAATTCGGCGATTTGTCGCACATAGCATAAGTGTCGTGCATTAGTTGACAGTACATGCATTTGGAAACTTTTCTGTCTTTCTTATCATACTTCTGAAAAGGTTTTCTGTTACCCTGATAGTTTTTTGATTGGTCTTTGACAAAGGAAACTATCTCAGAGTCACTTGAGGTCTTAAAAATCTCTCTGTTAGAAGAAAAATATGCTGAGCCTTTTTTTTCGAACTGCTCGATGTTTTCAATGTCTGACTGCTGCAAAAACTTAGCAAAAGGAGAAGGTATAGTAGATATACACTTGTCCATAGCTATTAGGTTTTTTAATCTATCAAAGTCTTTTCCTATGTTAGCTGCTTTAAGCCACCTGTTTAGTACACTCTGCACATTTGAAAAATAATCTATAAAAGTTTCACTAGGTTTAGGTTTTAAATTTGAGAACTGAACCTGATACCCAGGGGCATCAAGTAAAAAGTGCTGCATAATCCTATCATGGATGTATTGATAGCTAGATCTAAGTTCAATAGGAATAGACTCTATTACTTTAAGGGGCTCACCACTTAGATTCTTCATGTAAATCGGAGCCCACATATCTAAAGGAACTTGGTGATATTTAAATTGATACTCTACATTCTCTGTCCAGGCAGATATGGAGTCCTCTTTACAATATGGTTTGATAATATTTTTGTATTTGTTGAACTTATTTTCCTCTTGTTGACTTCTTAGTTTAGTGGCAGAGATCTCTGCGTGTGAGTCTATATCCATGCTTTTCATCTTTAATTGTGTCTCTGATTCTACCTGAATTTGTTTTTCTTTAACTCGTGCCATTTCATCTATCTCTTTTTGCTTTAGATCTAATTCCTTTTGTTTTAATTCTTTCTCTTGATCTAATTGTTTTTGTTTCATCTCCTTATCATGTTCTCTTTCTCGTGCGCGTTCGTCCCTTTCCGCATTCTCTTTTCGTGTTTGTTCCTCTTTTGTTTCTTTAAATTTCTGATCAGCATATTGTTGTAGTTCTTTTCCTGTTAATTCCAGTTCTTTGCCTGCTTTTATGAAATCTGATAAAGTTGCCATCTTACTTTAGTACTTGGCTAACAGTGATAGGCAATGATGACTTTAATCAGTTATTTATCTTTGATATGTTATGTTTGTTTTTATCTGATCACTATCAATTGTGCTTTCTGTTTATACCCTGCCCAGATTTATCTTGCAGAAAAACAGAGTATACAAATATGTCAACGCGTTACATGCTGAAAAAGAGATGCACTATTAATCAAATTGCATGACAAAATATATAAGTGTACTCAGCTTAATGTGGGAACGAAGCTCCTTTGACACAGGTCACCTTGTTTGGTACACTGGGGTGGCGACACGTTTCGTACGTAGCACACGGTATTTGGCCCACAGGTGTATGTGCACAGCGGTTGTTTGCCCTCTGATATATAGGGCAGCAGTAAACACGCCTACTAAACGATATGATTTACTCGACAACTAAGGACAATGACTTAGACAATGACAGACTTACGAACACCTAGAATATGTATTAATTAATTTTAATGTCAATGTCCTGTCTTTGTTTTAAACAATAATTGCCTTTCGTTACTAACCTAGTTAATTTCTGTAAACGTTGTGCAGCTAAGTATCAGATGCTTAGCCCGAAAATAGTTCCATCGTGACGATAAGCAAAGAGAAAATAGACCCAAAAATGAATAAATGCTTGTAAAGAAATCAAAATAACATAATAATGTGTCAACAAATAAATATATTCATTTAGTAACTTAAATAAGTAAATAATAAACAATATACAGCACAGATTCAGGCGGGCCGCCGCTAAGCGATTTTGTAAACACTCGACTGCTTTATGCTAATGACGCAGAACAACTGTCTGTCAATCACTTTACGTCATCGCGCAGCGCTATTTTTAGATCTCAAAAATCAATATTGTCGGCTGCCTGTGTATTCCTGCGCCGTGAATCATGTTTGGTGCTTATTCAAGAATAAATTGGTAAATATATGAATAAATATAAGAAAATAAGAATATTAATACTTACAGCTTCGAAGAATACATGATTTCATTGAATAAATATATCATAAACACAATTAAACACTATTTTGTCACGATAGGCATATTTCTAGCTCGCAAATTCTCCTGTCTGCACAAATTATCGTTACTACAAAAATGAAACCCTAGTCTCGAGCCCGTGGATGAGTGGATTAGCTTGAACTTTTCGTTCAAGCTTCACTTCTTGACACCACAATTACCCTTTTACTGTGGGTATTAGCTTGGCGCTTTCGTCCAAGCACCACTTTCTGACACCACAATTACCCTGGCCTGTCAACGACTCAACTGACAGGCCTCATCGGGTACTTCTCACACACCCATACAAGACAACTTGCAAGTCGTGTGGGAGGCAAAATGCATGGTCCATTTTATTGCCGTTGGCTCGCTTACAAGCGGTAAACAGTCGCTAATGCAATACACAATATACAGCCACAGAATTATCTAACACAAACTGCTAACCCTATGCTAGTTCTATCTATTAGTGAACACAAAACTCCTAACGCTATTCTAAACGATGTGAACGCCTCAAGTCCAGTCTCCCGTCTGCCTAACCTCTCTCCCGTGGTTACCCACCACGCGGGGTGACCTTCACCTTCGTGCGTGTTACCTCACATCGCACTCTGCTGGCAAACGTGGCCTGTTGAGTGTCTACTCAACTGTGCTATGGCTTCACGAGGTGTGGTACTATCGTGATTAGAGTGCTAACTCTCTGAACACCGCCTGCGTGTCTCATGAGGGAGTGGCTAACCCTCTCCTATTACCTCATCTCCCCCTGCCCTTGCCTCGGGCACCGTATCTCCTCCTGGTCTCTTCAGGGTTGACCGCTCTCCCTGGCGGAGGGGATGCGGTCGAGTCTTTGACACATTTTATGTCCACTTGGAACATATATGTCTAATGAGTCCCATACTAACAGACAGTGCGATATTTGTACCAGGATAGAGAACCCGACCTTGGAGGTTGAAATCACCAAATGTAATCGGACTCATGACGCAGTGATGGGCTGTATATGTGGGTATTACAGACATATGTCCAGGATACGGGATGGGAAAGACGAGTGTAGACAATGTCGGGCCTGTCTGTTGTCTGGTGAGACTTCTTCCAGTGGGCATAGCCCTGGTACAGAAGGTACAACGTTGAATGGTGAGTGTAGGCTGGCAGTTAGGATTTTGATGTACATAGAATAAGTTTGATTTGTTGGTTGGCTGGTTGTAGGTGCTTGGTTTGTTGGTGGGTGGTGTGTTTGTGTGTGGTTGGGTGGTGTTGTGTGGATGGTTGGTTGGTTGGTGAGTATATGGGTGATTGGTTAGTTAGTGTGTGGGTGATTGGTTGACTGGTTGGTGACTGTGTGGGCGGTTGGCTGGTTGGTAAGTGTGTGGACGATTGGTTGCTTGGTAAGTATGAGGGTGGTGTGTTGGTAAGTGTGTGGGTGGTTGGTTGGTTAGTAAGTGTATGGGTTAATGGTTGGTTGGTTGGTAAGTGTGTGGGTGGATGGTTGTTATGTGTGTGGGTGGGTAGTTAGTTTGTGGGTGTTGTGGTGGTTGATTTGTTGGTGAATGTGTGGGTAGTTGTTGCGTGTATGCATAGTTGATGAATTGGTAGGTTGGCTGCTAAGTAGGTTGTTAGGTTGGTAGATTGGTTTTATTTTCGTAGGTTGGGGCATATAGAAAGAATGGAAGATAATAGGGTAACAAAACTCGCTTACACTCAGGAAATAAATGACCGTAGACCAAGAAGACGGTGGAGAGGTAATATACATCTAGACCTACAAGCTCTTGGAATCAGCGACTGGCAAGAGAAGGTCAACCAGAGAGACGAAAGGAGACGGATTGTATATGCAGCAAAGAACCTCAATGGCTCGGAATGTTGAAGAAGAAGAGAATGTTGGTAGTCTGTTAGGTTGGATGGTATGATGGCTGGTAGGTTGATTAGTATGTTGGTAAGGAGACAAATAGGTTGGTTGGTTGGTAAGTTGACAGATTGTCTGATTGGCAAGTTGGTTGGTATGTTAATTATGTATTATGGCTGAATAATTTAATAGTGTGTTAAAAGTATTCTTAACGTAATATGTGTATGTAAAACATGTTTAACATAAAACATATTAGCATGTCAATATGACTGTCTTCTAATGTATTCCCTTCCAGGTCTGACTGAAGATAAAGAAACTAGAGCCAGAGGAACGTCTGTACCCACTGATACCCATCACAGCCATGAGAGGAACGAGGGAAACCGATCTCAGAATGGAGTAACAGAGAGTCACACAAGTGTACCATCTGACGTGTCAGCATATGTTGTATTATTTGTTACATTAATCGCGACTTTAATTGAATCTTTCGTTGCTTTTGTTTGCACAAATATAACCCATACTAAATATTATAATTGCAGTGTTGCATGTAGCAGATTTAAAACACCTCGAATCATGATTGCCACTGTTTTATTTGTATTGTTGTTTGTTTTTCTGATAATCTGCGCCTTGTTAAAAACTGGAGCCATAGAAGTAGACCATGATGCCAGTACTGCTTGTGTCATGACAACTGTGCTGGCTACCGGAGGTTATGTTATCATTGTCAACTTTCTCACTAGACGGCCACAGAAGTCACAGGTCAACGAAGACAGACGACCTGGCACGGCTGTAGATGGTCAGCGTGACGAAATAAGACGACGACTGACAGCCAAACTTATACAGGAAAGTCAGGAATAACCAGGCCAAACACTGTATCCATCAGTGTTCCCATGTACCTGAACCTCCAGGCACGACCTGCGCGGACAATGTCATAAACACAATCGGAAGCGGGTTCGAAGCCTTGAGTCCTCGCCTAGTAAAAAGATGAAAAGATTGGTATTCTATTCTTCCATGGTCTCACATGTCGACATCTTCCCAAACATTACCATCGCAACCACACATTAACATCTCAACAACACATTAACATCTCAACCACGCATTAACGTCGCAACCAGACATTAACATCTCAACCACACATCGACATCTCAACGACACATTACCATCTCAACCACCCTTTAACATCTCAACCACACATTGACATCTCAACCACACATGACATCTCAACCACACATTCAAATCTCAACCACACATTATAATCTCAACAACACATTAACATCTCAACCACACATTAACATCTCAAACACACATCGACATCTCAACCACACATTAACACCTCAAACACACATCGACATCTCAACAACACTTCAACATCTTTCCACACATCGACATCTTCCTACACATTAACATCTCAACCACACATTAACATCTCAACCACACATTAACATCTCAACCACACATTAACATCTCAACCACACATCGACATCTTCCCAAACATTAACATCTCAACCACACATCGACATCTTCCACACATTAACATCTCAACCACACATAGACATCTTCTCAGACATTAACATCTCAACCACACATCGACATCTTCTCAAACATTAACACCTCAACCACACATCGACATCTTCTAAACATCAACATCTTACCCTCACATCGAAATATTTTTACACATTAACATCTCAAACACACATCCACATATTCCCAAACATCAACATCTCATCCACACATCGACATCTTCCCACACATTAACATTTTCCCTTGCTTTAAAGTCTTAATGGAACATCGACATCTTCCAAACATCAACATCTCAACCACATATCGACATCTTTCCACACTTCAACATCTCAACCACATATCAACATCTTCCCACACATTAACATCTCAACCTCACATCGAAATCCTCCCACACATCGACATCCTCCCACACATCGACATCCTCCTATACATCGACATCCTCCCACACATCAACATCCTCCCATACATCGACATCCTCCCATACATCACCATCTCAACCTCACATCAACATTCTCCCACACATCGGCATCCTCCCACACATCAACATCCTCCCACACATGAACATCTCAACCTCACATCGATATCCTCCCATACATCTACATCCTCCCACACATCGACATCTTCCCACACATCGACATCTTCCCACACATTAACATCTCAACCAGACATCGACATCTTCCCACACATTAACATTTTCCCTTGCTTTAAAGTCTTAATGGAACATCGACATCTTCCAAACATCAACATCTCAACCACATATCGACATCTTTCCACACTTCAACATCTCAACCACATATCAACATCTTCCCACACATTAACATCTCAACCTCACATCGAAATCCTCCCACACATCGACATCCTCCCACACATCGACATCCTCCTATACATCGACATCCTCCCACACATCAACATCCTCCCATACATCGACATCCTCCCATACATCACCATCTCAACCTCACATCAACATTCTCCCACACATCGGCATCCTCCCACACATCAACATCCTCCCACACATCAACATCTCAACCTCACATCGATATCCTCCCATACATCTACATCCTCCCACACATCGACATCTTCCCACACATCGACATCTTCCCACACATTAACATCTCAACCAGACATCGATATATTCCCACACATTAACATCTCAACCACACATCGACATCTTTCCACACATTAATATCTCAACCACACATCGACATATTCCCACACATTAACATCTCAACCACACATCAACATCTTCCCACATATTAACATCTCAACCACGCATCGACATCTTCCCACACATTAACATCTCAACCACACATCGACATCTTCCCACACATTACCATCTCAACCACACATGGACATCTTCCCACACATTAACATCTTAACCACACTTCGACATCTTCCCACAGATCAACATCTCTACCACACATCAAGATCTTTCCACACATTAACATCTCAACCATACATTAATATCTTCTCACAAATTAACATCTTAAACACATTGACATCTTCCCACACATTGAAATCTCAACCACACATCAACATCTTCCCACACATTAAAATCTCAACCACACATTAACATCTCAACCACACATCAACATCGCAACCACACATCAACATCGCAACAACACATCAACATCTTCCCAAACATCAACACATTGCTCAACAACACATTAATATCTCAACCATACATCGACAACTTTCCACACATCGACATCTCAACAACACATCGACATCACAAACACACATTAACATCTCAACCACACATTAACATCTCAACCACACATTAACATCTCAACCACACATTAACATCTCAACCACACATCGACATCTTCCCACACATTAACATCTCAAACATACATCGACATATTCCCACCCATTAACATCTCAACCACACATCGACATCTTCCACACATTAACATCTCAACCACACATAGACATCTTCTCAAACATTAACATCTCAACCACACATCGACATCTTCTCAAACATTAACACTTCAACCACACATCGACATCTTCCCAAACATGAACAACCCACTGATTGCCTTCACAGTCATGGGAGTAATGAGAGTAACCGATCTCAGAATGGGGTCACAGAGTTTCAGACAAGTGTACCGACCGATGTATCTGCATATGTTGCAGTTTTTGTTACATTAATCGCGATTTTAATGTTGGCTTTCGTTGCTTTGTTTGCACAAATTGTGCACAGGTAAACCTGATACTGAATATTCTCATAGCAGTGTTGCGTGTAGCAGATTTAAAACACCCAGAATCTTGATTGCTACTGTTTTATGTGCATTGTTGACTGTTTTTTCTGATAATCTGTGCCTTGTTGAAATTTGGAGCCATAGAAGTACACCATGATGCTATTAATGCTTGTTTCGTAACAGCTGTGCTAGCCAACGGGAGTTATGGCTGTCACGCTTTTTTTACTAAACGGCAACAGAAGTCACGGGTCAAAGAAGAAAGACCACCTGGCACGGCTGTAGATTGTGGTCCTGAGGTTATAAATCGACGAGAGACTGAGAAACTCTTGCAAAGTCAGAGGGACATTGAATAAAGTAGGGACTAATCACTGTATCCCTCAGTGTTCTCATGTACCTAATCCTCTGTGTATGAACAGCGTAGAAAAGGTCATGAGCACGGTCGCAACCGAGTTCCAAGCCTGGACTCGTCGCTTGACAAAGTGAGGGAAAGATTCATCCCCCATTCTTTGTTGCTAATATTAATCAATAATGTACTTTACAACCCCTATGCCGCAATATTAACCATACACTATATACCCCATGTCCCATTATTAACCATGTACTCTACATGCCCCATGCCCATCTATTAACCATGTACTCTGCATCCCCCATGCCCCACTATTAACCATGCACTCTACATGCCCCATGTCCCACTATTAACCATGTACTGTACATGCCCCATGCCCCACTATTAACCATGTACTCTACATGCCCCACGCCCCACTATTAACCATGCACTCTACATCCCCCATGCCCCATTATTAACCATGCACTCTACATCCCCCATGCCCCACTTTTAACCATGTACTCTACATGCCCCATGTCCCATTATTAACCATGTACTCTACATCCCCATGCCCCACTATTAACCATGCACTCTACATCCCCCATGCCCCACTATTAACCATGCACTCTACATCCCCCATGCCCCACTATTAACCATGCACTCTACATCCCCCATGCCCCACTTTTAACCATGTACTCTACATGCCCCATGTCCCATTATTAACCATGTACTCTACATCCCCATGCCCCACTATTAACCATGCACTCTACATCCCCCATGCCCCACTATTAACCATGTACTCTACATGCCCCATGCCCCACTATTAAGCATGTACTCTACATGCCCCACGCCCCACTATTAACCATGCACTCTACATCCCCATGCCCCACTATTAACGATGTACTTTTATAAAATGGATAATTGCCTGATAAATCACATACATCACTATGAAGTCAACATGTCTCAAAGCACGAAGAATGGGTTGTAATTTACTGACTTTATATTGTCAACTATGTATAAATATATATTATATCATGTTTATACGTGTGTGAATATATACACACGTCACACAGCACGCACAAACAGCAACATTCTGTTGAAACAAAAACGCGCACAAACAACAACACGTGTAAATACACAAACAAAATCAATTTACGTAAAGCAGCATCGTGTAAGTACACAATTATCACGCTTAATAAACATTAAAAATTATTGTTTGTTTTGCTCAATTTTTTGTTTTTTGTTTTGTTTTTTTGAGTTGTATTTTACATTGACAGGTGACACGCCCAGGCAACGAATCCGTGTACGATTGAGCTCGTGACATTACCAGTGTAGTCCACTATCAACTTCGCTAGTGTGTCATTTTTTAATTTAAATAAAAACATAGATATGTCTTAACAGATTCAGTGTCAAACAAACAGTAGGTTTGGACAGTTCACAAATAAACACACATAGTATTGCTTGGCGCTCATAGAAGGAGAAGAAGGAAATAGAGACTAGAGGACGCACTAGACAACATAACATTTGAAAGCTATAGTTACCGACCGGGATCGAACCTCTCACCTTCAAATGACGACGCACCTCGCTGCAGGAACAAGTGTATTTCGACGCTTGACCATCTACGGTAATTATAGCTTTCAAAATTTCATGTTGTCTAGTGCGTCTTCCAAACTCTTTTTCCTTCTTCTCCTTCTATGAGCGACAAACAATACTATGTGTTTTTATTTGTGAACTGTCGTAGTGGCCTCAAAGGTTTCCCCAGTTGATTTCCTGTGTAGGTTTGGACCAAACAAAAATGGATGGCGGAAAGTAGGAAGCTGGGGTGTGTCACAGTTATCACTTTAAAGTTGCTAGTATGGTTGCTAACATGTTGTGGTTCAAAAATATAAAATTATTTGCATATCCTTTACAGGACGTCGCAGTCAATGCCAAAATTTTTTGGTTGTTTGTGATTTCTTGGCAAGTGTACGTTCAGTAATTTGCCATTGCTTTCTGAAAGACCGACACTTATACCATTTTCATAAAAAACAAACGCAAGGCAGTCTGCTGCCAAATCCCCAGCAGCTGTGGTTTGAACGCAGTATGCGGGATTACGAACTGCGTTCGTAAATTCTTCGCCACGGAACTGATATTTTATATCAAATAAGAGGGGATTGCAAAGGGAAGACTACTGTATATAAGCCCATGGCAGATACGAGAAGTTGCTTGAGACGATTAATCATCCTACGGCATTTACTATCAGTTAATAACCAAACTTCTTCATTACTGAGTTCTTGTTGGCTGGATCTGTGTATTCTCTTGTTGGCTGGATCTGTTTGTTCTCTTGTTGGCTGGATCTGTGTGTTCTCTTGTTGGCTGGATCTGTGTGTTCTCTTGTTGGCTGGATCTGTGTGTTCTCTTGTTGGCTGGATCTGTGTGTTCTCTTGTTGGCTGGATCTGTGTATTCTCTTGTTGGCTGGATCTGTTTGTTCTCTTGTTGGCTGGATCTGTGTGTTCTCTTGTTGGCTGGATCTGTGTGTTCTCTTGTTGGTTGGATCTGTGTGTTCTCTTGTTGGCTGGATCTGTGTGTTCTCTTGTTGGCTGGATCTGTGTGTTCTCTTGTTGGCTGGATCTGTGTGTTCTATTGTTGGCTAGATTTGTGTGTTCTTGTTAGCAGGATCTGTGTGTTCTCTTGTTGGCTGAATCTGTTTGTTCTCTTGTTGACTAGATTTTTGAGTTCTCTTATTGACTGGATCTGTGTGTTCTCTTTTTCGTTCAACCAATATCAATATCCTTGTTTATCATTTACATCCATAGGCATTTTTGTGTTTTCATCTGGTTTGCTAAACAACCAAGTGTCATTCTTTTATGATGTCACAGGAGATGTGAATGCTCTTAGTATTGTGACTTGTGTTGCTCTGTCTGTTCCGATCCTGTGTGTGGGTGGGGGTATGTTTGTGGTGGGTGGGTAAGGATATGTGTGTGGGTGGGGGATAGTTATGGTGTGTGGGCGGGGGATTATGTGATGGGTGCGGGGATGTGTATATGGGTGGGGAGAGAGTAGGGAATGTGTGATGGTTGGGGGAAGCATGTGTGGGTGGTGGGGGTGTGTGGGTGGGGGATGTGTGCGTGAATGGGGAATGTGTGGGTGGGGGTATGTGAGTGACTTACGGATGTGTAGGTGGTTGAGGGAACTGTATGTGTCGAGGCGGGATGCGTGAGTGGGTGGAGTATCTGTGTGGCTGGGGGTATGTGTGATCGACAGATGTTTTGTTGGGGGTGGGTGGGTGGGTGGAGTGTGTGGGTGCGTAGAGGAGGATGTGTGAGAGTGTGTGTTGGTGGATGGGGTGGGGAATGTGTGTGTGTGGGTGGTGAGAGGTGTGTGGTGTGTTCGTTAGGGGATATGTGTGTGGTGTATCGTGGGGGATTGTGTGGGGGATTTGTGTGGTGTATGGGTGGGGATATGCATAGGGTGGGTGAGTGAGGGTATCTGTGTGGGTGTGGGTGGGGATATTGTGTGGTATGTGATTGGGGGATATGTGCGTGGTGTGTAGATGGGGGATGTGTGGTGGTATGTGGGTGTGGGATGTGTGGGTGAGGGATATATGTGTGTGTGGTGATTGGGTTGGGAATATTGTGTGGTAGGGGATGTGTGTGATGTGCGGTTGGGGGATGTGTGCGGTGGGGGATGTGGGTTATTGCATGTGTGGGTGGGTGAAGGATGTATGTGTGGGCGGTGGGGTGTGTGTGTGAGTGGATTGGGGATATATAGGTGGTTAGGGAGATGTGTGTGTGTTTGTGTGTGTGTGTGTGTGTGTGTGTGTGTAGGGAGATGTCATTTGGTGGGGATTATGTGTATGGTTTGGGGATGTGTGAGTGAATGTGTGGGTTGGTGGGGGATATGTGTGCATGGGTGGGGAATATGTGTCGATGGAGGTGTGGTTGGGGGATGGGTGGTTGGAGGTGTAGGTGGGGAGAGGATGTGTGGGTAGCGGATTGGTGTGTGGGTTAGGATGTGTATGTGGGTGGGCTTGGGATGTGTGGGTTGGTGGTAGATGTTTGTGTGGGTGGCGAGTGTGTTTGGGTTGGGGGAACAGGTGAGGGCAGTGTGTGTGGGTTGGGGATGTGCGGGAGGTGGATGGGTCGGTTGGTGGGTTTTATATGTGTCCCTGGGTGTGTGTGTGTGTGTGTGTGTTGGTAGGTGAGGGTGAGTGTGTGGGTGGGGAAATGTTTGGGTAGGTGGGATATGGGTCTCATAACATGGTAATTTGCCTTGTTTATGTTTACAACATTCATGTCACAATGTTACTTTTTTTTTTTCTTACTATGTGAATGTATAATGCTCTTGATGAACGCAATATGAGTGATTGGAAGGGCTGAATGTAAGACTCAATTTGTGACTCTTTTAAAATAAAGTTGATTTGATTTGATTTGATTTGATTTGATCCTTACATGCTTTCATTTATGTCATTCTTGCAGAGTAGTATTTGTTCTTGTGTTTTACATTTCTGTCATCACATTTCAATGACCGATCAGCCTTGACCCCAGATATCCAACACTGATCACTTTCTGCACTTTCTCTCTATTGATAGAGTCCGTGGCCAAGTGGTTACACTTTCTGTATTTTCTCTCTATTGATAGAGTCTGTGGCCAAGTGGTTACACTTTCTGAATGTTCTCTCTATTGATAGAGTCCATGGCCAAGTGGTTACACTTTCTGTATGTTCTCTCTATTGATAGAGTCAGTCGCCAAGTGGTTACACTTTCTGTATGTTCTCTCAATTGATAGAGTCCATGGCCAGGTGGTTACACTTTCTGAATGTTCTCTCTATTGATAGAGTCCGTGGCCAAGTGGTTACGCTTTCTGTATATTCTCTCAATTGATAGAGTCGCTGGCCAAATGGATACACTTTCTGTATGTTCTCTCTATTGATAGAGTCTGTGGCCAAGTGGTTACACTTTCTGTATGTTCTCTCAATTGATAGAGTCCTTGGCCAAGTGGTTACACTTTCTGTATGTACTCTCTATTGATAGAATCTTTGACCAAGTAGTTACACTTTCTGTATGTTCTCTCTATTGATAGAGTCTGTGGCCAAGTGGTTACACTTTCTGTATGTTCTCTCAATTGATAGAGTCCGTGGCCAAATGGATACACTTTCTGTATGTTCTCTCTATTGATAGAGTCTGTGGCCAAGTGGTTACACTTTCTGTATGTTCTCTCAATTGATAGAGTCCGTGGCCAAGTGGTTAAACTTTCTGTATGTTCTCTCTATTGATAGAGTCCCTGGTCAAGTGGTTACACTTTCTATATGTTCTCTCCATAGATAGAGTCCATGGCCAAGTGATTACACTTTCTGTATGTTCTCTCTATTGATAGAGTCCCTAGCCAAGTGGTTACACTTTATGTATGTTCTCTCTATTGATAAAGTCTGTGGCCAAGTGGTTACACTTTCTGTATGTTCTCTCCACTGATAGAGTCCGTGGCCAAGTGGTTACACTTTCTGTATGTTCTCTCTATTGATAGAGTCCCTGGTCAAGTGGTTACACTTTCTGTATGTTCTCTCCATTGATAGAGTCCATGGCCAAGTGATTACACTTTCTGTATGTTCTCTCTATTGATAGAGTCCCTGGTCAAGTGGTTACACTTTCTGTATGTTCTCTCCATTGATAGAGTCCGTGGCCAAGTGGTTACACTTTCTGTATGTTCTCTCTATTGATAGAGTCCCTGGTCAAGTGGTTACACTTTCTATATGTTCTCTCCATTGATAGAGTCCATGGCCAAGTGGTTACACCGCCTGACTCTCGCTCCAAAGGTTGTAAGTTCGGCTCCGGACTACGTCATGCGGTTCAAGAGTGCAGTTTTCTCGGAGACTTCTGGAGGTCCTCGTTGGAGGGACGGAGTGCCTGCTCTGTACCACGCTTTCGGAAACCCGCTCTGTGGAAAGAGACAGAGCTGTATGGGATAAAACCCGGTACAAGGAAGACGGCCCTCTTGCGTTTTAAAATATGTATCTATTGATAAATATTGTTTCAGTCAGGTCTTAGTCAGATATGACTGAGCTACCGTATAACAGTAGACGGTACTACCTGGTTTCTGTTAGCGCCGAACGTTGGGCGGCGCTTACCAAACCCGACACCCCACATTGTGCCAACGGCTTCGGGCGGAAGAGCGCAATTGGGAGGGTACAAGCCTTACCCTGGTGCGAGGAAATGCAAGCTAAAGACAAAATTGTCATGGCAGGGCAGACCAGGCCCTAAGCCTTGGTTGGCGACTGGTCTAGGATCGAAGCTCCGACAGGCGGACAGTTAGAGCATTGCTTTGCTGATCCGGCAGCTTCTGCAGCTTGTCTTGTTCCAGATGTAGGGGTGTTACCTTTCCTCTGGAGTGAACTAGGCAGGCCGAGAGAGGGATCATGCTGCATGGGCAACACATGATCTCTATATTTTAGCCCAGGCTTTGTGCTATGGAGAGGCAATAACTCCATCCCTGGTCTTAACTGGTCTCGGAATCAAAGCGAGAGGCAACTGTTACGGGTTATAAGTCCTTGTCAGTTGGCGTAGACATGGGGCGCCACGCGTTGCCTCTGACGGTGGGAGACACCTATAGGTGTCACTGATCAGCTACCGCCCGCCTCAAGCTGGGCAGCCCCCAGCCAATTGGGTGCTGATCCGCCACAGCCTGCCTGCTTCAATGGGTGCTTGGGGCTAGGACAAAATCTGAATCGCAGGCTGTAAAACCAATGCACCAGGTACAAACAAAAATATAAATAGAAACCTCAAGCTACGGCTTGCAACCTGGAACGTGAGAACCATGTGTCCAGGATTTTCCACTGACTTGACCAATATTGACGATGTGAGAAAAACGGCTGTGATTGATGCCGAACTCAATCGTCTTAACATTGATATTGCTGGCCTGCAGGAGACTCGCCTCGCTGAGGAAGGGTCACTCAGGGAAAACAACTACACCTTTTTCTGGAAGGGTAAAGGGCAGGCAGAAAAAAGGCAACACGGTGTGGGCTTTGCAGTGAAGAATTCGCTACTGGGAATGATTGAAATTCCAGCAGGAGGAAATGAAAGACTATTATCCCTGCGCTTGGCAACCTCTTGTGGGTTTGCCACCATTATTACTGCATATGCACCGACACTCGATTCCTCTGATGATGTGAAGGATTTGTTCTATGAGGAGTTAGACTCTGTGATCAAGGCAGTTCCAAAATCCGACTACATTTATATGCTCGGTGATTTCAATGCTCGTGTGGGCAAGGACTCGAGTTCATGGCCAGTGTGCCTTGGAAAATACAACATCGGTCGCATGAATGAAAATGGGCAAAGGCTGCTGGAGCATTGCACCAGTAATGACCTATGTATTACAAACTCTTTTTTTAAAACAAAAGAGATGCATAAGGTCACATGGAAACATCCAAGATCCGGCCATTGGCACCAGCTGGACTTCATCATCACACGGAGACAACATCTGAACCATATATCATTGACTCGTAGTTACCACAGTGCTGACTGTGATACGGATCATTCTTTGGTTGTTGCAAGGGTTAGACTGAGACCAAAGAGAATCTACACAGCTAAACACAAATCTAGCCCCAGGATTAATATTATTAACACTCATGATCCTGAAAAGTGCTTTCAGTTTCAACAGCAACTTGAAGACGCTTTCACTGATACACCAGAAAATTGTACAGTAAATGATAAATGGAATAAACTTAAGGAAACTCTTTGTAAAACTGCCGTAAAGGTTTACGGCACTGTGGATCATAAGAGGCAGGACTGGTTTGCGGCCAACAGCGAGACTCTGCAGCCCTTGATTGATAAGAAGAAGAAAGCTCTCTTAAGAAACAAGGAAAGACCAACGCGTAACACTCTGAGTGAGCTAAGGCAAGCTAGGAAGGATGTGCAAAAGGCTGCCAGGCAGTGTGCAAATGATTATTGGATCAAGTTATGTGAGTCCATTCAAATCGCAAGTGATAAGGGAGACATAAGAAGCATGTATGAAGGAATAAAGAAAGCCTGTGGTCCAGTGATCAAAAGAAGTGCACCATTGAAAACCTTGACTGGAGAAGTCATCACTGATAAGAAACAGCAGATGGACAGATGGGTAGAGCACTATTTGGAGCTTTACTCAAGTGAGACCAAACTAGCGGATAATGCCCTCAACGCCATAGAGGCTCTACCAACTCTTGACCACCTGGACACACTTCCCACCATAACAGAAGTTAAGTGTGCTATAAATGAACTTGCATCTGGCAAGGCTCCAGGTAAGGATGGGATTCCAATAGAGGTTATCAGGAGTGGGCAAGACACACTCACTATACAGATCCACCAGCTAATAGAGCTATGCTGGCGTGAAGGACAAGTCCCACAGGATTTCAAAGATTCAAGCATCATAACACTGTACAAGAACAAGGGCGATCGGAGCGACTGCAACAACTATAGGGGTATCTCACTTCTGTGTATTGTTGGAAAAGTATTTGCCAGAATTGTTCTGCGCAGACTTCAAGTCCTAGGAGATCAAGTCTACCCCGAATCACAGTGTGGCTTTCGACAGAACCGGTCTACCACTGATATGATATTCTCATTGCGACAAATGCAAGAAAAATGCCGTGAACAGAATCAACCACTGTTTATTGCCTTCATCGACCTCACAAAGGCATTTGATTTGGTCAGTCGTGAGGGTCTGTTCAAGGCACTAAAGAAGATTGGCTGCCCACCAACTCTTCTGTCCATTGTGGAATCGTTCCACACAGGCATGAAGGGTATAATCAAGTTTGATGGTGCAACTTCTGAAGAATTTGAAATCAAGAGTGGAGTTAAGCAAGGTTGTGTACTAGCTCCCACCCTCTTTGGAATATACTTTTCACTTCTACTGAAATATGCATTTCGTGATCAGGATGGTGGTATATACATTCACTCACGCTCAGATGGCGGCCTCTACAATGCTCAGAGATTGAAGGCTAAGACCAAAATTAGGAGGGTACTGATCAGAGAGTTGCTTTTTGCAGATGATGCTGCAGTTACGACCCACTCTGAGGAAGAATTGCAATGTCTACTATCTGCATTCTCCAATGCTTGTTCTGAATTTGGTTTAACAATTAGCAAAAAGAAGACACAGATTATGTCACAAGGTGCACATGGGGTACCATCAATCTTTATTGACGACGCCGAACTAGAGATAGTAGACCATTTTACATATCTAGGATCGGTGGTAAATAGCAAATTATCCCTAGATCAGGAAATCAACATCCGGATTGGTAAGGCAGCAACAACAATGAACAGGTTAAGAAAAAGAGTCTGGGAGAACAGGAAGCTTACTGCCAAAACAAAAGTCCTTGTCTATCAAGCCTGTGTCCTTAGTACTCTTCTCTATGGCAGTGAAACCTGGACAACTTACTCACACCAAGAGAACAATTTAAACAGCTTTCATATGCGGTGTCTGCGAAGAATTCTTGGTATTAAGTGGCAAGACAAAATCACAAATACTGAAGTATTGGAAAGATCAGGTTGTGTGACAGTTTATTCCATGCTCAGTCTTCGTAGACTTAGATGGATAGGACATCTTAGGCGGATGGATGATGGTAGAATACCAAAGGATATCTTTTTTGGTGAATTACAGATGGGTAAGAGATCTCAGGGTCGGCCTCTACTACGATACAAAGATGTGTGTAAGCGGGACATGATTGATACAGGCATTGATAATGCACATTGGGAGCAAGTCGCCGCTGAACGTGTTGCATGGAGGGCAAATATCAGAAATGGAATAAAGTCAAAGGAGAAAATTATTGCAGAAAAGTCACACACCAAGCGTTTGAGACGTAAGATGGTGCATGATGGTGGAAATGACCACGTGTTCACATGCACCCACTGTGAACGGACATTTACAGCGCAAATTGGCCTTATCAGTCACACTCGCTACCGCCATAGTTAAAAGTTATTATGCCTTTTTAAAGCACAAACTATCGTCTGTCAAGACGGCAAGGTGCCAATGCAATGTGATAAATAAATTTGCCGACAAATGCTTAAACCGGTTGTACGTGTGTATGTGTGTGTGTGTGTGTGTGTGTGTGTGTGTGTGTGTGTGCGCGCGTGCGTGCGTGCGTCCGTGCGTGCGTGCGTGCGTGCGTGCGTGTGTGTGTGTGTGTGTGTGGCATTGAGATATACATTTACTTTCTTAGTTTCCTTTTGCCCTGACTTTAGACACATTAACATTGAAAAGTGGTGCTCATCCTGGAGACAATAACCCTTCTCCTCCATGATATGCTAGAATACATTCAGGTACTGACAAAACGACCATCAGAACGAAATAAAAACAAGGCATGCGAACAAAAACTAAATAGAATAACATTACCACAGCGGCGCCTAGTCCCATGCGAGTCCAGTGGATTAGCACACAAATTCAACAGAAAATGGAGGTGGAAGGATTCACAGTCACGTGAAAATGGAAAATCCTCAAATAACTTCAGAGCAGAGATAGAGAAAACTGCAACAGAAATGTTGTTGGAGGGGTTGTAACCAACTTTATCCCGATGTGCTCTGTGGCGGGATTGTAACTATATCCCGATGTGCTCTATGGCGGGATTGTAACTAACTATATCCCGATGTGCTCTGTGGCGGGATTATAACTAACTATATCCCGATGTGCTCTGTGGCGAGATTGTACCTAACTATATCACGATGTGCTCTGTGGAGGGATTGTAACTATATCCCGATGTGTTCTGTGTCGGGATTGTAACTAAAAATATCCCAATGTCCTCTGTGGCGGGATTGTAATTAACCTTATCCCGATGTGCTCTGTGGCGGGATTGTAACTAACTATATCCCGATGTGCTCTGTGGCGGGATTCTAACCAACTATATCCCGATGAGCTTTGAGATTGCAACCAACTATATTCCGATGTGCTCTGTGATTGTAACCAACAATATCCCGATGTGCTCTGTGATTGTAACCAGCTATATCCCGATGAGCTCTGTGATTGTAACCAACTATATCCCGATGTGCTCTGTCGCGGGATTGTAACTAACTATATCCCGATGTACTCTGAGGCGGGATTCTAACCAACTATATATCCCGATGTGCTTTGAGATTGTAACCAACTATATCACGATGTGCTCTGTGATTGTAACCATCTATATCCCGATGTGCTCTGTGATTGTAACCAACTATATCCTGATGTGCTCTGTGATTGTAAACATCTATATCCCGATGTGCTCTGTGATTGTAACCATCTATATCCCGATGTGCTCTGTGATTATAACCATCTATATCCCCATGTGCTCTGTGATTGTATCCATCTATATCCCGATGTGCTCTGTGATTGTAACCATCTATATCCCGATGTGCTCTGTGATTGTAACCAACTATATCCCCATGTGCTCTGTAATTGTAACCACCTATATCCCGATGTGCTCTGTGATTGTAACCAACTATATCCCGATGTGCTCTGTGATTGTAACCAACTATATCCCGATGTGCTCTGTGATTGTAACCAACTATATCCCGATGTGCTGTGTGATTGTAACCAACTATATCCCGATGTGCTCTGTGATTGTAACCAACTATATTCCGATGTGCTCTGTGATTGTAACCAACTATATCCCTATGTGCTCTGTGATTGTAACCAACTATATCCCGATGTGCTCTGTGATTGTAACCAACTATATCCCGATGTGCTCTGGATTGTAACCAACTATATCCCGATGTGCTCTGTAATTGTAACCAACTATATCCCGATGTGATCTGTGATTGTAACCAACTATATACCGATGTGCTCTGTAATTGTAACCAACTATATCCCGATGTGATCTGTGATTGTAACCAACTATATCCCGATGTGCTCTGTAATTGTAACCAACTATATCCCGATGTGCTCTGTAATTGTAACCAACTATATCCTGATGTGCTCTGTGATTGTAACCAACTATATCCTAATGTGCTCTGTGATTGTAACCAACTATATCCCGATGTGCTCTGTAATTGTAACCAACTATATCCCGATGTGCTCTGTAATTGTAACCAACTATATCCTGATGTGCTCTGTAATTGTAACCAACTATATCCCGATGTGCTCTGTAATTGTAACCAACTATATCCCGATGTGCTCTGTAATTGTAACCAACTATATCCCGATGTGCTGTGTGATTGTAACCAACTATATCCCGATGTGCTCTGTGATTGTAACCAACTATATCCCGATGTGCTCTGTAATTGTAACCAATTATATCCCGATGTGCTCTGGATTGTAACCAACTATATCCCGATGTGCTCTGTAATTGTAACCAACTATATCCTGATGTGCTGTGTGATTGTAACCAACTATATCCCGATGTGCTGTGTGATTGTAACCAACTATATCCCGATGTGCTGTGTGATTGTAACCAACTATATCCTGATGTGCTCTGGATTGTAACCAACTATATCCCGATGTGCTCTGGATTGTAACCAACTATATCCCGATGTGCTCTGTAGCGCCGGCTCTGTGGCGAATGGAGTTACAAATGGTATTCGTAATCCTACATACCGTGTTCGAAAGACAGCTGCGGGCGATTTGGCAGCCGACCGCCTTGCAATGTATCCATACAATGGTATGGCTAGCGATAATTAAAAAAGCAATGGCAAACTACTGTACTTAATCTTTCCCAAGAATCACAGACAGCCACAAAATGCTGAGGCTGACTGCAACGTTCTGTAAAGGATAGACAACTAACTTTTAACGTATCCCTATGGGCATTGGGTTAGAAGCTGTTGGCAATGAAATACTTAAACCCCAAGGCGGAAACAATCAGGTCTCAGTCTCACGTGCCATTCCTTTTTACTTATACAAAGTTAGTTTGGCCATATAAATAGCAATTGCTTCGACTAATCTTAAGGATCGCCCATTTTGTGTGTTAAACGACACACAATACATACTTTCTCTATCAATCAACTGTCCGGATTCTAAAGGAATTTGCGCTTTCGATGAGGTAAGCAATTTCGTGTATGTAGGTTCTACTGTGTTCATCATCATCATCATCAGGTGCACTGCCAGCTAGCGAAGGCCTTCATGGCTCTCCAGAGATCTCGGTTTTTGGGTTCTGGATCAACTCTGCTGATGATATTCCTCCATGCCACCGTCTCAATCCATCCAGCATCATTTCTCTTTGTCTGTCTCTGCCTCTCTTCCCCTCGATCTTTCCAGTAGTCTTGATGTTCCTCAATGTCCCTCTTCTACTGTTTTACCCGAGTGTAGTCATTGTCACCATCATGTGCCATGCCGATAAGAATGGGGGGTTATGTTTCACCATCTCACAATCACCGTAGTCGTGGATCAGAGTTAATTATTGAATAGCTAAAGACAGCAAAAACTTGTGTTTATTATTCCGTTTATATAAATGTTGGGTTCTACCACCTTATTGTTCAACTGCCTCTCTGCTCTCCCAATGTAACTAGACGGGCACCGATACTGAAACTGATAAATGCAAGAGATTTAGCATTCAGATAAACTTGTCCTTTTAATGCGGAGGTGTGTACCTAATGGATAATACATTGTTTTCAAGTTTTACTACTTGTCAATGTCTGTCATATCAGTGGCCAGTGTCCGTTCCTTACCTCCCTATCAGCGGAAATATATCTGGTTCTCTCCCCTAGCTTCTCATGAGTGATTCTCCTTTATATGCTGGAATATATATATGGTTCTCTCCCCTAGCTTCTCATGAGTGATTCTCCTTGATCTGCTGCAATATATCTGGTTCTCTTCCCTAGCTTCTCATGAGTGATTCTCGTTGAAATGCTGGAATATATATGGTTCTCTCCCCAAGCTTCTCATGAGTGATACTTCATCACCTGCTGGAATATATCTGGTTCTCTCCCCAAGCTTCTTATGAGTGAATCTCTTTGATCTGTTGGAATATATCTGGTGCTTTTCCCAAGCGTCTCATCTGTGGTTCTCCTTGATCTGCTGGAATATATCTCATATATCTCGTTCTCTCCCTAGCTTCTCGTGAGCGATTCCCCTTCTTCTGTCGCCCTCTATTCCCCCCCCCCCCCCCATGGCGGCATAGCCCCTCAGCCATCGCACTCCCCGCCCTCCTATCTTTAACTATCTCAGGCTGCATCCGGTCATGTTCTCCTCTTATTATCAATTTATGTTTCTACTTCTATTCTCCGATAGTTTAAGATCTTCATCTATTTATTTTACCCAGTGGATTCCAGACAAAGGCCTTTCTTGATATACTACTCTTAGTGTTTATGTGAATGTTCTATTCAGTGCTAGTGCCTTTACTTGCGTTCTTGGTTCACTGGTATTTGTTTAGTTCTCTCCACGGGCTCCTCATTTGTGATTTTGTCATACCATTTTATACCTCCAAATTAATGAATGATTTATTTGTATTTGTAATCGTTTTAGTTGTTCTACATGTTTCTGATCCAAACAGTAGTACTGATTTCACATTAGCATTTTTTAAGTTATCTCGTGGTGCAGGTCTTAGTCAGATATGGCTGAGCTATCGTATGACAGTAGACGGTACTACCTGCTTTCTGTTAGCACCAAATGTTGGGCGGCGCTCACCACAACCGACACCCCCACATTGCAACAACGGCTTTATCTAAGGAGTGCAATTGGGAGGGTATAATCCTTCCCTTGTGCGAGGAAATGCAACGTACAGACTCAATATTATGGCAGAGCAGACAAGGCCCTAAGCCTTGGTCGACAACTGGTATAGGATGGAAGCTCCGATAGGCGGACAGTTAGAGAATTGCTTTGTTCCAGACGTATTGATGTTACCTTTCCTCTGGAGCAAACTAGGCAGGTCGAGAGAGGGATCATGCTGCTTGGACAACACATGGCCTCTAAACCCAGACCAGGCTGTGAGTTATGGAGAGGTTTAGCTCCAGCTTACAAACTACCGTCAGATAAGACGGCAAGGTGCCAGTCAGTCAGCCATTTTAAGTTTGGTGCTAAGTTTCATTTGTTTTGACTTCCACAAACTTCCAAGTGCTTTAAAGAAAATTTAATATGGGAACATGGAATGTTAGGACACTAAATGAGCTAGGAAAGTTGAACGATGTTATACAAGAAATGAAATATATGAAAATTAATATCCTTGGCATAAGTCAGATGAGGTGGAAGGGGTCTGGTAGAATTATAACTGACGAACGCAATAGTTTGTTCCGAAGGAGTAGGACAATTATTGGATTAAAACCAGAGACAAGTAAATTAATGGTTACTGATGTATTTCAGATAGAGTTATAATAGTCAAAATTAAAGACAAACCAAGAGATATAAACATTATACAAGTATATGCACCAACAACAAGCAGTAGTGATGAAAAATACAATGATGAAGTAGAAATCGTAAAATCCCAAATTAGATCACAAGATTTAAATAAAATAATTTTAGGAGATTTTAATGCAAAAGTAGGAAACGGGAAAAAAATGAGGATGTAGTGGGGAATTATTATTTAGGAAAAAAAAATGATAGAGGATAAAACCTATAATATAATTGGCAGATGTAAATTATATGGTTATTGCAAACACCGGTGTTAAACATCATAAAAGACGACTTTACACGTGGGACAGCCCTGATAAGAAAACACTCAACAAATTTGAATACATACTTATTAATACACGATTTCTAAATTCATTAATAAATGTTAAGACAATGCCTGGTGCTGACTGTAATAGAGATCATGTACCACTATGCGATCAAATAAAAGTAAGATTGAAGAAAGGATGAAAATGGTTAAGAATATGAGACTTAATAACGGTGTCCTGTAAGCAGATAAAGAAATGCAAGAACAGTACAGAGTAACTGTAAAAGATAGGTACAATGCAATAGCTAAATACAGATTATAAATGGACAATGGGAAATGTTAAGAGACTCCATTCATCGAACAAGCAAAGATATATTATGGAACAGAAGCCAAACATAACAGAACAAATGGATCACTGAAGAAATCTTAAAGTTGATGGACAAAAGAAAAAAAGTAAAAATGTCAAACAAGAATATGATAAGATAAATACAGAAATAAGAGATAAATGGGTGAAGACAAATGAAAGTTGGTTAAACGAGCAATGCAAGAAAATGAATTAAATTCTATTAAAGATACAAAATATATGCTCAGAAAAATCAGTGAGCTCACAGAGACAGGGTGTTTGAAATCAAAAGCAGGGAAGATATTAGGAAGGTGCTATAATCAAGAGGTGGAATGAGTATATCAGAGAATTATATGAAGAAGAAAGGGAAAAATTAACAGAAGAAAGTAACTTAGAAGGCCCTCCTATTCTAAAAGAAGAGGTCACTGACGCTATCAAACATATGACGAAAGGAAAAACAGCTGGGCCAGATGTAATCACAATAGAAGAATTAGAAGTACTGGGAGAGTTTGGAGTAGATATTTTAACGAATATGTTTAATGATATTTACATCTGTGGATATTTACCAAATGATATGCTAACATCAATCTGTTTTCCCTGTACAGTGAAAATATTTTCAGAAATATTGAAGATATGGAAGGAATCAACATTGGGGGACGATGCATCAATAATATTAGATATACAGATGATACATTCTTGATTGCAGACAATGAACAGGACCTGCAAAATTTAGTAGATGCAGTTGTTACACACAGTGAACAACAAGGGTTAGAATTAAATTGTAAAAAGACACAGATTATGGTCGTCACTAGGAAGAACGAAATACCACAATGTAATATACAAGTAAATGCCATTTACTAAATGGAAATATTCTTCAACAAGTGAATAGGTACAATTATCTTGGAACAGTAATAACATCTGATGGGAGATGCCTTGAAGAGATTAGAACAAGAATCGCCATGGCAAAAGTAGCCTTTAGCAAGATGAAAAACATACTGACTAATAAAAAGATGTCAATTGAAACGAGAAAAAGAGTGTTGAGATGCTACATAGAACCTGTACTCTTATATGGATGTGAAGCTTGGACAATGAGCAGTCAGGCTGAAAAAAACATCTGATGGCTGTAGGAATGTGGTTTCTGAGGAAAATGCAAAGAATACCATGGACAGCCAGAAAGACCAATGAACAAGTCCTTCAAGAAACAAATGAAGATCGTAAACTGATTAGAGACATTAGACGTAGACAGTCACAATTTTTTGGGCATGTTATGAGAAGAAATGATTTGTAGAACTTGGTGACAACTGGTAAGATCGAGGGGAACAGACCAAGGGGAAGACCTAGAAGCAAGTATCTGGATGGCTTGGCTTTGTGGCATGGTCGAGACAGAAACACGGAACTGATCCACGACTCTGGTTATCGAGTGAGATGGCAGAACATGACCGCCCACGCTTACCGGCATGGCACATGATGGATGGATGGATGCTAACATCTGTATTTATAGCTATACCAAAAAGACCGGGAGCAACTGATTGTGAAGATTTTCGTACAGTTAACCTCATAAACCATATTACAAAGCTTCTACTCAGATTTATAATGAAATGAGCAGGAAAGAGAATAACAATGGAAATTGGTGAAGAACAGTATGAATTTGTGGATGGAAAATGTACAATAAGAGCAATCTACACATTAAAAACACAGGCATTGATAAAGTAAAACATGATGAAATTATTAAAATATTATAAGATATCAACATTGATGGGAAAGATCTCAACAACAACCCCCAAAAAAAATATTTACTGGAATTATGTAGCCGCAAGTAGATTGGGAAATAAAGAGGGCAATTATTAACAAATAAAGCTAGGAGTACGACAGGGATGTGTTTTGTCACCGGATCTCTTTTCCCTCTGTAGCGAAGTAATAATGAGAGAGATCAAAGAGAAGTCAGGAATAATATTCGGAGGTTATTATATAAACATTATACGCTATGCAGATAACGCAGTATTGATGGCGGATAATGCAAAAGGTCCACAACAATTGTTGGACACTGTAGTCACACTGTAGTAACAGATGATGCAATGGAAGGACTCTCCTTTAATATCAAGAAAACAGTAACACGGGTGATATTAAAGAAATAAAAAGTGACATAGAAGGGACAATTCTTAACCAAGTGGCTAATTTTAAATACAGGTAGGCCCCGGTTAACGTCGGGGTTACGTTCTTGGAAAATGCAACATTAAGTGAAACTACGTAGAGCGAAACACTATATCCCATAGAATTAAATGGAATACAGTGTATTGTGTACCACAGTAATGTTTATTTAGATGGTTGGTGATACTTATTGGCTAAATAAAGGTGGGTTGGGGGAGAGTGGTAGAGTTATTGGGACGTAGAGGTATTACATTCTTTGAATAACGAAGACACAAACACTAGATTGCAACATTGCATTAAATTCTACCTCTTCAACTGAGGATGAAACTGTAACCTCTTCCTGCCTCTTTACCTGGCTCTTCTTTGCTTGAACAAAACATGTGTCCAATGTTTGCTGCACAGTAACCACCGTCCTCAGTATCAGCACTCGCCGCTTCACCTGTTGCCTGAATGTTGTGCAGGTGTGAACGCTTCTTAGAGCGCTCAAACCAACCACGACTCGCTCTAAAACTATCATCGGCACTACTAGTACTACTCTCACCCGCTTTCTTAGCTAGATATTCATAGAGAGACTTTGCTTTCTCTTGGATAACCATCTTTCTCACAGGCATATTCCGTAATTCCCTCTTCAATCTAGACGGTCAATTGTGCTTGCATGTTCTCCATAAGAATACATCTGGTACAAGTGATCTTGGAAGTACTAAAAAGGGGCTACGTGTTTAGCACCCTCTTCGATTTTGTCAGCACCTGCATGAATTGTCCTTACCGTCGTTGGAGGTAAACCATGGATTTTACCGATATCAACAGCCCGATCGCCTGCCTCAAAACGACGTTATGGCGAAACGTAGCGATTTAAAGTGAAGTTAGTCCCCTATGTGACAACGACGTTATAGCGAAACGACGTATACCGAGGTGACGTGTAGCGGGGCCTACCTGTACATAGGAGCACTTATAAAATCAGATGGAAGATGCACGACATATATTATGAACAGAACAGGGCAAGCAAAGGCTGCATTTAAGAAAATTAAAGTACTTCTGAAGTCGAAGTGGGTTCGCCTGATGGCGAGGGACACTGTTAATAGGTAAAAGCTGATCCACACACAAAATTCAGTCCAGTTCTACTAGAAGTAGTGCGTATAGACTCCGCTTGAGGTCACAGCGAGCGAGTGCAACGTTGACCTTGTCTGGTGTGACTTTTCTGATATTTCCATTGTTTGGAAGAAGAGTTGAGCTTTGTTGAGTTGACATGAGATGAACTGAGTTGTGTTGAATTGAATTGATTTGACGTGAAGTGAAGTGAGCAAAGGTCAACTGGGTTGAACAGAGCTGAGTTGACGCGAGTTGATGTGAAAAGAGTTGCGTTGAGTTATACTGAGTTGACGTGAGGTGAAGTGAGTTGAGATGAGAGGAGTTGAGTAGAGTTGAGGTGACGTAAACTGAGTTGTGTTGAGTTGAATTGAGTTGAGGTGATGTGACGTGAGGTGAGTTCAGTAAAAAGAGATGAGCTGAGTTAGGTTGATTTGACCTGAGATGAGTCCAGAAGCGATATCACGGCACTCTTTACATCCCCATACGCATTGTTCCTCATCTTCAGCAGCTAGCGAAGAGTCCCATTACTAATGGTGCAAATTACAGCCTGATTATATGTCCGTCTCTCATTTATTTGGAGTTCTTGGTATTGGCCACATTATCTATCTGGTCCATCTCTGAAACAAAATTCTCTCCAGGCCATAATGATTTATCTGTTCTTCCAGACTATACACGTGATCACAAAGGGCCCCGACCACATCTGCCTTATCATGCACCAATACCCCACCCAGCGGTGCAGACCCAGCCAATCTGTCCGCCTGCTCGTTTCCCAACACACCAGCCTGTCATGGAAAGCGTAATCTCCTGACTGAATTAGCCACTCTAAGCCCAACCAGAATACAAGAAGGCGGTCCATGATAATTGTAGAAGGCTACTCGTAACTAACACTGGATGAATGATATTTTGGTTTGATTGTGGTGAGTCTCTGGGGAAGAAATAGTTAGTGGAGGACAGCCGACAGGAGACAGCAGACAACCGACAGGAGACAGCAGACAGCAGACTGCAGACAGGAGACAACAGACAGGAGACAGCAGACAGGAGACAAATTGTTCAACTTAGGTATGGAGAATATTCTCTCTAATTTATCTTTGTCAGTCGAGGTAGGGAGAAGGGTTCTTTAGAGCTCTTGTGAGACACTCTTTGGAGGCGAATCATGGACAATTAGCAGACAAGTGACACATTTTGTGGAGACTGTGGAGATGTGGGTATATAGAAACATGATAAGAACACCGTGGACGAATGGAAAGAGCAATGGAAATATATTGTAAGAAGTTAACTCACAACAACTTGTTACTCACATCACAAGTAGACATTCCACATTTGTTGCACATGTCAAGGGAAGACGAAAGCTGGGATATGTCGTCACAACGAGAAAGAGAGAAAATGCAAGACAGCTTGACAAACTTGCATGATTACCCACGCCACCAAACCCGACGCCCCACGATGTGACAACGGGCGGAGGGGCTCAGATTGGAGGGTACAAGTCTTATCTTGGTGCGAGGAAATGCAACTTATAGACTACATGTCGTGGTAGGGCATACCAGGCCCCAAGTCTTGGTCGGCAACTGGTCTAGATTCGAAGCTCTGACAAGCGGACAGTTAGAGCATTGCTTTGCTGATCCGGCAACGTCTGCAACGTATGTTGTTCCTGACGTATTGGTGTCACCTTACCTCAGGAATAAACTAGGCAGGCCAAGAGATGGAACGAGCTGCATGGGCAACACATGGTATATACCAGTGGTTCTCAACCTTTTTTGGCCCAAACACCCCTTTACCATATGTTCAGAATGTTACCCCCCCCCCCTTTTCGTATTTCCTTACTATAAATCCCAACCACCCCCCCCCCCCCACCCACCCCACACCCTACACAGTGTACGTAAAAATGGAAACTAAATTTAATAACACATACTATAACAAGTCTAGGCGTCTACAAAAACTGTGATTTGCGGGTCTACTTACATTATAAAACGAATTTCAGAAGGGCGAGAAGTGCAGAACCGTAAAGTATGGAGTGAAAAACAATATTAAGTAATCGGTTCTTGTATTAAAGCAATCTTGAAATAATCTTAACTCAGGAAACCCTAGAATTCTCCCCTGGGGGGGGGGGGGGGGGGGGGGTGATTCCCCGTCGATTGAGAACCACTGGTTTATACCATTCAGCCCAGGTTTTGTGCCATCGGAAGCACAATGTAACTAGCTATCGTCTGTCAATACACACACACACACACACACACACACACACACACACACACAGGGTGTTGTTAAAGTCTCACTACACGTTGTATATATTATAGAAGAGCTATATGTTGGAGAGTATGTTTTCCGTTTTGCAAACGTGTGTGCACGCGTGTGTGTGTGCGTGCGTGCGTGCGTTCGAGCTTGCGTGCGAGCGTGTGTGTGTGTGTGTGTGTGTGTGTGTGTGTGTGTGTGTGTGTGTGTGTTTGTGTGGGGTTGTTTTTTTTTTTTCCATTTTCTTACAACATGTTGTAAATATGACAGACGAAAGTAAGCCTAAATTTTCTCAAGAGAAAGTGCGTTATGCAATTCTAAGAAATGTGTGTGGCTTGTAAGTGCGTAGTAGCTTGAGATTTTCCGGACACGTATTTTCAACACCTTGGCAATTGTGAACCATATGAAAACGTGTACTTTATATAGCATTTTGTTGCCATGTTAGAGCGCTCCAGTCTGTTAGTAACGTGCTCCCCCCCCCCCCCCCCCCCCCCATACCCCCCCCCCCCCCCAAAAAAAAATAATCTTATTTGGGTGTTTCAAAAGAATCTAGAAGTCTTTGGCAACGTTGAACGGTATGAATAACTTACGTTGCGCTACCCTAAATAAGTGTAGCATAACGGACAATACAATGGAAAATCAATGTAAACATGTTATGGTATACATTCTGGTATAATCAAAAGACTGTATTGGAGCCGTGGTAGTGCATTGGCTGGTACATGTGCATGTTGGATCTGTAGTCATGTGTTTGAGTCAGCTCCGAGATCAGAATCATTTATTTGCATTGACCCGTGCTCTCTGCTGCTGGGATGTTTGTATCCACGGTGGCCTAGTGACCAGCACGCTGTCCTGCCGCCCGGTGTTCATGTGTTGGAATTCCCAAAATTACGAGGATGTCTCTTCATTTATCTGGTTTCCCAGGTCGAACCAGTTTAACAATTAGTACAAAGACAGTTAATGGGAAATAAAGGCTACGGGTGTGACATTCACAATATTAGCCATCGAGTGCCCAGTAGTCTAACATGTGGACCTAGCACCATATACTCAATATGTCTCATGGCCGGTAAAGTGACCTTTACTTTTTATAAAATTGTAGAGGCTTATTTGACCAAATGGCGGTACTTATGTAAGGTCACTTCTATACTCGCTTCTAATGTCTTTTCTACTGGCCTCAACTAATATAACTGCTAATGTTACTTATATGTCATTTCCATGTCATTTCTATGTCATTTCTAATTATCACATATGATGTCATGTGCATGGTGTATTCTAATGTTACTTCTACTTCACATCAACTGATAATTGACTCGGGCAGCAGGATAAGGGTATTCCCCCAACAAGGAAGACGTTAGGTGTCTCCTTCCCTCCGCTAGCCTGCGGGATATCCCTGGGCAGGCCAACAGATAGTTGTTGGTTATGGTTTCATGATTGACTACGACAGGTAGACAATCTCATTAGAGAGACAATGGCTAAGGTCACCGACATGTATAGTTACTGCCAAGAAGGAAGGCAATGGTAAACTTCCTTCTTAACAGATACTTCGAATATCATGAATGACCTGGTCACATAGCCAGGACAAGAACACAGACCTCATTCTGGATTCTAGTGATCATGTGACATGGTGAATCATAAACGCCCAAGCTCATCGGCATCTCACATGATGATGATGACGATGATTCACTTATTAAGTTACCTCTCATGTCACTTCCATGGTCACTTCGAATGTCACTTCTAGTGGTCACTTCTAATGATCACTTCTAATGATCACTTTTAATGGTCATTTCTAATGGTCACTTCTATTTTAAATTATATAGTTAGTTAGTTAGTTAGTCGACAGATCATCCTCGCTGCACATCGAACCATTCAGTCCATAAGTGCTCGGATCCCCTCCTCAGCAAATCCCGCAGCGTGTAGCGGCTAACGACGCCAGTTCTGTGTTGGTTTATCAATCTTCTTTGGCTTCCTGCGTAGTGTTCTTGTTTGGCCACACCTCTTTTAATTTGCTGCTCTAGCAGTCTGGCCATTGTTGTAGATTCACAGTCATCACTTGGTTCTCGCAAAAGTCTCACATCACGTAGAGCATTTTAAATTATATGGTACATTTAATGGTCAGTACTTGTATTATGTGTATTGTCACACCTCATGTCGTTTCTAGCTTAACATCTGTGCTCATCATTTAGTGTCACTTCTATAGTCTCCACTAAGTCACTTCTAATGGTCACTTGTAATGGTTACTACTAATGGTCACTTTTAATTTAAATTATATTGTCACACAAAGTGGTCAATTCTAGTATCATATGTAATGTCATCTCTCATGTCATTTCTAATGACATTTCTAATGTCACTTCTTATATCACTTCTAGTCTAACATTGATGGCCATCACCAAGTGTGGAATCTATTGTCACTTCAAAGTGTGTATTCTATTGTCACTTCTAAGTGTTAATTCTATGGTCACCACTGAGTGTGGAATCTAAGGTCACTTAAAAGTGTGTTTTCTGTTGTCACTTCTAAGTGTTAATTCTGTGGCCAGTTCTAAGTGTTAATTCTATTGCCACTTCTTAGTGTTAATTCTATGGTTGTGGTTTAAGTGGTCTCGAGGTATGGTGTCCACCTCGAGTGTTGGAGGTCCCGGGTACAAGCCCGGTGAAGGCCGGAATTATGTCACGTGGACTTCTAGTAACACAATTTCCCCTGGTCTCTGGGTAGTGAGATCGGATGACCGTGTGTATTGCTGCGCGCATAAAAAAATCATTTGGCAGTTGGAAATCGAAAAAGAGTAGCCTACCGGCGCTGCCCGGGCAAAATTTCGAGTTAAAAATCTACCCAAAATATTTCAGGACTTTCGCCGGTGCTACGGAGTTCGTGCACTGAGCTGATATTCCCCGGACGCAGGATTGAGTTAGGAGTAGAATGGATCCCTTATGGGTTACACCAGTGTGTCGTGATGTTGATCCGTCGACTAAACTAAACTAAAGTAATTCTATGGTCACCTATAGGCGTTGATTCTATGGCCACCACTAAGTCGATTCCGTGGTCACCACATGTGTCACTTCTTGTTTCACTATTTTATTTACAACATTTTGTAAATAAGACAGACGACATATTTTCCAAATTTAGAACTTAACGTAAGCGAAGATTTTCAATAGAGCACATGCTTTATGCAAGTTTAAGAAATGCATTTAGTTTTAAGACACATAATTTCTAGACGTTGGCATTTCTGAACCACGTGACAACATGAACTTCAAAGAGGACATTATTTCATGCCTGAGCTCTCCAATCTGTTGGCACCTTGGTTCCATAATCTCATTTGAATTATTCAAAGGACGTTAGAAAGCTTTGGCAATGCGGAGGTTGAACAGTAATTACGCGTGTGCTGGATCTGTAGCAATGTTTTCGAATCAGCGCCGAGGCGGGAATTATTTCTGTTACCCATTGACCCGTGTTCTCAGGTCCCCCTAACCTAAAATTGTGCCAGGAAAATCTCTGTAAAGTAATGGCGACCGGCATGATAACGACCACATCACCGATCCAGTGCCAGTTGGTCATAGAAATGTTGGGGCCAGCACCGTCAACTTCAGTGCGTCTCAGTGCAGCACTGTTTGCTTGCGCACTTTGATCATTGAGGGAACTATCATTCATATGATCAAACCGTAACCTCATCATGGGGCTGGGTTTGGGTTTGCTCTGAATGTCATCGCCCACATCGATCACATTGTCATGGTTCGCCTCGGAACTTCTTGGGAAGCTTCTGCAATCCCTCAATGTTCTGAAGAAAATACAAAAGATCACTGTTTTAATTAACATATAACTGCTGTTCTGATATAGGAGTTCAAACGAACGGAGAACTGTTAAAGAATTAACATCAGAACGTGTTTATCATTCTGGCCTGTAACTTAAAGTTCATGAAGTGATCAGTCCTACACTGGACGGATGGTGTGCTCAGTTCTACACTGGACGGATGAAGTGGTCAATTCTACACTGGACGGATGAAGTGGTCAGTTCTACACTGACCTCAGTTCCTGTGCCACGTGGCTCTCTGGTACTGGGATGTTTGTATCCGCGGTGGTGCAGTGACCAGCACGCTGTCCTGCCGCCCGGTGTTCATGTGTTGGAATTCACCAAGAGACGGGGATGTTTCTTCATTTACCTGGATTCCCAGGTAGATCCAGTTTAACAGTTGGTACAGGGACAGTTAATGGGAAATAATGACAACGGACATGATATTCACAATATTATCCATCCAGTGCCGGGTGGTCTAGCACCATATACCCAATATACCTCACAGACCTTGAAGGGTCATTTACTTGTTTATTAAATTGTGGAGCGTGAGTTGACCAAATTGCGGTACTTATGTATGGTCGCTTCTATACTCGTTTCTAATGTCTTTTCTAGTGGCCACAACTAATGTAACTTTTAATGTTACTTCTATGTCACTTCTAATTGTCATTTTAGATGCCACGTTTATGGTCACTTGTAATGTCACATCTACGTGATTTCATCTGATAGTTGATTCGAGTAGTAGGATAATGGTATTCCCCTATCAAGGAAGAAGTAAGGTGCCCCCTTCCTTCCGCTAGTCTGCGGGACACCCATGGGCAACATATAGTTGTTGGTTGTTGGTTGTTGGTTCATGTTTGAAGTCGGCAGGTAGATGCCCTCTTTAAAGAGACGCTAGCTATTGTCACCGGCCAGTGTGGTTACGACAAAAAAGGGAGGTGTCAACAACCAATGTTTTCAGGCATCATCGGATTACTTCTCTCACACCACACAAGAAACTTGCAAGTCGTGTGAGAGGAAATGAATGATACATTTTATTGCCGTTGGCTCTTTACAATTACAAAACAGTCGCTATCAAATCACACACAAAGCCACAGAATTGCCTATCACTAGTTTCCTAACCCTATTGCTAATCTCTATCTATTTTGCTACACAAAACTCCTATCAACACTAAACGATCTGCTCGCTACGAAGTCAGTCCCCAGTCTGACTTTCCTACTCGCGTGGCTACACAGCACGCGGAAGGACCTTGATGCGTCCTTCGGCTTTTTGCGTGCCGTTACATTCAGCACGCTTATATTAGCTGTCTCCTATTGAGTGGCAATCGTGGCTATCACGTAGGCGTGATTCTGTCGTGACCAGAGTGCTAACTATCTGGTCGACGTCTCCGTGTCTCATGAGAGAACTAGTTAATAGTCCCCCATTCTATCACCTACCCTGCCCTTATATCGGGGCACTGTATTACCTCTAATCTACTTGAGGTTGACCACTCTTCCCGGTGGTCTTCTATCTTGAGGCAGACCTCCGGCCTCTATGTTTCAGTCTTTGACACACACCCTCCCCTCCTGTGTTGCGTCATCAACTTTGACTCATTGGTTGTGACGCAAGAGGTTTCTAAAAAATTAGTGTATCTAATTTTTGTCAAAGACTGCTGATAACCTGGCTTTGGGTAACTCAATAGACTTCTACTGACTATAATCACAATGTAGTATGACTTTACTTGGCTACTGGCAATCGCCACAAACTTGTCTGGTTGGCGTGAGCCCTCTTCTGACTCGCAATATTATATTAATTAGAGGTATGTCTGAACCGGACCGTTGTCTTATAAGACCTGCCCTCAAATAGTAAATTAACTCACTACCCATACAAAGTTGACTTTCTTAGGGTCAACACATGAATTGCTTCATGTCCCCCATATAATATTAAACAACCATTCCAGAAGCTGTGTGCGACAGGCTTTACCTATTTCGCTTCCGCGTGTAAAGTTATCTTTCACTGTTAAGTTAGTGTTTCGTCGTCTATAATGTCCCCTGACCCGGAGTTATCTCCCTTTGATCTACAAAAAATGTTGCAATTTATATGTTTGTTTTCCTAAATGTTTGCGTGTTTGGATCTAACTAATAGTATAATCTAACTTCTAACATGTGTATCTATCTATCATGTGTATGTAAGTTAGTTTTCAAGTGCCATAATTCGGTTAAATGTGGCCACAAACAAGTGTATAACACTAATTCGTGACTACGTTTCCGTCTTATGAGACTTAAAATACTTTCTCTAAGATCTACACTAAACTACACACAACACATTCACGACAACACATTTTCAACATCGAAAACAAACATTTGACGCAGACAAAAAATAAAAAGTCGCGTTGAGCGGCAGAAAAAAATCCGCTGACTGATCTCACTCTCTCTTGTATAATTTACATTTGCTCTCCCTTTCACACTTCTGTCACACATCTTTTACCCTTACTTCTGTCACACATATTTTACCCTCACAATTATTTAAAAACCTTGGAGTGACACTGTACAAGTTTGGCTCCGTTTGACAAAGTTGAGCTTAATGACTGTGCGTAAATTGCTGCACGAGTCATGTATTTACAAACTATTTACATGTAAGACAAAGGGTTGATGGTTTGTACCCTGGGATTATTAACCACTATATTCTACTAGGAGAGGATCACTTGCAGCACCCCAGGTCTACTTGGATCCACACAGGTTGTGCCTAATTCTTACATGGAAAATAAATTTTTCAATGACATGCCACTCACTGGGCACACAGCCTCTGAATCCATCAATAACCTAATGTCCTCTGATGCAGTCAATCAGCAGATGCTCTTGATCCAGATGAGGAGATAGATCTTGAGCTGGTCATTCAGCGGAGGGACTTTCAAGCCATCCAGGTGAAGCTGCTTGAATCTACTAGTAAGCAGAGAATCATTAAAGCCAAAAGAGTACAGAACACCATTAAACCCTCCAACGAAGACATAAATTTTGAACCCGTAGATGGACTCATCAGTGATCAGCAAACCTTTGGACCCAGCGGTGGTCAGCAAGCTTTTGGACCCAGCGGTGGTCAGCAAGCCTTTGGATCCAGCAGTAAGCAGTGTGCCTTTGGACCCAGAGGTGGGCAGTGTGCCTTTGGACCCAGCATTAATCAGCAAACCTTTGGACCCAGCATTAATCAGCAAAAGTACTGGAGAGTTTTGGTCAGAGACCATAACTTTATGAAGGGAAAATCCCAACTGCACCTCCCCGCGGTAGAGGATGGAAACACACTACGGTGTGGCTAACACAGCTCTGGGGACCGAGTATCCACCGGAATAAGTGGACAACTCTGCAGCTGAGCAGGGCAGGGCACTCACTTGTCCTTACAGTCGGAAATGGCTGTCAAAGGCAGAGGTAAAAAGACCACCATGTGAATGTGGAAGGCAAGGGGAAACCACCACATTATCTTCCCAAGACTTCATGGCAAAACATAAATCAAAATTAGTGAAGGACGTTAATGGCTGTCTTAGGGCATCCTCGTCCGGTAGGGACAGTCATGAGCCACAGGTGACACCAGACCGTCATCCAGCTACTGATGGCAAAATCATAACTAAAATAAATAAATTTAGAGTAGGAACATGGAATGTTAGGACATTAAATGAGCTAGGAAAGTTGACCAATATTCTAGGAGAGATGGATAGCATGAAAATGAATATACTAGGCGTTAGTGAGATGAGATGGAAGGGATCGGGCAAAATTATAGCTGACAATCATACAATAATTTATTCTGGAGGGGATACACATGAAAAAGGTGTAGGAATAATATTAGACGAAAAAACAGCCAAGTCAATTAATGGATACTGGTGTATTTCAGATAGAGTTATTATGGTAAAAATCAAAGGCAAACCAATAGACATAAATATTATACAAGTATATGCACCAACAGCAAGCAGTAGTGATGAAGAAATACAACACTTTTACGACGAAATAGAAATGGCGATGGCTCAAATTGGATCACAAGAAATAAAAATAATACTTGATGATTTTAATGCAAAAGTAGGAAAGGGAAAAATGGAGGATGTAGTGGGGAATTATGGTTTAGGTACAAGAAATGATATAGAGGGGAAAAGCTAATAGAATGGGCAAATATAAATGAGATGATAATTGGAAACACATGGTTTAAACACCATAAAAGACGACTGTACACATGGATAAGCCCTGATAAGAAAACACGCAACCAAATTGACTACATACTAATTAATAAAAGATTTAGAAATGCTTTAATTAATGTAAAGACAATGCCTGGTGCTGACTGTAATAGTGATCATGTACCACTATGTGGACAAATAAAAGTAAGATTAAAGAGAGGGGAAAAAATGGTTAAGAACATGAGACTTAATAAAGAGGTTCTGAAAATAGATAAAGAAATGCAAGAACAATACAGAGTGACTGTGAAAAATAGGTACAATGCAATAACTAAAATACAGAGTATAGATGAACAATGGGAAATGTTAAGGGACTCCATTCATCAAACTAGCAAAGAAGTATTACCGGAGAGAGGCAAAATAGCTAAGAAAAAATGGATGAATGAAGATATCTTAAAACTGATGGACAAAAGAAAACAGAGTAAAAATGACAAACAAGAATACGCTAAGATAAATAAAGAAATAAAAGATAAATGTGGGAAGGCTAAAGAAAGTTGGTTAAACGAGCAATGCAAAAAAATTGAATTAAATTCCATTAAAGATACAAAAAATATGCACAGACAAATCAGTGAGCTTACAGGAAGAAAAATAAGAATAAATACAGGGTGTTTGAAATCAAAAACAGGAAAGATAATATTAGAGGAAGATGCTATAATGAAGAGGTGGAATGAGTATATAAGAGAATTATATGAAGGAGAAAGGGGAGAATTAACAGAAGATAGTAACTTAGAAGGTCCACCTATTCTGAAAGAAGAAGTCGCTGACGCTATGAAACGTATGAAGAAAGGAAAAACAGCTGGGCCAGATGAAATCACAATAGAAGAATTAGAAGTATTGGGAGAATTTGGAGTAGATATATTAACCAAAATGTTGAATGATATTTACAGCAGTGGATATTTACCCAGTGATATGCTGAAATCTTTATTTATAGCTATACCAAAAAGACCAGGAGCAATTGATTGTGAAGATTTTCGTACAATTAACCTTATAAACCATATCACTAAGCTTCTACTCAGAATCATAATGAGAAGAATCAAAAAGAAAATAAAAATGGAAATTAGTGAAGAACAGTATGGATTTGTGGAAGGAAAGGGCACAAACAATGCAATTTATACATTACGGACACTAATAGAAAGGTCAATAGAGAAACAGAGAGACATATATTTGTGCTTCATAGATTATACTAAGGCATTTGATAAAGTAAAACATGATGAAATGATTAAAATGTTGGAAGATATCAACATTGATGGAAAAGATTTAAGAATAATAAAGAATGTTTACTGGAACCAAGTAGCAGCAATTAAAATGGGAAATAAAGAGGGTAGTTACGAACAGATAAAGCTAGGAGTACGACAAGGGTGTGTCTTGTCACCAGATCTTTTCTCCCTGTATAGCGAAGTAATAATGAGAGAGATCAAAGAGATGCCAGGAATACTAGTTGGAGGTTATAATATAAATAATATACGCTATGCAGATGACACAGTATTGGTGGCGGATAATTCAACAGACCTACAACAATTATTAGACGTTGTAGTAACAGAGAGTGCAAGGAAAGGACTCTCCTTGAATATCAAGAAAACAGTAACAATGGTAATATCAAAGAAAATGGTGACACCAAAATGTGACATAGAAATAGAAGGGAAAATCCTTAACCAAGTTGATAATTTTAGATACCTAGGGGCATTTATAACATCAGATGGAAGATGTACAACAGAGATTAGGAGTAGAATAGGGCAGGCAAAAGCCGCTTTTCAGAAAATGAAGAGTATCTTATGCAATAAGTCACTATCACTGAATGTAAGAAAGAGAGTGCTGAAATGCTATGTAGAACCAGTTTTGCTGTATGGCAGTGAATCTTGGAACGTAAATGAACAAATTAAGAAGAAATTAGAAGCAACAGAGATGTGGTTCCTGAGACGAATGTTGCGAATTCCTTGGACTGCCAGAGTAACTAACGACGACTGCCTGAAACAGGCTAATGAAACTAGAACATTATATACAACAATAAGACAGAGACAAACATCTTTCTTCGGTCACGTGATGAGAAGAGAGGCATTGGAGAACATCGTATCAACTGGGAAGATCGAGGGGAAGAGAGGCAGAGGTAGACCAAGAGAAGTGATGCTGGATGGATTGAGACGGTGGCATGGAGGAATATCAGCACCAGAGTTGATCCAGAAAACCAAAGACCGAGATCTATGGAGAGCCATGAACGCCTACGCCAGCCGGCACGGCACTTGATGATGATGATGATATCCTACTGAAATAATACTCTAAATATTGAAATACTAATACTAGTTCTATACATATGTATTTAATGTGTTACTTACTTTAATCTAATTTAAGGGAAGTAATCTAACTATTTAAAATGAGATTGATGTGAGATGAGTTATGTACCTTTCTGAAATGGGTAATGTGAAATGTAATAAATTATGTACCTTTCTGAAATGGGTATAAATTAAATGTAATGAATTATGTACCTTTCTAACATGGGTGATGTGAAATATAATAAAATTATAACTAATGTCTTTAGATGAAAAAAAAATATATGATTGATATTCTTACTCTAAATGGTGTAAATGATGTATGTTTAATTGTATAATCTTTTTATCCTGTTATGGTGTAAACTAATCATACTACTAAATGAACAAGTTTGTTAAATGGCCTGGTTCACTAAGATGCAATGAACTCAAATGAAATGAAACAAAGTGAAATGCAACAACCTAAATGGTACTATTACTATATAAACTTTTTATCCTAGTTTATAATTAGCTGTTGTTACGTTTAAATTACTATCCTAATCTACTTTTAAACTACCTAAGTGGGTAAATTAATGATCTATCTAAACTATTAAAAAAATGAAACTATTATATTTCCTAAATCTAAATGTATCTTAGAGTGACCTAATCTACCTATAATTTATAACTATATTAAAACGTTATAATACATATCACAATAAGTATATATATACATGGTATTTAACTACCTCAGGTTAGTCGTTGCCCTTAATGTTCAGAAATTGCTTTCATTGGCATACTATATATATATACAATTGTCCTGGGTATATTAAATACATTACACAGTCATACTTGTGTACTATGGGTATTGCACTTGTAGAGTTCGCTGGTATCGTAGACAAGTATTTTCGTGTCTGTTATTTATGTACTGTTCTGACACTGGTTTTCACTGCTTAACACAGATGATTCACCGGAACACATATGGAGCTTAGTATGTAACGAGCTGTCCCAGTTCACACGGTGATATATTTGTTCTCGGAGTACAGTTCTTCTTTTGATGTCTACGGACACATGGTAGTTCACTGTTCTTAGTACATAGTTCAGAACATAATGTCTATGTATTCGTAAAATATTTCACATAGAATATTCTAATGTACTAATTTAACCTATATTACTCTACACTCTCATGTGGAATCTCCGGTATTTCTACCTCAGATGGTCGACTAAGGGTATCAGCCAGAATATTGTCCTTACCCTTAATATGCTCTATATTAAAAGTATAATTTTGTAGAATTAACGACCACCTGTATATACGGTCATTCCGATGCACACCACTTTGTATGACCGTGATTGGGGAGTTGTCAGTCTGGACAACGAAGTGAACACCCGCTAGAAATCGATGGAGCTTTCTCACCGCATAGATGACGCTTAGGGCTTCCAACTCTGATATGGAATATCTGGACTCAGCAGGTGTGATCTTACGGCTCACGTAGCAAATCGGATGGAAGATGCCATCATAAAATTGGCCTAGTACTGCACCGGTGGAGATTCTGCTGGCATCTGTCCTAAGATAATAAACGAGCCTAGGATTAGGCAAGCGAAGGATTGGTACATTACTAAACAGGATTTTCAATTTTGACAATGCAGAAATTAATAATGCATCTTTGACATCTAATTTTACAGATGCTTTTAAAACATTGGAAAATACACTTGTAATTTCCGCTAAGTTTGGTATGAATTTGCTATAGTAATTTACTAATCCCAAAAGGCTTCTGACCTGCTTCTTTGTGGTAGGCATGGTCAGGTTCATAATTTTGGTAATAATTCTATTGTCAGTCTTAAGTTGACCTTGTGAAATGACATGACCCAAAAAATTAATTTCTTTTAGACCCAATTCGACTTTGCTCGGTTTGACAGTGAGACCGAAGAGTCGCAACCTATCGAAGACATGTCTTAGTTTCAGTAAGTGTGTTGTCCAGTCATCAGTATGGACACATATATCATCTATATACGTCACTGTATTCGTCACTCCATGCAGTAGATCTCTAGTTAAGCGTACGAAAGTGGCAGGAGCGTTTCGAAGTCCGAAAGGAAGAAAACGCCACTCGTACAGTCCTAAAGGTGTTGAAAACGCAGTAAGATGAATGGATTGAGTCTGCATAGGGACCTGCCAATATCCCTTAGTAAGATCTAATTTAGAAAAGATTTTGGAGGTGGACATGTCAAGAATAAGATCTTCGCAGGAAGGAATTGGTTCTGCGTCGATCTTAGTGACGTTGTTGAGCTTTCGATAGTCCACACACAGACGAATTGTGGAGTCTTTTTTCTTAACTAGGACGATTGGAAAGGAGTACTCAGATGTAGATTTCTGGATGATCCCACTAGCTTCTAAATTAAGAATTCCCTTATTTAGACTTTCTCTATAGCTGAGTGGGATAGAGTACGGCCTGCATTTGATAGGCTTAGAGTCCGAAAGATGAATGGAGTGCTCGATTCTGTCCGTCCTACCTGGACTGTCGGAAAATATGTCTTTATACTCCGTCACTAATTCTATTAATTGTCGTCGTTGACTGTCTTTTAGTCCCTGTTCTATCCGTATGGTATCTAATGTCGCAGTCTTGTCTACAATAGGAACAGGTAGTTCCATTCCGTCGTCGTCTACCTGATTCAGTACGGTGGTGGTGCTAAGTGCGTATTCTGTAAGCTCACTAGGTGTATGGATATCGTCGGATTTGCCAGTCTCGCTAACTAGTGTAGTTGCGTTGTGTATGTCTGTCGTCTGATCACTGGGTGTGGGTGCATTATGTTCGTCTGTCTCTACTTCTGTCTCTTGTCGTGAAAAGTAAGGTTTCAACATGTTGACATGGAATATCTTTAAGTGTCCGTTTATCGATATTTCATAGTCAACATCTGAAATTTTACGTACCACCTTGAATGGCCCTTGCCATGAGGTCAATAATAAATTTCGTTTGTCTGGAAGTAACAAAAGTATGTCTTGATCTGGTTCAAGATCAATTGTTAACGCACCTTTGTTTGCGATTTGGCGGTAGATTTGACCCTTCCTCTCCAAAGCTGCCTTAGCTATAATACACGATTTCATGATTTTATCTCGTGTTTCTGTCACCATTTCATAAGGTGTTTTTGGGGTGGGAATTTCAATGGATATAGTTATTACCTGATGATAAATGGTTAGGGGTCCACGTGGGTTAGCCCCGTATACTAGTTCAAACGGTGAGAAACCCGTGCTTGAATGAGGAATCTCCCGATAGGCGAAAAGCACTGTTGGTAACAGTGTATCCCAATCAGCTGGGTTTTCTGCTGTTACCTTAGCCAGCATATGCTTAAGATCTCCGTTAATTTTCTCTACTATCCCATTGCTGGCTGGATGGTATGCTGTTGTAAAATGCTGTTTAATCCCTAACATTTTTGTAAGGGCTTGCGTTGCAGCCGATATGAATTGAGTTCCACGATCGGATAAGATGGTACGTGGAAATCCGAATCGTGAGAACAGATGTAGAAATACATTGGCAACATCTTTGGAGGTGATGTATTTCAAAGCTACTGGCTCAACCCCACCTTGAACATAGGTCGACCATCGTTAATATGAAGCGATTTCCTTTGCTGGACACCTGATTCAGGGGTCCAACAATATCTACCGCCACACTTTCAAATGGCCTAGAAGCCAGCGTAGAAGGTTGTACTTCAGCTGTAGGATGTTTACCCTTACGTACTAATTGTTGACAGTCATTACAAGAACGACAAAATAATTTTATATCATTGCAAAAACCTGGCCAATAAAAATGAGCCTGAATTCTGGCCCTGGTTTTGTCGTATGCAAGGTGACCAGCAAACGGTGACTCATGTGCAATCTTTAGCACAGTTAGGCGGTGTTGTACAGGTAACACCGTTTGCTGAATCTCATGGTTACCAGTTGTATAATACCTAGTAAGAATGCCATTATTAAGTCTAAAGAACCATGATGCGTTTTTGGTCACTTTGGCTCTTTCTTTCAATAATTTTAAATATGGAGACACACTAGGATCAGCTTTCTGCTGTTCTATAAATTTTTGTCTGGTGGTATCATCTGTGCTAGTTTGGGAAAGCAACAGTAGTCTCTCATTTTGTAGTGTGTCTTGATGTTGTATAGCGTCTGCTCTGGTTGTTGCATTAGCTACATTTAATTTTTCCCATGCAGCTATTTCATCGCTAGTACATTGTTTCAATTGGGGTAAGCAACCCAAAATTAAATCAGTACAAGGGTTGTCAAGTATTGCACAAGTAAAGGTACCAGAAAGGAAAGGAGTGTTAATACGGGCTTTGGCCAATGGGTAAATTTCAATGTTACCCGAAAAGGTTCGGCATTTGACAGAGTCACCTGTATAATCATCTGGACTCACCAGTTCCTTTCTAAGTCCAATAAGGGTGCTGCCGCTGTCCAGCAAACATAGGCATGGTCTATCATTGACCATTGCATTGTGGAACACCAAATTGCCTCTGGAGGCTAAGGCTGCATTTACACTCTCAGTTGAGAATGGTACTGTATGTCCACATTCTAATTTTCCGTCTGCATGAAATTGGTGACATCGTTCACAACTGTCAAAACTCAATATATCGTTTACACAACACACATCTTCAGATTGGTTAACAGGTAATTCATTTTCAACTTCACACTCAGTCTCACTACCACTATCAGAAGATGTATCAATCAAAATAGCATTGTTGGCTTTCATGCGTTGGCGGCCCAGGCACTTATTTGAATAATGGCCGTAGCTGGAACAAAAGAAGCATTTGATTGCACGCCTGTATGCAGATCTTTTGTTTTGTTGCTTCTTAATAACATTTTCAAGATGTGCCGGATAGTTTGGTGATTTATCACACATAGAATAAGTGTCATGCAAAAGTTGACAGTAGATACATTTTGACACTTTCCTATCCTTCTTGTCGACTCTATGAAATGGTTTTCTATTACTTTGATAGTTTTTAGGTTGGTCCTTTACAAAGAGAAACTACTTCAGAGTCATTTGAAGTCTTAAAAATATCTCTATTTGAAGAAAAATATGCAGAGCCTTTCTTTTCAAATTGTGCTATGTTCTCACTGTCTGACTGCTGCAAGAATTTAGCAAACGGAGATGGTATAGTGGATATGACTTTATCCATGGCTATTAAATTTTTAAGTCTGTCAAAGTCTTTTCCTATGTTAGCTGCTTTAAGCCACCTATCTAGTACACTTTGCACATTTGAGACGTAATCAATGAAAGTCTCACTAGGTTTTGGTTTTAAATTTGAGAACTGAACCTGATACCCAGGGGCATCAAGTAAAAAGTGTTGCATTATCCTATCATGGATGTACTGATAGTTAGATCTAAGATCAGTTGGTATAGATTCTATCACTTTAAGGGGCTCACCGCTCAGGTTCTTCATATAAATCATCGCCCACATGTCTATTGGAACTTGGTGGTATTTAAACTGATACTCGACATTTTCTGTCCAGGCTGATATGGAATCTTCTTTACAATATGGTTTGATAATGTTTTTGTATTTATTGAACTTATTTTCTTCTTGTTGACTTTTTAGTTTAGTGGCAGAGATTTCTACGTGTGAGTCTACGTCCATACCTTTCATCTTTAACTGTGTCTCTGATTCTACTTGAATTTGTTTTTCCTTAACTCTTGCCATTTCATCTATCTCTTTTTGCTTTCTCTTTCTTGATCTAATTGCTTCTGTTTTAATTCTAGTTCCTTCTGTTTAATTTCCTTATCATGTTCTAACTGTTGTTGCTTAATCTCCAATTCTTTTTGTTTAATCTCTTTATCATCTTCTAACTGTTTTTGCTTTGTTATCTCAGTTAGTTCTGCAATCTCCTTTTGGTGTTGTCTTTCCCGTGCACGTTCATCTCTCTCCGCATCTTCTTTTCGTGCACGTTCATCTCTCTCCGCATCTTCTTTTCGTATACGTTCAGCTGTCTCAGCATCTTTTGCTTCTTTAAATTTCTGATCAGCATATTGTTGTAGCTCTTTACCTGTGTATTGTAACTCTTTACCAGCTTTTATAAAATCAGTTAAAGTCGCCATGTTATTTGGTAATTGGCTAGCGTTGACCCGCACTGAGCTCTTTAATCACTTATTTATCTTTGATATGTTATGTTTCTTATTATCTGAGCACTATAAATTGTACTCTTTGTTTATAACCTGGAAAAGTTTATCCTGAAAAAACAGAGCACAAACATATGCTAATGCATCACACGCTGAAAAAGAGATGCACTATTAATCACATTGCATGCCAAATATATTGAGTATACTCAACTTAATGTTCCCGAGAATCAGGAACACCAATCCGGTAACACAGGTCACCTCGTTTGGCACTTCGGCATACACACGAGTTTTCTAATCAGCTGTTGTTCACCCTGGTTCACAGAGCAGCAACAATTAACAAGTAGTAAACGACATATAATATTCTCGACAATTTAGTACAATCACAATGACATGCCCACGGACAAACAGAATATAGTTTAATTAATATTAAATTGTCAATGTCCTGTCTTCGTTCTACCGTTTTATGCCTTTCGTTACTAACCTAGTTTAATCTATGGAAGTGTTGTGCAGACCAAGTCTATTTTGCATGGCCAAAAGTAGTGCCATCGTGACGATAAACAAATAGAAAAAGTACGAAAAAAATTTCAATAACTGCTTTGAAATAAATAAAAATATATAATACTGTTTAAATAAATAAATATATTCATTTACTAACTTAAATAAACAAATAATAGTTAATATAAAGCACAGATTCAGGCGGGCAGCAGCTTGACGATTTGTAAACAATCAGATGCTGAATGCGAATGGCGTAGAACAACTGCTTGTCAATCGTAATACGTCAGAGGCGCAGCGCTATTTTTAGCTTGCAAAAATCGATAATGTTGCTGGCCTGTGTATCGCTCCGCCATGAATCTTATTTGATAGTTATTCATAAACAAATCAATAATTACATAAATAAATGAAAGAAAATAATAATATGAATACTTACAACTTTGAAGAACACATGATTAAGTACATAATATTTTAATAAACACAAATAAGCATTATTTTGTCACGATAGGCACAGTTTAGCTAGCAACTCGTTCTAGTCTGCACACGTCATCAGTCACTGACACAAATTAAACCTGTAATTCACTATTCGTAACCTTAGTCTAGAGCCGTGGGTAAGTGTAATAGCTTGAACACTTGTCCAAGCCACACTTCTGACACCACATTAATCCTCGCCTGTCAACAACCAATGTTTTCAGGCATCATCGGATTACTTCTCCCACACCACACAAGAAACTTGCAAGTCGTGTGAGAGGAAATGAATGACACATTTTATTGCCGTTGGCTCTTTACAATTACAAAACAGTCGCTATCAAATCACACACAAAGCCACAGAATTGCCTATCACTAGTTTCCTAACCCTATTGCTAATCTCTATCTATTTGGCTACACAAAACTCCTATCAACACTAAACGATCTGCTCGCTACGAAGTCAGTCCCCAGTCTGACTTTCCTACTCGCGTGGCTACACAGCACGCGGAAGGACCTTGATGCGTCCTTCGGCTTTTTGCGTGCCGTTACATTCAGCACGCTTATATTAGCTGTCTCCTATTGAGTGGCAATCGTGGCTATCACGTAGGCGTGATTCTGTCGTGACCAGAGTGCTAACTATCTGGTCGACGTCTCCGTGTCTCATGAGAGAACTAGTTAATAGTCCCCCATTCTATCACCTACCCTGCCCTTATATCGGGGCACTGTATTACCTCTAATCTACTTGAGGTTGACCACTCTTCCTGGTGGTCTTCTATCTTGAGGCAGACCTCCGGCCTCTATGTTTCAGTCTTTGACAGGAGGCAATGGCAAACTACCTTCTTCACAGATACTTAGAATATCATGATTGGCCTGGTCACATAGCCGATTCAAGAACACAGATCTAATCCCAGGCTCTAGTGATCGTATGATATGGCAAATCATGACCGCCCACACGCATCGGAATGCCACATGAAGATGATGATTCATTTACTACACATTAAATGGACAATTATAGTGCCATATGTAATGTTACCTAACATGTCATTTCGAATGACAATTGTAATATCACGTCTCTTATCACTTCTAACCTAACATCTATGCTCATCACTTAATGTCACTTCTATGGTCACCACTAAGTGTCACTTCTATGGTCACTTTTAAGTGTCAAATCTATGGTCACCACCAAATCACTTCAATGCTCACCACTAAATCACTGCTAAGGTCACCACTAAGTGTCACATCTGGGGTTCACCTGTTATTTACCACCTATGATGTCATGTCTAACGTTGAAGCAGGAACCGGCTATTTATCTGTGATGTGCTGAGACCATCACATTGTGTTGGCCTGGATGCATTGAGGAATATTCGACCAGTCCTTCACTCACTTAGCGGAAGTTCAGCAGAGGTCTGGGAACCCTTGTCCAACCGTGGGCATGAATCATCAACATGGCCTCTGAACGATTACATCAATGATCACGTCTCAGGTCGCCATTACTGTCACTTCTCAGATACTTTCTTCGTCAATATAATTGTCGCTTCATGTGCTACTGAGAATATTATTTATAACTGTTATTTATAATTTAAAAAAAAAAAATGTTGGGTATCAACAACAACATTTTTCAGCTGCTGTTGACGTACTAGGCAAGTGTTACGTTCAGTAGTTTGCCATTACTATCTGAACGACCGGCTCCCATACCAGCACGTTATAACACAACGAGACACGGTTTTCTGCACAAATCGATCGCAGCTGAGTTTCGAACACCTGGTACCCGGCTCACGAACCGCGTTCGCAAGCCGTTGGCCACGGAAACCGGCTCCATACACTTATTATAATAATAACAACAATAATAATAATAATAATAATAATAATAATATAATAATAGCAATACCACCAATACCAATATCGATAATAATAATATTTATTATAAATAATAACAAAATAATAATAATAATAATAATAATAATAATAATAATAATAACAACAACAACAGCATCAGCAACAGTATCTCCCTCAGCGTGTAGCGACTGATGACACCAGTTCTGTGTTGTTGACTCACAAGGCGCTCCAGTCTAGCTTGACCCCGTATGACTTGATGTTCTTGCAGTCTGGTCACAGTTGCTGAATCACACCCATCTATATGGGTGCCGGTCGTTCAGAAAGCAATGGCAAACTATTGAACGTAAACTTGCCCAGGAATCACGAACTGCCAAAAAATGCTGGGGTTGACTGATGCGTCCTATAAAGGACATGCAACTAATTTAGTTCTTAATTCTAAGGCATCATTCGTTTTAACTGCTATGCTGCCTGGTCTCATGATCTTGCCAGTTTTCTTATGGTTAAGAACGTTCCCAATTTAACACACCTGAGCACAAATTACTAGACCCATATTTGTATCGACCAAAACGCACTCGTGGGTGATGACCTCAATATCACCCAGGCCACCTCTACTTCCCAATATTTGTTCTAGTG
>JACEFZ010006651.1:132500-255000 GCA_014155875.1 Cepaea nemoralis | reverse complement strand
ATGTGGTTTTATAGTGGAATGTCGGGATGTGATTGTATAGGAGAATGTGATTATGCGGTTTTATTGCGGAATGTGTGGATATCTTTCTATAGGGGAATGTGTGGATGTGGTTTCATCTGAGAATTTGCGGATGTGGTTTTATAGAAGAATGTAGGGAAGTTGTTTTATAGAAGGATGTGGAAATATGCTTTTATACCAGAATGTTGGTATGTGTTTTTATAAGGGAATGTGGGGATGTGATTTTATAAGGGAATGTGGGGGATGTGGTTCTATAGGGGAATGTGGTGATGTGGTTTTAAAGGGGAATGTGGAGATGTGGTTTTATAGGGGATTTTTAAGATGTAGTTTTATAGGGGAATGTGGGGTTCTGCTTTTATAGGGGAATGTGGGGATGTAGTTTTATTTGGGAATGTGGGGATATTGTTTTATAGAGCTAAGTGGCGATGTTTTTTTTTTGGGATAATGTGGGCATGTGGTGTTATAGAAGAATGTGGGGTATTGTTTTATAGGAGAATGTGGGGATGTGGTTTTATTGGGGAATGATGGCATGTGGTTTTATATTGGAATGTGGGAACGTCGTTTTAAAGGGAATGAGGTGATGTGGTTTGATAGGGAAATATAGGGATTATATTTTGTAGGAGAATGTGGGGATGTGGTGTTATAGGAGAATGTGGGGATGGGGCTCCATAGGAGAATATGGGGATGATGTTTTATAGGAGTATGTGGTGATGTGGTTTTATATTAGATTGTGGGGGATGTGGCTCTATAGTGGAATGTGGGGATGTGGTTTTATAGGGGAATGTTAGGAAGTGGTTTTCTAGGGGAATGTGGGGATGCGGTTTTATGGGGGAATGGTGGGATGCGGTTTTATAGGGTAATGTGGTGATGCGGTTTTATAGGAGAATTGGGGATGCGGTTTTCTAAGGAAATGTGGGGATGTGGTTTTATAGGAAAATGTGGGGATGTGGTTTTATAGGGGAATGTGTGGCTGTCGTTTCTTATTGGAATGTGGGGTTTTATAGGGGAATGTTGGGAAGTGGTTTTCTAGGGATATTTGGAGATGCAGTTTTATGGGGGAATGGTGGGATGCGGTTTTATAGGGGAATGTGGTGATGCGGTTTTATAGGAGAATTGGGAATGCGGTTTTCTAAGGAAATGTGAGGATGTGGTTTTATAGGAAAATGTGGGGATGTGGTTATAGAGGGGAATGTGTGGCTGTCGTTTTATATTGGAATGTGGGGATGTGGTTTTATAGGGGAATGTGGAGATGTGGTTTTATAGGGGAATGTGGAGATGTGGTTTTATAGGGCAATGTGGGGGATGTGGTTTTATAGGTAATATGAGGATGTGGTTTTATAGGCGAATGTGGAGATGTGATTTTATTGGGTAACGTGAGGATATGATTTTATAGGAGAATGTGGGGGTGTGGTGTTATAGGAGAATGTAGGGATGTGGTTTTATAGGAGAATGTGTGGATGTGGTTGTTTAGGAGAATGTGTGCATGTGGTTTTATAGGAGAATGTGGCGATGTTGTTTTATAGGAGAATGTGGGGATGTGGTTTTATAGGAGCATGTGGGAGTGTGGTTTTATAGGACAATGTTGGGACGTGGTTTTATAGGAGAATATGTGGGTGTAGTTTTATAGGGAAATGTGTGGATGTGGTTTTATAGAGGAATGTGTCGATGTGGTTGTATAGGGGAATGTGGGGATGTGGTTTTATAGGAGTATGTGGGGTGTGATATTTTACTAGAATGTGTGGATGTGGTTTTATTGGAGAATGTGGGGGATGTCGTTTGATAGGAGAATGTGGGGATGTTGTTGTATAGGAGAATATGTGGATGTAATTTTAAAGGAGAATCTGGAGATGTGGTTTTATAGGAGAATGTGGGAGTATGGTTTTATAGGACAATGTTGGGATGAAGTTTTATTGGATAATATGTGAATGTTGCTTTATAGGAGAATGTAGGGGATGTGGTTTTATAGGAGAATGTGAGGATGTGATTTTATAGAAGAATATGTGGATGTGGTTTCATAGGAGAATGTAGGGGATGTGATTGTATAGGAGAATGTGGGGGTGTTTTTTTATAGGAGAATGTAGGTATGTGGTTTTATAGGCCAATGGCGAGAATAGAGTGCACGGATAAAAGGAGCAATGGAGATTTCTTGAAAGTTGGGGGAAAAGGGGGAAGAATAGAAGTAAAAACAAACAAACCAACAAACAAACAAACAAAATTGGGCAAACCTACGCTCTACATCTAATAGAGCCAAATCGTGTCATTGTTTGGCCTGTTTAAATTTTTTAATTTGGACAGCACCGGAAAATATGTTGAAAGAGGGGGGGGCGGGCACGGGCCGAATTTTTAATTGGAAATACGAAAGGGGGAATGACGTTCTAAAAATATGGTGAAAGGGGGGGGGGGGCAAAAAAAGGATGAGAACCACTGCTCTAACCTCTAGTTACGAATATCCTTTCATATATCAAAGACACAACGCATACGTTACTTTCATTTAACTCTCTCCAGCTGACTCCCTGAAACATATACATGCATTGGCACCTTGCCGTCTTGACAGACGACAGTTTGAGCTTCAAAAAGGCATAACTTTTACCCATGGCGGTAGCGAATGTGACTGATAAGGCCAATTCGCGCGGTAAATGACCGTTCACAGTGGGTGCATATGAACACGTGGTCATTTCCACCATCATGCACCATCTTACGTCTCACAAGCTCGGTGTGTGACTTATCTGCAATTATTTTCTCCTTTGTCCTTATTCCATTTCTGATGTTTGCTCTCCATGCAACACGTTCAGCGGCGACTTGCTCCCAATGTGCATTATCAATGCCTGTATCATTCATGCGCCGCTTACCCACATCTTTGTATCGTAGTAGAGCCCGGCCCTGAAATCTCTTACCAATCTGTAATTCACCAAAATAGATGTCCTTTGGTACTTTACCATCATCCATCCTCCTAACATGTCCTATCCATCTAAGTTTACGAAGACTGTGCATGGAATAAACCGTCACACAACCTGATCTTTCCAATACTTCAGTATTTGTGATTTTGTCTTGCCACTTAATACCAAGTATTCTTCGCAGACACCGCATATGAAAGCTGTTTAAACTTTTCTCTTGACGTGAGTAAGTTGTCCAGGTTTCACTGCCTTAAAGAAGAGTACTAAAGACAAAGGCTTTATAGACATGGACTTTCGTTTTGGCAGTAAGCTTTCTGTTCTCCCAGACTCTTTTTCTTAACCTGTTCATTGTTGGTGCTGCCCTACCAATCCGGATGTTGATTTCCTGATCTAGGGATAATTTGCTATTTACCACTTATCGTAGATATGTAAAATGGTCTACCATCTATAGTTCGGCGTCGTCAATAAAGATTGATGGTACCCCATGTGCACCTTGTGACATAATCTGTGTCTTCTTTTTGCTAATTATTAAACAAAATTCGGTACACACATTGGAGGATGCAGATAGTAGACATTGTAATTCTTCCCCAGAGTGGGTCGAAACTGCAGCATCGTCTGCAAAAAGTAACTCTTTGATCAGTACCCTCCTAATTTTGGTCTTAGCCTTCAATCTCTGTTTTGTACCGGGTGCACTGGTTTTACAGCCCGCGATTCAGATTTTGTCCTAGCCCCAAGCACCCATTGAAGCAGGCAGGCTGTGGCGGATCAGCACCCAATTGGCTGGGGGATACCCAGATTGAGGCGGGCGGTAGCTGATCAGTGGCACCTATATGTGCCTCTCACCGTCAGAGGCAACGCGTGGCGCCCCATGTCTACACCAATTGACATGGACTTATAACCCGTAACAGTTGCCTCTCGCTTTGATTCCGAGACCGGTTAAGACCAGGTATGGAATTATTGCCTCTCCATAGCACAAAGCCTGGGCTAAAATATAGAGATCATGTGTTGCCCATGCAGCATGATCCCTCTCTCGACCTGCCTATTTAACTCCAGAGGAAAGGTAACACCTGTACATCTGGAACAAGACAAGCTGCAGAAGCTGCCGGATCAGCAAAGCAATGCTCTAACTGTTCGCCTGTCGGAGCTTTGATCCTAGACCAGTCGCCAACCAAGGCCTAGGGCCTGATCTGCCCTGCCATGACGTTTTGTCTTTAGGTTGCGTTTCCTCGCACCAGGGTAAGGCTTGTACCCTCCCAATTGCGCTCTTCCGCCCGAAGCCGTTGGCACAATGTGGGGTGTCAGGTTTGGTAAGCGCCGCCCAACATTCGGCGCTAACAGAAAGCAGGTAGTACCGTCTACTGCCATACGGTAGCTCAGTCATATCTGACAAAGACCTGACAAACAGTAACATATAGTAACATATACATACTTGTCTTAATGGGTGTATGCTCTCTCTATACCTCAATTCCTCTAGCTGAAGGCCTAACAACACTACAATTCTTGCTTATCAACGCGCATCATCAAGATATCCCCACTCGTCCCCTTCTGAGACTCGCTGAAATGGTCCCCACATATGAGTACTTCGATTTGAATGGCCTCTATTTGGAACAAATCAGCGGTGTCGCCATGGGTATTACAATGAAACCTAGCTATGCGTATATATTTATGGGCAACCTAGAACATCTGATTGAACTAAGCTACAAGGGGGCTTCACGTGAAAACCTTAAACAAGTTATACATATTACAATAATCATTCCATTGTCTTGTAACCTGTCAATATGATTGTTAATCATGCCAAGAGTGTTAAGCACGTGACATCACAGTGCAGGCGAACACGGTGACGTCATATGGACAGTGTTAAGATGGCCACACCACTTTTAACATGCACCAAAAAGGAGCAGCGTTCTATTATTGTTTCTTTTTATCAATGAATAGTGACACCTGTAGAAATTCATCGGTGAATGAAGGCCCAGTTTGGGGATGTATGCCTGTCAGTTCAACAAGTGTATGAGTGAAGCAGGAAATTTCAAAACGGCGTGACTTCTGTGACAGACTGTTCAGGACCGGGTCAGGCAGACCGAGTAGTGAGTGGCCTCAGAGTGAGAATTTCTCAGGAATCGAAACACTTCATTGGCGCTGGGGGACTTGCAGTGAACGCAGTGGCGACTACTTCGAAATATAATCATTTGTTCTGTACTGTTTCAAAATATATTCACACACACACACACACACACACACACACACACACACACACACACACACTCACATTTAAGCTTTTCATTTGAATTCCCCTCTGATGATTGCCTCTCCCTTAACGTTACCGACTCTATCGACGAAGGCATCGATCTCACCAACATGAAAGTGAAGGAACTTAACCGTTTCAAAACATTATTAGAGAATGTCCATCTTCACTTCTCTGGTCTGATACATTGCAAGGCTACTTTGTAAATACTTTCTGTTATGTTCTTTGTAATGAATTTATTTATTTTCGCATTCCTACATATCTCAGTCACAGTCTGTAAACATATTTACCATTAGCATTAGAAGCAATAATCACTGTATTATCCGTCAAACGGGTTTACTTGTTGCTGTCTTCAGGCCTATATTTAGGGTATATTGTCAGGTAAGCAGATATAAATTAATGTGAAAGAGTTAAGTTTACAGAATCTCACTGACAGCAAGATTGATAACATAACGAAACGTTTACAGGTTCTCGAAGGTAATCAGTTTAATAGATTATTGTATTGATATTCGTGTTTTCTTTTTAACGTATTCCTATTTGTAAATAGTTGGAAAACGACGTTGCTTTAAATGAAAACCTTACAAGTGTCATAGACATTAATTACAATATCCGTGCCATAGTCTTGTAACCTGCCAATTGTTTTGTTAAATATGCCAAGAGTGTTCAGCACGTGACATCACGAAGCAGACAAAGTGGTGACGTCATAAGGACAGTTTAAAGATCCCCCCCCCCACTTTTTACATGCACCAAAGATGAGCAGCTTTCTGTTATCCGCTTTTTATCAGTGAAGGGGAGGGGCCTGTCCTACTACTAGGCGAGTCCACCGAGTGGCGGGTGATGGAGTGGCCTCTTGACATGTTGTCTAGAGGTTAGCTGTGAATATGTTGAACAGGAAGCCGTGAACCAACAAGGAGGCTAATTAGTGGTGGGGCAGCTATCTCTATAAAATACCATAACATTCTATGACGTGGCCATCAGCGCAGCAAGTAAGAGGCGCCATAAATAACCTCCCTCTGCTGCCTTACGAGGTCTGTCTCTTTAGACAAAGACTTGTGGAGTAAACCATACACAAACACGCGGAAGGCAAGGAGAAACCACCGCTGTATTTTCCCAAGATAATCATGTTTCGAAATAAAATGAATCCAGAAAACGACTCTAATGGGGATTCCAGTTGAGTCTCTTCATCCGGTAGGGAACATCATGTGCTACAGGAGATGCCCGATCGTCATCAAGCAACTGTATGCAAAGTAAATGTTAAAAATATACTAAATATTGGTACACGGAATGTCAGAAAACTTCGCCAGAATAGACATTAGATAAAATCAAGAAATAGATGGAAATAATGACGATACATTTATTAGAGATTATACAAATGTTACGGCCAGGTGCAGGGGATAAATACTCAGATAAGTATACGCACACATACACACACACAGACACCCACACACAGATACATGGAACTCTTCACTGGCTGTTGAAGATGAGGAGTCTTGTCAGTGCTTGACTCAACTCAACTCAACAGTCTGTATCCATCTGTCTATATTTTAATATCAATACATCAATTACCGCCGTTATCCGCACAAGGTTTTATATTTATATTTCTACACAATTTATCCTTCAATAAACAAGAACTAATTTTGGATACTTGAAAAATCATCATATCTATCAGCTGTTTTATTGCACAGTGTGTCCTCTGACGTCTTTGGTGTCAATCAATAATCTGACTGTATTTCTCATGCTATTTCAGCCACCACAAGGATTCCCAGCAACTGTATCCATAAATAAAGTAAAGCACCCTTTCCCATCCCTTGATATATATTTATATATGGTGCTAGTTTAATATTTAATAAACAATTTGATATAATGAATGATGATTTTGGCTGAAGGATGATACACATTGTCGCTGAAATTGCGCGAATGTGTACATCTCATTTCACGAAGTTTTTTTTTTTGGCCATGACATGACGTATAACTCTGCCGTGTGCACCTGACGAGACGCAGCGCAACATTCCAGACAATAAATCGTGCAATACAACTATTTTATTTGTGGCGTTTGTATTTAAACTCACCCAAAGAATACACTGTTTTGGACCAAATGTTGTGGAAACATTATATCACTCATGATGTTCCACAATGTCTGATATTGAGCACAATCGAAGATCTATATAGCAAGTATGAAGATCTATATTGTATTCGCTGAATGTCTCATAGCTGTATTTCATGATGAAGAATGTTATTCTGGATTGTCTGAAACTTTCTTGCAATTAGCGTATTTCATAATCTGATTTGCATTCGATGGTATTCATGATAATTAATAAGAGGACTTTGCTAATACAATTTATTATTGCCATTTTTAGGTAATTGGTGTATACATTAAAATGTTTTGCATATCCTTTACAGGACATATGTCATGGTTTAGTGTGACGCAGCATGAGTAAGCTATTTCAAAAAACTGGTCAAGGTGGTTAAAAGCGAAAAATGGGCAGAGGTGTGTCAAAGAGTAAGCACAGACAAGTCACTGAAATTGTTCTGGCGACTACATAAAAGCATGAGTGGTGTAGTCAAGAATAAGAGCATTTCTGACTTCCAAGGTGCTGACCTCATCTGGCAGAGGACTGACGAGGACAAGGGCAAAGCCCTCTTTGAACGCTACCTTGAGCAGAGCAACCAGACAGACATGGGAGGCCGGAATCTGGCCAAGGAGGTCACCTCAGACAGATGCAAGGCCCAGAACACTTCGGATGAAGACACCGTGACAGTGAAAGAAATCAAGGCTGTGCTTCGACGATCAAAAAACAGTGCTCCAGGTCCTGATGGCATAAGATACGACGACATAAATAGGTGTACCGACAATGAGCTAGAGAAACTAGCAGACATGTACAACAACAGTATAGGGAGTGCTAGCATCAAGGAGGAATGGTTACACAGCTATCTGATTCCCTTGCCGAAGCCTGACAAAGACCACAAAAAAATTCAGGGATATCGAATTATAACCATGCAGAATACAATAGGCAAGCTGCTGGAGAAGGTAATTGCCAGGAAAATATCAAGCCAACTAGAGAGGCAAGGTGTTTTCCCACCTACCCTGGGTGGGTACCGTCCAAAAAGAGAAACCTGGACCAATGCAGCAGTCTTTGCCCACGATGTCTATGAAGGTTTCCACTCAGGCACTGAAACCGTTGCTGCAGCGATTGATCTTGAGGACGCATACAACAGAGTACCACTGGATTTTTTAATGTTTCAGCTTCTTGAACTAAACGTAAGTCCATTCCTCCTTAGCTGGATCGCTGCAGCCCTCTTCCAACGGAAAGTAGTTTTTAGATGTGGCAGTTGGACTTCGGAACCAACAACAATATATCCTGGCCTACCACAGGGATCACCATTATCTCCGGTACTGTTCAACGCCTACACAGTGAGAATCACCAGTGAGCAGATCACTGGACCTGGCAGGACATTGTCATATGCCGATGATGTTTTAGTGTATCGTCAGGGTAAGGATAGAGAGGAGGTTGCTGTGGAACTACAAACCGAACTCAATCGCATAAGTACTTGGTGTGATGAAGCTGGGGCAATGGTCAACCCAACAAAGGCAACAGTGACTTGGTTCTCGTTGAATAATCATATTGTCAACAATCCAACACCAACTGTAATGCTGTGTTCAGAGACGGTGGAAAGAACGCAGGCAATGAATTACCTGGGGATACGGTTTGATCGAAGCCTTGCTTATAATGTGCACATAGACCGGGTGATAGCAAAGGCCAAGCGGGGTTTGGCGGCGATGCGGGTGATGGCGGCAGCAAACTGTGAGCAGCGCCATCTATGTCTTCTGTACGAGGGGCTGGTCATGTCTGTTTTGGAGTATGCAATGGCAATCCTGACTGTCAGCCATAAGCAGATAGAAAGGATGGAAAGGATACAGAATGAAGCTATGCGCATTATTCTTGGATGTACAAGAGATACAGCATGCAGGGCGATGCGCTACCTTCTTGATTTTCCAACCATTGAAGAGAGAATGCAAATTTGCAGGGCACGCGCCTACCTCAGAATTAACGCAAACACACAGCATCCACTGCATAGTGAAATTAGGAAGGTGAAGGGCAGCAGGTTAAAAAGAGGACGGTCGTGGATGGGTCAAGCCGAAGACATTCTTCAACAGGTGTGTTCACTTGAGGACTTAGAACCTGGCGAGGAGTGGGTGTAAGTGCCAACAGACTTCTGCACATCCTTTTCAGTTTGCATCCAACTAGATAGAAAATGCAGACAAGAAAATCCGGCTGCTGTGGAGGCTGAAGTACAAGCGTTGATTTTCGAGAATTCGCTAGACAGTGACGCGGTCATCTACACAGATGGGTCGGTCGTCCGACATGTGAGAAGCTCATGGGCCTTTACAGCTCGGGCCGGAGGGAGAATTGTGAAGGAGGACTCTGGTGCTTTCACTGAAACCACAAGTAGCCTGACCATGGAAGTCATGGCAGTAAGTAAAGCAATAACATGGCTCGAGACACAGACATTCACTAGGGCTTGTTTCCTTAGCGACTCAATGAACATGATCAAGAGGATAGAGGAGGGGTCGATCCGAAGAGAATGGTTGCTGCCTCTGGAGCGGTCTCGGCTGGCAAAGATTAGTTTCATCTTCGTGCCAGGGCATGCGGGAGTACAAGGAAATGAGCGGGCTGACAAGCTCGCAGGTGAGGCTACTGTGGAGGGCGGATGCGCCATGGACCAGGCTGACATTCTGAATGCTCTACGAGAAGTGAGACTTTTGCAAGAACCAAGTGATGACTGTGAATCTACAACAATGGCCAGACTGCGAGAGCAGCAAATTAAAAGAGGGGTGGCCAAACAAGAACACTACGCAGGAAGCCAAAGAAGATTGATAAACCAACACAGAACTGGCGTCGTTAGCCGCTACACGCTGCGGGATTTGCTGAGGAGGGGATCCGAGCACTTATGGACTGAATGGTCCGATGTGCAACGAGGATGATCTGTCGACTAACTAACTAACTAACTAGCATGAGTGTTCACGTTTATCGACAAGGCACATTATAATGATGGCTATGGACATAGGATCTATTCAAATCTGGTTTCTAAGTATGAACTTTAAGATATGGTCTAAATTTACAACACTGCATCCTGAGCAACAAATCCTTCCTGATCAATTTAAACACTAAAAATTGTTTGCATATCCTTTACAGGACATAGCTGTCAACATCAGCATCTGTCAGCTGATTGTTGATTTCTTGGCAAGATTACGCTCAGTAGTTTGCCATTGTTTTCTGAGCGACCGGCTCACATACCCCGTAAGATACCGACGAGGAGAGAACCGCTTCCAATTCTCGCGCAACGTCACGTTACTTACGAGAGTATACGAGATTACGGAGAAAGTCGTGTAACCTCTAGAACAGGGAGCCGGCAATTGGTGTATAGTTTGCTGGAAATGCAGATATTTTTTTCTCTCCTTAGTGGTTAAATTGCCGGATTCCCTGGTTTAGAGGTTACACGACTTTCTCCGTAATCTCGCATGCTCTCGTAAGTAACGTGATGACGGCGAGAATCGGTAGCGGTTCTAACCGCGTCGGTAACTTACGGGGTATGTGAGCCGGTTGCTCAGAAAGCATTGGCAAACTACTGAGCGTAATCTTGCCAAGAAATCAACAATCATCTGACAGATGCTGATGTTGACAGCGATGTCCTGTAAAGGATATGCAAACAATTTTAAGTGGTTAAATTGATCAGGAAGGATTTGTTGCTCAGGATGCAGTGTTGTAAATTTAGACCATATCTTAAAGTTCATACTTAGAAACCAGATTTGAATAGATCCAATGTCCATAGCCATCATTATAATGTGCCTGGTCGATAAACGTGAACACTCATGCTGCGTCACACTAAACCATGACATATCTCGGATCAGGCATGTGTTCATTTCCCTATTGAAACTTTTTCCCAGGTTATCCAGATAATTATCTCATTCGCGGTAGTGTGGTGGTTAGTGCAGGGCAACTACCGTAGCAAATGTCCTGTGTTCAACCCCAGACAATGACGTGATTAGATTGTTTTCCTGGTCAGAATACCAGGCCACGAATGTCCAGCCACAAGGTCCAGACTATTGCCGTATTGCAAACGGGGCCAGAGATCGGGGCGTGGCTAGCTTATTGCATCGAAGTTATTTGTGGCCACTGGAGAGGTCACACATTCCACACTATTTCAACTGGGACAGATATACACACAAACTGTATTGAAAGGGTGGGCAGTGGTCAGTAAAGGACATCGTCAGTTTACTAAATCAAGGACAGGAGGGACATGTTGATCTGCTACAGCGCAGTCACTGAGCCGCTATGGACAATGTTCTTATGTCTTTCTTCTCTGACTGACTGAAATACTTTTACTAAGATGTTGTGTATTCTATTTTCAGATATACCTGATGATAAAGCTGGCGTGAGTAGGTCGACTAATGTACATGTAGAGAATGCAGAACATTTTCAGTTCTTGCTTTCCTATTCCTGTTTCACTTCTCCCCTGGTGGAACTTACGAGACATACTGCTCAAGCGGAGAAAGACTCCACACTCCCAGAGAAGGTCATGACGTCTGTATTCCTTGTCCCCATGGAACTTTCATTGCCGAGGAGCATCACTTCTTCAGGGAATGTAAGCCCTGTACAGAGATAGAAAACCCTGATGTAGAAGTGTTGGTCAGTGCTTGCAACAGTACTCACGATGCTGTAATACTCTGTACAGGCGGATTCTACAGACGTAGAGCCAGGAATATCCGACAGAAGGACAGGTGTGAGAAGTGTACTGAATGTCCGTTTCCCGCCCGACCATGTGAGGGGTACTACAATACCGTCTGCTGCCCACCTAATCACGATGCAGTTATGACCCCTGATGGTGTGTTTGTGTGCAAGGAGAGACCAATTGTGTGTGGAGCTGGACAGTTCTTTAGGACATCCAGTGAGGAGTGCTTACCTTGTCCAGCTGGGACTTTCATGTCTGACCACAGCCACACATATAAGGATTGTTTAACATGTGAAGAACTATCTGAGAATAATCTCACCCAGGCGGTCATCACTAGACCGTGCAGCAGAACCGCCCCAACTTTGTTTGGCTGTAAGGCTGGTTACTTCAGAGACCCCACACAAGAATCTCTGCAGATAGAGGTTCCCTGTACACCATGTCGCATCTGTAATCGTAGTCTGACAGATTGTCACATGTTTCACGACGCCGTTTGTGATGACGAAGATCGAATGGTCTCAGCTGCTCCAACAAACCTCATAGTATCAAAAAGTTAGTGTTGTATGTGAAATATGTCTGTCCACAAGCCTCATTCAGCCATCAGGTTAATAGTGTTGTACGTTATATTATACATGATAAAATCAAGTGGAATACAAAATGATAATATGAAAGATGAGAATACAGAGAAATAAATATGGAATGACATGTTACAGGACAATCAAGTGGCATACAAAATGATACCTAATAATATGAAAGATGAGAATGCATAAAAAATATGGAATAGTATGTTACGTGACATGCATGCGCTCAACTCTCTCTCTTCTCTCTCTCTCTCTCTCCTCTCTCTCTCTCCTCTCTCTCCTCTCTCTCTCTTCTCTCTCTCTCCTACAACATTCATTTCACAATGTTTATTTTTCTTCCTATGTAAATGTATAATGCTCTTGATGAACGAAAGACGAGTGATTGGAAGGGCCCGAATGTAAGACGGGCCTGCGCGCCAATTGTGACCCTAATAAAGTTGATTTTATTTGATTTAATTTGATCTCTCTCTCTTTCTCTCTCTCTCTCTCTCTCTCTCTCTCTCTCTCTCTCTCTCTCTCTCTCTCTCTCTCTCTCTCGAGACAGACAGACAGACAGAGAGTGTACAAACCTTACAACGAACTCAATCCTGATAAACATAAATCACAGTGTGGAGATTAACAGGAAGAACAAATAACAAGTTAGTTGCACATCCTTTACAGAACGTCGCAATCAACCCCTGCATTCTTTTGCTATTGTGATTTCTTGGCAAGTTTACGTACAGTAGTTTGCTGTTGCTTTCTGAAAGACCGGCACTCATATCATTTTATAAATATCCAACGCAGGGCGGTCTGCTGCCAAACTGCCCGCAGCTGTGTTTCGAACGCGGTATGCGGGATTAAGAATTGCGTCCTTAACTCCTTCGCCACAGAGCCGCTTAACAAATAACATTGGTAAAGTAATGTTAAGCAAATGTGTCATAAATAAGCTACATCACAAAACAACGAATACGAGTTGTCGATCCAAGTGACCTTCTTGAAGAACAGTACAACAGCATGAACATATCACCATCAGTCTCAGAACCGTGAATTAACCCTATATCTACCAGGATTGTTTAGTAACACTGGCTACCAATGGGATACATTCAGACCTCACCACATAATATAGTTATAACTAGGCAGTTTTTAATGCAATTTGTTTTAAAATTGGATTCATTATTCATTACTTTGGTTAGATAAATGAATGCTTAAATATTTTACTTATACACATGAACCTAGCATATAATCTTGAAATTTATAAGGTGCGGTGGTCACAAACAATGATTTCATGTTGGCCACAAAGTTATTGCAAGAACCACAAACATCTCTACAATTTCTGTCAATCTTTCTTGGGCAAACGTGACAGCGACCCTGTTTTCTAGATCCACAAGGATTCTCTGCTGGTTTAGCTGGAGGGTTTCCAGGTTGACATGTTTGGCCCATTTCGATGAGATCTTCTGCAAGCTGAATCAAAGACAGTCGGCTTTTATGTGACTTGTGATTGTTCAATTTAGTTCCATGCAGTTAATCTATTTCGTTGCATTGCCTTTGACAATATTTCACGTCCATGTTCTTTACTCCAAAATTTACCAATAGCTTCATATTTTCATTTATACACACCAGCCAAATTCAACCCCCCCCCCACCCCCCCTCCCCCCTTTTCCCCCTTAAAAAAATAAAAATAAATAAAATATGCTGCAGTTCAGTTATCTCCAAAGTTGTCCATTTATCCTGAAACACACTAATTTCTTCTTGGTTTGTCTTGTCAGTATGTCATCTGTCATAAATAACTGAAACATTGAAATTAGTGAGTCAATATTTCTGTTTGCATGTCGAGTAGGGCCATGATTTTGGGTGAAAATGTTTTTGGCAAGATCATTGAAAGTACTTTTGTCTTCTTTTATGAATAAGTTTTATCACCTGCTGAAATAAATGTATTATGAAATAATCAAGATTAATATCAATTAATTCTGAAAACATGCTTATTTTCTATAGAAAATACAATGGGGTCCAGTCGAAACCCACTTGTAACAAGTGTAGAAACGTACACCTAATTTTCGTGCTATTTTAACAATATTTTAACGTGTTTTGTGGGTAATGTATTGCTAACAATGTCATAACATATCAAACATATTAAAGCAAATTTAAGAAATGTAGAGAAAGCGAAAGTGGACACTGGGGTTTATTTGGACCCCATGGTAGTTCTAGGGTTAACCAATCATAAGTCAGATAACAAACACACCGGACAGTTATGCTGGGTCTAATACATTACGGACATGTAAAGAAGACGAGACATGATTGGATGGTTTCAGTGTGTTATATGAATACATAAATAATCGTGCATGTCCTTTGTAGGACGTTGCGTTCATCCCGGCATGATTTTGTTGGCAATTTTACGTTCAGTAGTTTGCCATTGCTTCCTGAACAAAAACTTTACGTTGAAGTTCAACTGACCTGTGTAGGGATTGATCCTGCATACCCCCTCACCTCCCCGTCGCACCGAATGTTTAAGAGGTAGAGCATCCTTATCCCTTCGACCAGACTGACAACGTTGTTATATGAGATACACATAAATATCACAGAAATATTACAGAAATATCATAGAAATATCACAGAAATATCACATAAATATCACTATTTGGGGAAGCTTGGATTTCTTTAGTGATCTGACGCCGCATGTCCTTTGCAGGATATTTGATAAACATCAGTCCCTGTTGACTGTTCGTTATTTACTAAACAATTTTACGTTCAGAAGTTTGCCATTGCATTCTAAACGGGAAATCAACATTTAAGTCCAACTGACCGACGTGTCGAACGAACAAACAATTCTGCCGTCAGAAGAAACAGTTTAAGTTCGTTGAACCTCTCAGCTTCGACGACCCCCTATAGCTCAGTTTAAGTTACTGTGTCCTCTACATGACGTCGCAATTAACTCCAGCATTGTTTTGGCTGCTTGTGATTTCCTAGTACATTTTGTGTTCAGTAGGTGGCAATCCAGAAGAAATCAGGAGCCTTGGAATGTGATCAACATCGAACAATTAGTATAATGAGTCACATCACGAAGATTTTGCTAAGAATTATCATGCAAAGCGTTAGGAGGAAAATACAACCTGAAATAGGGGAAGAACAATGTTGGTTTGTAGAAGGAAAGGGTACAGTAAATGCTGTGTATATGCAGATACCATTAATCGAACGTTCTATAGAAGTAAACAAAGATCTACATCTTTGCTTTATTGACTACACAAAGGCTTTTGATAAAGTGAGACATGTCAACATGATAAGGATGCTTGAAAATTTACAAATTGATGGAAAAGATCTTAGACTTGTAAAAAACATATATTGGAAACAACACACTGCCATAAGAATTGGTAATGAAGTAGGACAATATCAGTCTATTAAGGAGGTGTGAGACAGGGATGTGTAATGTCTCTCAGATCTTTTTTATTTTTTTTTATTTTTTTTTTTTTTGCTGTGTAGTGCCGATATGAAAGGAATCATCATTATAGGACAAAACATCAATATTATTAAATATGCGGATTATAAAGTAATGACGGCAACAAAGAGCGGGATCTGCAACATTTAGTAGATGCGGTTGTTACACACAGTGAACAACTAGGATATAATTTAATTGTAAGAAGACACAGATTATGGTCGTCACTAGGAGCAAGAAAATTCCACAATGTGATATACAAGTAAATGGGAATACTCTTAAACAAGTGCATCGGTACAATTACCTCGGAACAGTCATAACATCTGATGGGAGATGCCTTGAAGAGTTTAGATCAAGAATCACAATGGCGAAAGTAGCCTTTTGCAGGATGGAAAACATACTGACCAATAAAACGATGTCATTTGCAACGAGAACAAGAGTGTGCTACATAGAACCTGTACTTTTCTATGAATTGGAAGCCTGGACAATGTGCAAACAGGCTGAGCAACATCTGATGGCTGTGGAAATGTGGTTTCTGAGGAAAATGCAAAGGATACCATGGACAGGCAGCAAAAACTAATAACCAAGTACTACAAGAAGCAAATGAAAATCGTAAACTGATTAGAGAAATTAGATGCAGATAGTCAAAATGGTTTGGTCACGTTATGGAAATAAATAAATAGGAGAACTTGGTGACAACTGACAAGATTGAGGGGAAGAGAGCAAGGGGAAGGCAGATAAGTAAATACCTGGATAGCTTGGCCATGTGGTATGGTCTAGATAAGAACACAGAGCTGATCAACGACTCGGGGATCGAGTGAGATGGCGAAACATGACCGCCCACGCCTATCGGTATGGCACATGATGATGATGAGTTTGCCATTGCTTTCTGAATCATCGACTCTCATGCTGTGAAAATCAACACAAGGCGGTCTGCTTCCAAACATCCGCGGCTGATTTCGAACCCGGAACGTCCGGATTGTGAAACACTTCGTCAATGACGCCGTCATAGATCCGTCTATATGTCCCTAATATCACCACCATCATGTGTCATGCCGAAAAGCGTGGTGCTTCGCCATCTCACACGATCACAAGAGTCGTGGATCAGCTCTGTGTTCTTGTCTCCACCATACCACGTGGCCGAGCCATGTAGATATGTACTTTCCAAAATATACCCAAGTTTATCTCGGTGTGTGATGTGAATTATCATAATTGCACACCAGATTAAGTGGACAACTTTGTACCTAAACAGAACGTGACACTATCTTTTAAGGACTTGCTGTCGCAGGCTTCGCTTTGTTTGGTACTAGTACCCCCGTTCAGCTTTCGGCGTTTCGATTTGGCTGTGTAGGGTGTCTATGGTGTAGCTTGAAGTTTCTCTTTCGTACTTTGGGCTGCTTGTTGTCAGCTTCCCGGCTTCTATTGGGTTGATTGCGTTCGTTACTTTCTTGATGAGGTATTTCATGTCTGGACAGAGTCGCGCACTTGTTGAGGCCTGGGGTAATTGGGTACCCACCCCGTCATATGGTGCTGTTTCCTTCAGGGAGTTTTACCAGTTGCCGTCTCTCCTGGTGTTCCGCCTATTACCCCGTCGTGAGTTGCCTTTGAATCTTCTCGGCGTTCGCCAGTCGGGTCTTGGTGGTGAGCAATATCGTTCTTTCTCTGTTGCTTCTTCATCTGTTTGTGCTCTTGTATCCTCTGGTTCTGGTGTGGCTGCCTGGGTCTTGGTCTGGATCAGGTCGAGCATCTCATGAAAAGTGTTTTGTATTTTAAGTAACTGTGCATCCGTCTCAGCCTTTATAGTAGCCATTCAAACGTAATCCTGAGCTATCTTCTGCTGGACTTGCTTCATTTCTTCGAGAATTCGCTGAGCGGTCGTTGTCTGTGTTTCTTGTTTCTTGTCCTTTTCTTTCTCCCTGCTTGATAGCCTTTCTTCTGTCTCAGCCTGTATAGCAGCCATTCGGGCGACATCCTGCTCTAACTTCTGCTGAACTTCCTTCGTTTCGTCCAGGATGCGCTAAGCGGCTGCGATCTGAGTCTCTTGTTTCTTGTCTTTTCCTTCCTCCATGCTGTAAAACTTTGATCGCAGGTCCTTCAGTTGGCCTTCCAGTTGCGCTTTGTCATTTTTTGTGAGTCGGTTGGTCGCCTCGTACTGCCACCTAGCGTCCTTATATGGTAGGTTAGACTTGATGGCGATTTTCATGGCTTCCTTGCTGTCTTGGTGGCAGGGGCAGCCGAGGTACCTGGTGCCGTGGTTGCCGAGGCAGTTGGCACATTTCCTGTTAGTGTTAGGTCTCCTGAAGTCCGAGTCGTTCTTTGCATGCTGGAACTGGCTGTATGGATGGGGTCCAGAGCAGTATCTACACACCTCCACCTCACTTTTGCAAGTGGCACGGGTGTGCCAAAACATCTGGCATTTAGAGCACTGCAACAATTTGTCCCATCTGATGTACCGGGGGATTAATCGGTCCTCTGATGTTACGACGACGACAGTAGAGGGGATGTTGTTCATTCCGATGATCCTCTCGGCACTGGTGATCTTGAGTTTGTGGCTTTCCCTTGTCAGCAACTCCCTGATCTGGTCGTTGGTTAGATGGGTCTTGACTCGTTTGATGACCCATCGTTTCTTCATGTTGTGTCGGCTGTCTTCCAATAAGATGCCGTGGTGAAGCTTGATGTCGGATTTCTCATCTTGTGTTATCTTCTTCATAAGTGCTGTGGTCTTTGGGTTGTTGTTGAGGGAGACCACTACTCCCTCAGGTGTCTTGCGCAGCTGGTTGATGCTGTGTCTTCCCAGCTCGTTTTCCAACAGACTCATTATCTTTTATGTTGGTAGCGCCGATAGTTTAGCTTCACCTACGCTTGTCTGTTTGAGCAGTATTCTGCCGGTAAAGTCCTCAGATGTTGCTGTTGTTTCCACCTGTGTGGAGGTCACTGGAAGATTGGGCTGCGTCGTCTTGGAGCTGGTTGGAACTTCCCGGCTGCTGCTGGCTTGAGATGTATTTTCTTCTTCAACTGGGACGGCTTCAGCTGCTGTAGGAGCCGGACTGCTGTCCGTAGATACAGAGTCAGCAGTCGTATCTGCCTTCCTCGCCTCTACCGTCTTCTTCCCGGCTGTATATAGCGCGTGTCTCTGCGCGGCATTTTTAACACGAGGCACCCTCTACGTTAACCGATAAGGCGACTTGATCTCGATAGCGCGTCAAGTCGACTGTGATCTGTCGTAGGCAGAGATCACAAACAATTTATGGGAAGGCACGGGAAAACCACCATACGGTCTTCCCACAGTGACGTTTACGTGGAGGTTGCCAATCTAGAATGGATTAATGGCGTGAGAAACATCAGTATGTTTTCTAACTGAACGATGATACATACCACGGTATAATATTAGTCCGTAACTTAGGCAACATAAAAGCGTTCACGAAAACGTCTGATAGCGAACACGTTGGCGGTGCGGATAGAAGGGATAGTTCCACACGTAGACTCGGCGCTTGCTACAGAAGATAAAGATCAATTCCTCTGTGAACTCAGACCTACAAAATGTAATTGTCCTAATACATCACAGATCTAAAGCAGGTTCCTGCTCTGGAATTTGTTTTTGTTTTTAAAACGGATGGTGTCCTGCACTCGGGGTTGTTTCTTTTCTGTTAAATCGTTTGACGTCTCCATCGAGAAAGATTTGTAAATATAGGAACTACAACCTCCAGCAACAACAAAAAACAAAAAACAAAAAAAAAAAAAAACTTCCCGAAATGTTAGCAAAGTAACAAATAACAGAAAACAACAAAGTCAAGAGACAAAATAAATCATCCACGTGATGTATCATCAAAGACACTTTTTATCGTAACTAAGAAAACCAAAGGACAGGTATTATTAGTAGTAGAATTAGAAGCAAATATCAACACATAAATTATAATACTGGCTAATGATCACTGACATATGCCTGGGTTCATTGGCAGTAAGGTGAGTGTCCATACAATAGAAACAGTTCACGAGGTGAAAGGGCATTTACCGGAAAGAAAATATAAGGAGATAAACGGGGAAGGGTGTAAGGCAGAGGGGCTGCAAGAAGGGGCAGACAGGGAGCGATGAGATTGTGTTTGTGTGTTGTGTGTGGAGCATTGTGAGGGATAGAATGGTTTAAAAGACAGTGACAAACATTGACGAAGGAGAGTTGAAGTTGGGAATCGACAGGAGAGGTCGGGGGTCCGAGTTGTGATTAGTTTGGGCAGTGGACGTAGAGACCGACTGAGTTTCGGGTCGTTTCAGGGAGTCGAGTGTGGATACTCGACCAGTGTGGGTCAGCTGTTGGAGTATTCGAATAGTGAGGGAGTTAAGTAGATTCCATGCCGTGTGTTTCAGTGGGAGTAATTCGAATAGTGAGGGAGTTAAGTGGACTCCGTAGTGTGTGTTCAGTGGAAGTAATTCGGAGGCGAAGGATTAAAGACTGAGCCTAATTGGCAGCAGCGTGAGGGTTTGGGATTACGTGTACTGTACCTGTGACTATGCAATGTATATATATATATATATATATATATATATATATATATATATATATATATATATATATATATATATATATATAATGAACGTTCCTGAGGAATAATGTTGTATCCAGATGTTCAAATTAAAGTATTGTGTGCGCAGTCTGGTGTTTGATTTTGATGCATCGTGGTTAACCAGTTGTTCACCATCACATTTACAAGAACATACCCTAGACACAACCATAGCCACTCCATCTGTCACTCTGTCAGCATTTACTTTGGGACAGACGATGAAGTGAGGGCTGTGCGATCTTGGAACTCGGTATATGGATTTACATCAGTACGAATCAGTTCCTTAAACGCAACAACATGGTTTTTCAAGTTCAATGCGGTGAAAGCCATTAGACGAAGACAGGATTACAAACCACAGCTAATTCACGAAAAAGCCACCACAGGTAAAACCATTGCCACCCGGAGAGGGAGAGTGGACAGTAGGGGTTACTCACAGTACACAGACAAGGTTTGCGCTGCTGAGAGAGTTGTCTGGCGGACAGCGGGCGGAACAAGTCGGCGCTGTTTAGGACAGGTTGTTCACGAAAAAATAGACAGGTGCCAAAAGGTGAAGGACAGGGAAACACAGACAGCCGTTTACAGGAGTATTATGTACACAATAATGTTGTGAGTTCAGTTGAACTTGAGGACAGCGAGGGGGTGTGTACGGTGTGTTCAGAGTTCGGCGCAGATAATACGACAGGAGGGGAGCCAGAGGAGTTACGAGGATAATATTCATCGTTAAAAACTCGCCAGGAGGAGGGGAGTTATAGGAGAAATGTGTGGAAAACACACAAGTGACAGTTGTTAGTCCACCGAAAAGGGATAGAGGTCGGTGGTAGGACAGTGCGTGTATTTGGTGATGAAGGAAAATTTCTATCAGTCAGTGAAGATTGTAGTACACTGAGGTACTAACTGAGATGACCTTGTGTGCCTAGGCCGAGAACCAGGGAATTTGACGGGAAAATTTCCATTGACAATAACACGTTGTTTTTGTACGGAAACTAGGATTTACGTTTAACGTCTTTGTGTGTGTGTCATCATGGGGTTATCGGGAAACAATCCACAACAGTCATTCAGGTGCCGTCTTCGCAAGTATGAGCGCATTTCTCTACCAAAAAAAGACTTGCAAAACGGATTTAAAGCGCTGGATCATTTACTGCCATTCGTTGGTTTAACCTTTTCGGCAACAGTGAAGCCTTACCATCACTTCAAAGCGACAATGACTACGCAGTTAAACATGCATTGACTTTAAAGGTATTTTCATCTCCCCAAAATGCAACGAAAACCCTATATTTCTGGCAAAACGAGAGCGATAACATATATTATACAATCACAGGCCAATTCCACAGGAAGGGTTACAAAAACTTTACGGGCTGTGTAGAGACAAGGCGGTGGGATAATTACTATCATCTTCAACTTTTACGACAGTCGAAAATCGTATCACCACGTCAACAAAAAGTGACAACGCATCAGAACACTAATTCATTGTGGGAATCTAACGTCGTAACCTTTTCAAAACAGTAACCGACAGACATTTCCAGGCGATTTTCCGAGACTATTGAAAACAAACTAAGGACTTTTGTGAGATTCTACAATCGCATTGTTGTCGGAAACCCTTGCTTGATTCTGTTGCTCTCATCGTCCTAAGTATTGTGGTTGTGCGTTACTCAATTATTTGTATGTGGTCCAGTTTTCGTAACAAGTAGGATATTTTTGCATTGTTTCGTGAAGTGCGGGAGACAAGACAAAGATGAAGTTTCTAGGTGCACATTGTATGCTGTTGAGAGGCAGCTGACGAGTGAGTTTGTTTTGTGCTGTTGCATTGGGCCGTCTCGACATTATACACGGTGTCTAATTGTCTATCGTCAGATCTTTGTACACTGTTCGTGTTATATTTGTTATTTGTACTGTTTTCTCTTTACTATTACATATGATATTTGGTTTCTTCGGATATATGGCATTGTTGTAATTCTTATGTTAAAACAGCTTCTATCTAGATGGTATTAGTCAGTTTATATTATGCGCACGGTATGGTATTACATGGGCATGTTTATGTCAGTGGTTTTTATTTCTATGTAATCATCCGTCTGTGTGTCACCGGCCTATGCGTCTAGCGTCTAATAGGTGTCACTTAGTGGGTATCACTCACTTTGTGTATGTATATATATGTTTAACACTATTTCCAGGAATTGTTCTACATGTATTTGATATATATATATATATATATATATATATATATATATATATATATATATATATATATATATATATATTACGAGGGAGTATAGATAATATTCCCCTATCACTACCTAGTGCTGGAAGAGTAACTGGGTGAGTACAGAGTGATATTAGTAGTACTACGAATTTACGGACAGTCTGAGGGGTGGTGTACTTAGGGAAGGTACACAAAGACTAGAAGCAGGATCTTTACATTTATAGTTGGCTGACACACAGTAACGTGTCCACAAGTACAAGATGCCTATGTTAATGGAATATATTGAAGCAGGGGAACGAATAGGCCTGAAGGGTAAAGAGTTACAAGAGTTTGCAGAAGCAAAAATGAAAGAAGTTCAGCACTGTGAAAGAGAGGAGAGGCATAATGAATGCGAGGCAAAACGCCTACAGGAAGAGAAAGAGACACAAGTGAAATTAGAAATGGAACAATAAAAACACCCACAGGAAGTAAAGTTAGCTGAAATGGAAAACACGCGTCTACTGGAAATCGAGAAAGAGAAGATTAAGATGGAAGCAGAAATTTCACTCAGAAAATTAGAACTTTCATCGAAGGGTCAATGTGAGGATAGCAGAAGACTTTCGCAGTCGTCACAGAGACTAAAACTGCCATATTTTACGGACCGGGATCATCTTGAGGCTTATCTTTCGAAATTCGAATCATCTGTGAAAACATTAGGCATTCCAGAAGGAGAGTATGCCATGAGGCTCTGCGAGGTTCTAACGGGTAAGGCACTAGATACTCTGTTTAATTTACCTCTGGAAGAAAGAAATAACTCTACTATTCTGCGTCAACATTTTCTAAAAAAGTTCCAACTAACTGAGCATGGATATAGAACAAAGTTTAGACAATTACGGCCAGAGACAAATCAGAATTTTACAGATTTTGTCAATACAGTGAAGAACACATTTAACAAATGGATGGAGCTGGCAGAGGTAGGAAAAGATTTTAATAAATTAGTGGATTTAATGTTAAGTGACAAAGTAGTATCTTCATGCAATACAAACTTAGTAGCTTTCTTTGAAGAACGTAAGCCAAAGGACATAGACACAATGTCTCAGTTAGGGCAAAATTCCATGACCGCACATCCCAATAGTGCTATAGGCAAACATATAAATGAAGAAATAGTCTGTGCAGCGTACACTAAACAGGATCAGAATCCTGGGATCAGACCAAGGTCGAAGAGTGTAGATTCAGCACAGAAGTACGAGCAACAGGGACCTCAAAACAATGGGTTCCGGAGCAGCTATTTTGGCAAAGCAAGACAGTACCCATATAAAAAGGGGAATTGTAAGAGACGTCCGAATGATTATGCCGGATGTTGGAATTGTGGGAGCTGGAAGCACAAAATGGAGGAGTGTGATGTACAACCATCCAGCAGGCAAAACAATACATGGAAAAAGGAGATCATCTGCTTTAAATGTGGGAAAAAGGGCCATTTCAGCTACCAATGTATCAGCGGGGAAACTGAGCACGCGAATGTAGCCCAAGTGATTGAGACACTTAACAATGAGAGTTGTGAGGGATGTAAGCCTTTGTTTGACACAACTAGTAAACCTATCCTGATATGTGGGCACCCATTCAAAGCGATGTCATCGGTACACTTAGGAGGTAGGCTGAAGCTGCACCATGGATTTATCAATGATAGTCCAGCGTTAACCCTCAGGGATTCTGGGTGTACGACGATCGGCGTTAGAAAAACGTTTGGTAGATCCCTCAGCTTACACAGGGACAAATGTTAGATGTATTACTTTAATGGGACAATACAAGTTTACCCATTGGCCTGAGATCACAGGTGACAACACCATTTATCACAAGAATAGTGACAGCGTGTGTTCTATACTCACCGGTGGCAGATCTGATCATTGGAAATATACCAACAGTGAAAGAATGTACAGAAGAAGAAATCGATGACTGGTATCAAAAATATGAGGTAAGAAGCAACGCGGTAGTTACTAGAATACAAACAAGATTAGATACGATAGCTGAGGAGGAGATGACACGCGAAGTAGACACAGGGGCTGAGGACAAAGATAGTACAACTGAGCAGGTGAGAATGGATCTCAAACAGAGCTTTAGTGACTCCCAGAGAGAAGATACTACTCTGGACAAATGTTTCCAAGGGTGTAGTAAAGTAGAACATAGGCAATCAAAGAAGGGTAGATGGTGCTTCGAAATAATCTCACTCGCCGGTTTTCAGACGACAAAACTACACGTAGGCAAGTAGTAATACCTTTAGCATATAGAGAAAGGATTATGAAAACGGCGCATGACATTCCATTCGCAGGGCACATGGGAATAGCGCTTACACAACATATAGTCCTATCCCAGTTTTATTGGCCAGGGTTTAGCAAAGATATAAAAATATATTGTAGATCCTGTACTACGTGTCAGCAAATGTATCCAAAAGGAAAGACGGCAAAAGCACCGGTACAGGCTACTGACCTGAAAGTCAGACCGTTTCAAAAAGTGGCCATTGACATCATTGGCCCATTAGCAGTGATGTCCAACAGGGGTCATAGGTATATCTTGACCATGGTTGATTTCTGCACCAGGTGTCCAGAGGCTGTTCCGTTAAAACACATTACGACAGAAGCCGTAGCGGAAGCATTACTAACGTTATTTTCAAGGTTAGGTTTTCCTAACGAAATGTTATCAGATAATGGTCGACAATCTACCTCTCAGATGATGAAAGAAGTGAACAGACTGTTGAACATTACACAAGTTTTCACATCAGTTTACCACCCAATGAGCAACGGAATTTGTGAAAAAAAGAACGGGTCTCTTAAGCAGATGTTAGCTAAAGTCACTAAGGACAATCAAGTGATTGGGATAAGTACTTACCAGCTATCCTGTTCGCATATAGAGAAGTGCCACAAGAAAGCACTGGTATTCTCACCATTTGAGTTGTTGTATGGGGCAAACTCAAGAGGCCCCATGACCATATTGAAAGAGTTATTAATAGGGAAGAATAATGATAGTAATATGATCTCGTCGTATGACTTAGTAGTGAATATTAGAGACCGAATTATTAATGCATGTCAGAATGCACGTGATGCTCTGGAAATGTCGGGGGCTAGGTATAGACAGTATGCAAATAGAAAGTCAAAGCTGATATCTTTACAAGATAATGAGGAGGTGTGACTTCTACTACCAGAAATGTCTAATAAATTGTTAGTGACTTGGAAGGCCCATTCAGAATTGTTGGTAAATTATCAGATGTGGACTACAGGGTGGAGGTAAAAGGGAAACACAAAGTGTATCATGTTAACATGCTAAGACAATTCGTTCCTTACAGCCCGTCACACAGGCAATTATTGACGAGGAGGCAAGTCAGACAGCGTGTTCTGTTGTCATTGACGAAGAAGCATCAAACGACAATGATGTGAAAATGCACTTACCAATCGTGGCACTGAGACAGACAGAAACATGGAAAGATGTGTCCATTAATGACAGCTTGAAACATAGTGACAAAGCAAGGCTAGTCAAGATATTACAGAAAAACTCGAATGTCCAGAAGGATATGCCAGGAAAGACAGACTTAATGACACACGACATCAAGCTAACAGAGGACCAACCAATTAGAGTGAAACCATACCCTATCCCACATCATTACAGAGCAGAGGTAGACAATGAGACGACAGAGTTACAGAAAATGGGGATAATTTCCAGATCAGACTCCCCATACTCTTTTCCCATAGTAGTCATTATGAAGAAGGACAACAACTTAAGATTGCGTATAGATTTTAGGAGACTGAACAGCATCACTATCGTAGATCCGGAGCCCATGTCAGTGCTGATGATTTAATGACGCAATGATCTTCTGCAAAGTATTTTAGCAAGTTAGATTTGGCAAAAGGGTACTTGCAAATACCCATGAGTGAAACAGCCAAACCGTTAACAGCGTTTGCCACCCCACAGGGGCTATTTCAGTGGAACTACATGCCGTTTGGGCTAGTTAACTCACCAGCAACGTGCGTGAGGATGATGAGGACACTGTTACAGGGACGCAAGGATGTTATCAACTATATAGACGACATTTGCCTTTTCAGTAAAAACATGTAAGATCACGTGGCAGGATTAGAATCCTTGTTTGAGAGTTTGAGAGAACATAACTTGACTGTGAAGCCGTCTAAAGTCCAAATTGGATATGAGGAAATAAGTTTCCTTGGACATGTTATTGGCAGCAGGGTACTGAAACCAGAAGATACAAATGTGAAAAAGATTCTGGATATCCAAATACCAACAACGAAGAAGCAAGTTAGGAGCCTACTCGGGTTAGCAAACTTCTATAATAAGTTTATAAAAAACTTTTCTCCCATCACGTCAGTGTTGTCCGAGTTGACAAAAAAGGGCAAACCTAACAAAGTTGTATGGGCGCAGCAGTGTGATGATGCACTTAGAACTATTAAGCAGGTATTTTCCAGGGATCCCATTTTAATACTCTCTAATCTGGATCAACAATTTACCCTATGGGTAGACGCATCATCGACAGCAATCGGAGGATGTTTGATGCAAGAAAAGAACCACCTCATGCATCCTGTACTATACGTCAGCAGGAAACTCTCGCAACCGGCGGAACATTACTCATCATTAGAACGTGAGGCCCTGGCGATTGTATGGTCGGTACACAAACTCTCCAGGTATCTATTAGGCAGACAATTCGTTCTACAAACTGACCACAGACCACTTACATTCATCCATACGGCAGCGATGAAGAATGCAAGGGTTCATCCCTGGAGCATATTGTTGCAGGAATACGCGTATTTTCCGAGGCCCATACCGGGTGAAGACAACACCATGGCAGACCTGCTGTCAAGGAATTACCAAGGGCATGAGGCCACATAAACAAGTAACAGGAGGTTCTATATCCTATCTGGGATGGGTTATTATGGTGGGTTAGTAATACAATATATTGGGTGAGGGAAGACAGAGGCAATGCAGCGCCTCGACATTTATTCATGGACCATTATTAGCAAAGTTACATGGTTTGTGTGTTATTGAAAATATTAATAGATCTGCAGGTACACAGATATTATGTTTCCTATGATTTTTTTAATTATTATGTGATGTATTAGTTCATGCATTGATACACAAGATGAAAAGTTGTTTGTATTGATGCGTAGGGAATATGGGAGTTTACTAGGATTATTTGATATATTATTTAATGGGGTATCTAAAGTGAGATGGAACCATACTTAGGGCTACCCAGGCAATATGTCTGGGTCACATATTTAATAAGTTTTAGTCTCCCAACATTTGAAAACGATGTTTTATTTTGAGGAGGGGGTAATGGCATTTGCCTGGGTTCATTGGCCTTAAAGTGAGTGTCCGTACAATAAAAACAGTTCACGAGGTGAAAGGGCATTCACCGGAAAGAAAATATAAGGAGATAAACGGGGAAGGGTGTAAGGCGGAGGGGCTGCAAGAAAAGGCAGACAGGGAGCGATGAGATAGTGTTTGTGTGTTGTGTGTGGAGCATTGTGAGGGATAGAATGGTTTAAAAGACAGTGACAAACATTTACGAAGGAGAGTTGAAATTGGGAACCGACAGGAGAGGTCTGGAGTCCGAGTTGTGATTAGTTTGGGCAGTGGACGTAGAGACCGACTGAGGTTCGGGTCGTTTCAGGGAGTCGAGTGTGGAGACTCGCAGCTGTCGGAGTATTCGAATAGTGAGGGAGTTAAGTAGACTCCGTGCCGTGTGTTTCAGTGGGAGTAATTCGAATAGTGAGGGAGTTAAGTGGACTCCGTAATGTGTGTTCAGTTGGAGTAATTCGGAGGCGAAGGATTAAAGACTGAGCCTAATTGGCAGCAGCGTGAGGGTTTGGGATTACGTGCACTGTACCTGTGACTCTGCATTGTATGAATATATATATATTTTATATATATATATATATATATATATATATATATATATATATATAATATATATATATATATATATATATTAGGGTAAATAATATATTATAATATATATATATATATATATATATATATATATATATATATATATATAATCACAAATACTGAAGTATTGGAAAGATCAGGTTGTGTGACAGTTTATTCCATGCTCAGTCTTCGTAGACTTAGATGGATAGGACATCTCAGGAGGATGGATGATGGTAGAATACCAAAGGATATCTTTTTTGGTGAATTACAGATGGGTAAGAGATCTCAGGGTCGGCCTCTACTACGATACAAAGATGTGTGTAAGCGGGACATGATTGATACAGGCATTGATAATGCACATTGGGAGCAAGTCGCCGCTGAGCGTGTTGCATGGAGGGCAAATATCAGAAATGGAATAAAGTCAAAGGAGAAAATTATTGCAGAAAAGTCACACACCAAGCGTTTGAGACGTAAGATGGTGCATGATGGTGGAAATGACCACGTGTTCACATGCACCCACTGTGAACGGACATTTACAGCGCAAATTGGCCTTATCAGTCACACTCGCTACCGCCATAGTTAAAAGTTATGCCTTTTTAAAGCACACACTATCGTCTGTCAAGACGGCAAGGTGCCAATGTATGTATGTATATATATATATATATATATATATATATATATATATATATATATATATATATATATATATATATATATATTATATATATATATACAATGAACGTTCCTGAGGAATAATGTTGTATCCAGATGTTCAAATTAATGTATTGTGCGCGCAGTCTGGTGTTTGATTTTGATGCATCGTGGTTAACCAGTTGTTCACTATCACATTTACAAGAACATACCCTAGACACAACCATAGCCACACCATCTGTCACTCTGTCATCATTTACTTTGTGACAATGACAAACATTTAAACATCTGGATAATAAATATGTATGGATAATGCTGGAATAACTTAACGAAAAGAAAACAAAAACAGACGAAAAGCGATGTGTGTGAGTGGGGTGGGGGGGGGGGGGCAGTCTGTAATAACAAAAAATAAGAGCTGTTAACGTCATAGCACAAGAAATATACACTGAAGCTAGCAAGGCCGTAAAGGAGCTAATAAAGGTGAATCAAAGACACTATTTAGATGCAATAGCAAGAAAGGCAGAAGACGCAGGAGCAAAACGAAAACTCGGAGATCTTTGCTGCACCACAAGGAAATTAGCACAAAAGTATAATCAACCAATAAGACGTTAAAAATAAAATTGCAATGGGGAAAGTTTTCACTAACATTAAAGAACAAATGCAAAGATTTGTGTAAAAGTTTGAGGAACTTTGAATAGCCCAGTCCCAAAGGCGCCTCCTGATATCCAAGGTAAAGTTACACATAAATTGCAAATAGGCTGCTTGGATAGTAAGCTGGTTTGTTGATTGGTTGTTAGATTGGTAGGTGGGTAAGCTGGTTTATTCGTTGGTAGACTGGAAGGTTGATTTGTTGGTTGGTGGGTTGGTTTGCTTGGTTGGTAGCTTTTATTTTGGTAGGTTGGTAGGCTGGTTGGTTGGGTGGTATGATGGTTGATCGTTTGATAGATTGCTTGTCAGGCTGGTTGGTGGGTTGGTATGTTGTTGGTAGGTTGGTTAGTGGTCGGTAGAGAAGTATGTAGGTTGGTTGGTAAGTTGGTTTGTTGGTAGGTTAGTTGTGTACTGTGTTTGAATAATGTAATAGTTTGTGGAAGTATACCTAACATAGCACGTTGACCTTGACTCTAATCCGACTTTGTGAACGAACGAACGAACAAACTTTATTTTCAAAGGGTTAAGAATTGGGCACGCAGGCCCGTCTAACATTCTGCCCTTCTATCACTCTCTTTCATACATTATTTCATTCACACATCATTCAAGGCTAACAGAGAACAGCAACAATATAAAAGTTATGCATTATAAAGGCATGGGCAAAATGCGAACATCAAAACTACACGACACAGTAATATTAGATAATGGTCTGACACTTGTTATTAGCTATGTGGAATATACTGGTCTACCAAGACACATGAAGGGTGTACATAGGTGGGAGCGCAAGCGCGGTTGAAATACTACTACTTTTATAGTTTCTTTACTTATTCGCACAGGTCAGGCGGGGAGTCTGACGGTAGTACACGCTTTACACAGGTCCGGACACCTGTGTTGACAGATGTCCTATGGTCCAGTCGCGTACGAGGCCCTCACCTGTGGGACTGGCTGAACGCCTCTAAGTCAGGTCTCATGGGTTCCAGGGTCTGGCCACCACTCGCCACCTGCTTGTGGAGGCGAGGTCTCGGAGGTTTGACGCTGAGCCGCCAGCGTCTGCAGCTACCTTGTGCCAGACGTATTGGTTATCCATTCCTCTGGAAAACACGAGGCAAGGCCGTTAGAAAGGACATGTCGTTTGGGCACCACATATTTCTCTGACGCTCTGCCCAGGCATTGTGTTTGAATTTTGGCCACATTCCAACTCACATACTTTGGTCTGTCAAGACTGCAAGGTGCCACTCACTTAACATAGTACGTTTATGTAAAATGTGTTTAACATAAAACACAGAAGCATGTCCATATTACTGTCTTATAATTTATTCACCTCCAGGTCTGACTGAAGATACAGAAAATATTGCGAGAGGATCGTCTGTACCTATTGATACTCTTCATAGCAATGAGAGAAACGAGTGTAAGAGATCTCAGAATGGAGTAACAGGGTGTCAGACACGTGTAATATCTGACATACATGTATATGTAGTATTCTTTGTTACATTAATTTTAATTTCAATTGTAGCTTTCGTTGCTGTTGTTTGCACAGATAAACCTGATACTATATATTCTCAAAGCAATGATGAATGTAGCAGATTAAAAACTTGTAGAATCAGGATTTTCACTCTTTTATTTGTATTGCCGACTCTTTCTCTGATAATCTGTGCCTTGTTGAAAACTGGAGCCATAGAAGTACAATTTGTTTATATCAATGCTTGTATCATAATAACTGTGATAATAGCCGGGATTTATGTTATCACTATATTCTTTCTCACTGTACAGACGGCCAATAAAGCCAATGTTAAAAAGGAATGACGGCCACAGAAGGCGCAGGTCAAAAAGGACAGACGACCATAGAAGCCGCAGGCCAACGAAGCCAGACCACCTGGCATGGCTGTAGATGGTCAGCGTGAGAAATTAATACGACTTCTACCAAGCAGGCTGATGACAATTCAGATGGCGATGGAAGAAAGAATCGAAACACTAGGCAACACATTGTATCTCTCGGTGGTCTCATGCACCTGAACTTCCATGTACAAACTGCACTGACAATGTCATAAACACAGAAGGACGCTGGTTTCGAAGCCTGGACTCGTCGCCTGCCAAAGCGAGGGACATATTGGTCGTCTAGTCTTCCTTGTTCTCACACATCAACATCTTCCCACAAATTAACATCTCAACCACACATTGTCATCTTCCCACACATTAACATCTCAACCACACATTAACATCTCAACAACACATCGACATCTTCCCACACATTAACATCTCAACCACACATCGACATCTTCCCACACATTAACATCTCAAGAACACATCGACATCTTCCCACACATTAACATCTCAACCACACATTGCCATCTTCCCACACATTAACATCTTCCCACACATTAACATCTCAACCACACATTGTCATCTTCCCACACATTAACATCTCAACCACACATTGCCATCTTCCCACACATTAACATCTTCCCACACATTAACATCTCAACAACACATCGATATCTTCCCACACATTAACATCTCAACATCACATCGACACCTTCCCACACATTAATATCTCAACCCACTGATACCTTTCACAGACATGAGATGAACAAGGGTAACCGATCTCAGAATGGAGTAACAGAGTATAAGACAAGTGTACCATCCGGCGTATCTGTATATTTTTCACTATTTGTTACATTAATAGCGATTTTAATTTTAGCTTTCGTTGCTATTGTTTGCACATGATAAACCTTTACTGAATATTCTTATAGCAGCGTTGCGTATAGCAGATTTAAAACACTCAGAATTGTGATTGTCACTATTGTATTTGTATTGTTGTTTGTTTTACTGATAATCTGTGCCTTGTTGACAACTGGAGCCATAGAAGCATCCCGTGATGCTAGTGATGTTTGTTTCATAATAGTGCTGGCAGCCATGTCATCGTTGACAATTTTCTCACTAAACGACCACACAAGCCACAGGTCAACGTAGAAAGACGAACTGGCACGGCTGTAGTTGGTCAGCGGGAGGCTATAAAATATTTACAGACTGATGCAAACTCAGAGGGACAATGTAGAATGAAGTTTGGAATAACCAGGCAACACACTGTATCCCTCAGTGGTATCATGTACCTGAACATCCGTATACCAACTCCATTATTAACCATGTACTCTACATCCCCATGTCTCACTATTTACCATATACATGACATTTCTATGTCCCACTATTTACAATATAATGGACATCTCCATGCCCCACTATTAACCATGTACTTTTATAAACATGCATAACTGCCTGGTATATCACAAACAGCTGATTAATGTTGGAGTTGATTCCACCGTCCTGTAAAGGGCATGCAACTAAAGTGTTTAGTATGTCTTTCAATAATTATGCCTGTCCTCTACTTCTACTAGTGCTAATCGATATATGTATATTTATTTGTCTTTGCAATTGGTACTTTAAATAATACATACTTGCATTCCAACAAGTAATAACACTATTATTAATCATCATAATAGTCCGATGTGAACAGTACTCGGTTGTATTATCATGAAACATTAAAACATTGATCTGCCCCCCTCCCCCCCCCCCCCCCAGGTCGACCCAGCCTAACCTGGCTACTGGGCTTTGTTCCAGAAGATCAAGGCGGCCGGTGTAAAACTGACATCATCCCTGGAGTCCCCCAAATTATGTTGTATACAATTATGGAGCCAGAACAATATACTCAACATGTGTCCCAGCGTGAAGGAGGGGTAGTCATTTACTGACTGTATATCGTATACCTATATATAAATATCAATGTATATGCTGTTTGTACATGTGTAAATATATATATATATATACTATATATATATATATATATATATATATCTAATATATATATATATATAATATATATATATATATATATAACTCACACAACACGCACAAAAGGCAGCTTTCTGTTTAAACACACACGCACACAATCAAACAACGACACGTGTAAATACACAAACAAAAACAATTTACATAAAGCAACACCATGTAAATACACAATTGCGACACTTAATAAAGGTTGAAAATTACTGTTTGTTTTGCTCAATTTCTTTTTTTTTTAAAGTTGTTTTATATTAACAAGCGACAAGCCCAGGCACCGAACTCGTGTCCCCGGTTAATACGTTAATAACTAATCTTCTTCATTAATGAGTTGGTTCTGTGTGTTCTCTTATTGGCTGATCTGTGTTTTCTCTTGTTGGCTGGATCTATGTGTTCTATTGTTGGCTGGATCTATGTGTTCTATTGTTGGCGGATCTATGTGTTCTATTGTTGGCTGGATCTATGTGTTCTCTTGTTGCCTGGATCTGTGTGTTCTCTTGTTGGCTGGATCTATGTGTTCTCTTGTTGCCTGGATCTGTGTGTTCTCTTGTTGGCTGGATCTGTGTGTTCTCTTGTTGCCTGGATCTGTGTGTTCTCTTGTTGCCTGGATCTGTGTGTTCTCTTGTTGGCTGGATCTGTTTGTTCTCTTATTAACTGGATCTGTGTGTTCTCTTATTAACTGGATCTGTGTGTTCTCTTGTTGGCTGGATCTGTTTGTTCTCTTATTAACTGGATCTGTGTGTTCTCTTGTTGGCTGGATCTATGTGTTCTCTTGTTGCCTGGATCTGTGTGTTCTCTTGTTGCCTGGATCTGTGTGTTCTCTTGTTGCCTGGATCTGTGTGTTCTCTTGTTGCCTGGATCTGTGTGTTCTCTTGTTGGCTGGATCTGTTTGTTCTCTTATTAACTGGATCTGTATGTTCTCTTGTTGCCTGGATCTGTGTGTTCTCTTGTTGGCTGGATCTGTTTGTTCTCTATTAACTGGATCTGTGTGTTCTCTTGTTGGCTGGATCTATGTGTTCTCTTGTTGCCTGGATCTGTGTGTTCTCTTGTTGCCTGGATCTGTGTGTTCTCTTGTTGGCTGGATCTGTTTGTTCTCTTATTAACTGGATCTGTATGTTCTCTTGTTGGCTGGATCTGTGTGTTCTATTGTTGGCTGGATCTGTTTGTTCTCTTGTTGGCTGGATCCGTGTGTTCTCTTGTTGTTTGTACCTGTGTGTTGTCTTGTTCGATGGATCTGCAAGTTCTCTATTTTGTCCAAGAAATGTTATTATCATTCTTTATCACTTACATTTACAGGCGCATTCTTGCTATTCAGCTGGTTTGTCAAACATCCAAGTCTCATTCCCTTATGATGTCACAAGAAGTGTTCATACTGGTAGTATTGTGATGTGGTACTTTGTCTGTTCCAGTCCTTACATGCTTTCATTTCTTACATTCTAGCAGAACAGTGTTTGTTCATTTGGTTTACATTTCTGTCATTCTTGCAGAGCAGTATTTGTTCTTTTGGTTTAAATATCTGTCATCACATTTCCGTGACCCATCAGCAGTGACCCTAGATATTTAAATGTGATCACTTTCTGTATTTTCTCTTTAATCATAGAGTTCGTGGCCAAGTGTTACGCTGCTTTTCACGCGCTAAGAAGGTTGTGGGTTCGATTTTGGACTACATCATGCGGTATACGAGTGCAATTTGTTCAGAGAATTTTGGGGGTCGACGCTAGAGCTACGGAGTTCGGGTTCAATCAGATTCTTTCGGCAGGTCACCCTGCGAAAATAGGCCGAGCCATTTGGGTTAAACCCTTTGCAATGAAGTTGATCCTTTTAACCCCTTCTCTATTGATGAATAGATCCGTGGTCAAGTGTTTACCCGGTTGTGATTACTGTATGTGTTTATGGCATTGAGATATACATTTAAAAATATGAATACAATTTAGTGGAACTGCGGTAAAGCTATGAAAATGTAAACAATATAAAATAACACAAAGTAATGCAGCTTTATATATACAATTATGACACATACAGGACGTTGCGGCGACTATCCTTCATCAGCAAACACATACATACACAAAACACAACATATAGTCACAGAGAAGACCCTACGGCGACTACAATAAAGCGTAACGATGGGATGAGAAGAATAAACAGATGAAAAACATGAGAGAAATTGAGAGAGAATGAAGATTTGAGAAAAAAAAAAGAGTTCCTACTTACCTGAGAATCCCAAAATGTGTATTCCCAATTGCCACCATTACCTTCTTTTATAGACAGTCGAAGGTGTGGCGTGTAGGATGATATCCGGGTGTTGGGTGTAACGGTTCAGTGAGCATCCCAGGTACTTGAGTGCGCTCTGTGAGGATACCAATGCAATTCTTAATCCTGCATACATCTTTCGAAACACAGCTGCTGGTGATTTGATAGCAGACCGTCTTGCGTTGTTTCCATACAAATATATAGGTGACGGTAATTCAAAAATCAATGGCAAACTACTGAACATTAAACTTGCCCAGGAATCACAAACAGCCACAAATGCTAAAGTTGACTGCTACGTCCTGTAAAAGATATGCAACTAACTTTTAACTTATCACTGTGGGTATTGGGTTAGAGGTTATTGTCATTGAAATATGTCATCACCAAGGAGTAAATAATACAGGCCTAGGTCTAATCTCATCATCATCTGTCGATGTAAATTTGAACTAGTTTTATTATCACCAAACTATGCGCTGTGGTGAACGATGACATGGTTGCGTCCGCATATAATATTCTGGGCATGTACAGTTCCAGTACCGGTCTTGCACATCCCGCTGAATTCTGAGCTTGGAGAGGGGAAGCGGACCTCTTCACTTTGGTACAAGTTCCGTGATAACTTCTCTACAACAAAATAAGAAGGGTTTTGAAAAAAAAAAATGACTATTTAAGGGTGACTGCCGCACATTTAATGAATGGAGAACACTTACTTACATTCTTGCCTCCCTTTTCACGTCGTGCTTGTCGTCTGGTGGCACTGATGAGATGCAATGCTCAAGAGAAGAAAGACGCCAAACTCCGAGAGAACGTGGCGCCTGCATTCCTTGTGACTACAGAACTTTCATGGCAGAGGATAGTCACTTCTTCTGGAAATTTGAGCCCAGTACGGAGATAGACAACCTCGATGTGGAATTGTTGGTCAGCTTTTGTGACAGAACTCTTGATGCTGTACTCTCAGTACAAGTGCATTCTTCAGACGCCGTCCAGCGTAGGTTTGTCTTCCTGTCCTAATCCACTATTTTATCTGTTGTGTAGTCCCAGAATGGGAGCCGCGGTTTGCAATAGCCAGCACGCTTGCCTGCCAGTCCTCTAGAAGTCTGTTCGAATCCTCTTAGATACAAGGAAGTGACCCAGGTCGACCCAAGTTAACACGAGTACCAGAAACTGTTGTAGAAAGTCAAGGCGGTCTGTGTTATACTGATCTCATCATCCGTCCAGTTACAACTGGTCTAAGTTTATGGAGATAGAACCATATACCCAACACGCCTCATTGGGTGAGAAGATCTGTAGTTTAACTTGACTAGTGCTGGATTTATGTCTCTTTTCCTAGTCCACTATTTTGCCTGTTATCTAACTCCAGAAGTATAAAGTATCTTTTCCTAATCCTCTATTTTGTCCATTATTTACCCCACGTGTAAGATTTCTATTTCCTTAATCTACACTTGCCGTTTAGCGTTGGATCGTGTTGAGCTTAAACTAGCATTCCCAGGCCAGATGTAATTGCTCCTTCTAGTTAGTACACAAGACTGATTCAGCGCGATGATTAGTTTTCCATATTACCAGTGTTCCTCGCCATCAGGTGAACCCCCTCCGACTTCAGAGATACTTGAAATGTACTCCCAGAAGTCGAGAACAAGAAGTCAAAGTCCAGCTGACTGGCTTGTGGAATGGACGTTGCGGTCACCAGAGAAAGTTTAAGTGATGGCGCAGTAAACCTCTCGTCCACGCCGAACCCAACATAAACTAAAGCAAACAGATAAAACCTTCAAACTGACATGTACAACACACTATTCCCACAACCATTTACATTGTCTACCACGGTCATTTCAAACAAACTGTCATGCCTGTTTACTTATGAAAAGTTGGTTTGGCCATATGTATAGCAATTGCTTCGGCTAATCTTAACATTCGTCCATTCTATGTGTTAATCGACACACAATACACATTGTCTCTATCAATCACGTGACCGTATTCTAAAAGAATTTTCGCTTTCGATGACGTAATCAATTTCGTGTATATAGGTTCTACTGTGTTACTAGAGTTTATTCATCATCATCATGTGCCATGCCGATAAATATGGGCGGTCATGTTTTGCCATCTGACACGAACACCAGTGTCGTGGATCAAAGCCAATTATGGCATAGCTAAAGATAACTAACACATGTGTTCATTATTATGTTCATTTGAAAGTTGGGTATGTGTTCAACCACCTTATTGTTGGATCAAAGCCAATTATGGCATCGCTAAAGATAACTAACACATGTATTCATTATTATGTTCATTTAAAAGTTGGGTATGTGTTCACCCAGCTTATTGTTCAACTACCCCTCTGCTCTGCCAATGTACGAGGTTAAGTTAATAGGTAGGTCACAAATGGTTGTAGAAAAATAACAAACTGTGATAACAACTTGAAACCAGTTTATTTGTATACAAACATTGTCCCTTTATTTCTAGACATAATTTCCACCAACATTGATGCACTTATCCCATAGTATTATCAGTTCTCCCAAAACGACTATATAAGTCTGCGTGCCCTGTTTTCATTTACTTGCCATCCCACAGAACTGTGTGACTTTCTTATTGACTCGTCCTCGTAATATTTTCTGCCCAACTATGCACCACTTTACTGAAAATCGCTAGGGACTGAGTTCACTGAAAACCCACCTTGGCATGAGACACTTTTGCGAATAACGACGAAGTTAAATCTGAAGTGAAAACGTGGTTTAGAAATCAGAGCCCGCAGTTCTATGCAGCCGGTTTGGGAGAACTGATAAAACTTTGGAATAAGTACATTAATATTGGTAGTAATTGTGTTGAAAAATAAAGGGACAATGTATGTATAAAAATAAACTGGTTTCAAGTTGTTATCATTTTTAGTTATTTTTCTACAACCATTTGTGACATACTTATTGACTTCCCCTCGTACGCAGACTGACACTGACACAGAAAGTGATAATGCAAGTGGATTTAGCATTCACAGAGACATGTTCTTTTAATGCAAGAGTGGAGATAGGGGTAGTGATTATGTAATAACTGAAGCTGCTGTGAAAAAGTGTCATCATCATCAAGTGCCTTTCCAGCTGGCGTAGGCATTTATGACTACCCACAGATCTCAGACTTTGGTTTTCTGGATCAAACCCTCTGAGGATATCCCTCCATGTCAGCGTCTCATTCCATCCAGCACTATTTCTCTTGGTCTGCCTCTACCTCTCTTCCCTTCGATCTTTCCAGTTGTCACGATGTTCTCTAAATGCTCTCTTCTCATCACATGACCAAAGAAAGTTGTTTGTCTCTTTCTTATTGTTGTATATAGTGTTCTTGTTTCATTAGCCTCTTTCTGGCTGTCGTTGTTAGTTACTCTGGCAGTCTAAGGAATTCACAACATTCGTCTCAGAAACCACATCTCTGTTTCTGAGACAAAAAAAAATGTGTGCGAACTTATGTGTGTTGCTTATTTCAGCTGGAAGGATTGATCTTATTGCTTGAGTTGATGTTGTATGACCTCTGCAGTATGCACATAATGAGATGCAGCGAAATATACCAGTCATTAATTCATGCAACCTATTGTTAGAGCTTTTATTATTCAAATCCCCAATGGGAAAACATTGTTTTCCAGTTATACTTTTTCTCAATGGCGCGTAACTGTCGCCAGCGTCTTGTCCTCACCTGTTGATCTGCTCGAGTATATTTGATTCTCTCGCTTAGCTACTCATGAGTGATGCTCCTTGATCTGCTGGACTATATCTGGTTCTCTACCCTAGCTAATGGGCAGCGGGCCGCACTGAGTTTGAAGTGCAACAGCTGATCCAGAGCAACACACATCAAGGTTACATAGTCTACACCGATGGGTCAGTGGTGAGAAACGGACGTAGTGGCTGGGGCTTTATTGCAAAGGCTAATGGGCGAGTCTTGAAAAAGGAGAGTCTGGAATATGAGACTACGACCTCCAGCATGAGAATGGAGGTTGAGGCAGTAACAGCGGCATTCCGGTGGCTAGAGGAGACTACTGCAACACCCGTTGTATTCATTACGGATTCAAAGAGTATGCTTAGCAAGGTGGAGAAAGGAATGTTTCGTGTGGAATAGCTCTCGTCGCTTCAGAGGTCACAGATCGTGAGAATTGTATGGATATTTTGCCTTGGCCATGCGGGTGTACGGGGGAATGAACAGGCTGATAGGCTAGCAGGGAATGCACCTCTTTGTGGTATCTTGCCCATGAACAAGGGGGAGGTGGTCGTGCGCTTGTGGACCAGGTGGAGAAGGCGGAGGAACAGATTGAGAACCCGTATGTGGAAAGAATGAGATTGCGGGGATCGGCAGGGGTTCTGGAAGAATCTCAAAATCTGAGAGGGAAGACAAGGAAAACTTTTAATCAGATAGCGGTGGGAACGATTAGTAGTATGACTCTCCGCTGGCTGTTGAACGAGAGGACAGAGCACGTATGGGAATGTCCTGAGTGCAGTGATGTCGGTTCTTAACTCAACTCAACTCAACTCAACTACCCTAGCTATTCAGGAGTGATTCTCCTTGATCTGCTTGAATACATCTGGTTCTCTCCCCTAGCTTCTCATGAGTGATTCTCTTTGATCTTCTTGAATATATCTGGTTCTCTTCCCTAGCTTCTCATGAGTGATGCTCCTTGTTCTGCATGAATATCTGGTTCTCTCTCCAAGCTTCTCATGAGTGATTCTCCTTGTTCTGCTGGAATACATCTGGTTCTCTCCCCTAGCTTCTCATGAGTGATTCTCCTTGATCTGCTGGAATACATCTGGTTCTCTCCCCCTAGCTTTTCAGGAGTGATTCTCCTTCTTCTTTACCTCTCTATCCCCCATGGCAACTTAGGTCCCCAACCAACTAACTCCCAGCTCCCTTATCTTTAGCTATCCCAAGCTGCATCCGTCAATGTTCTCCCCTTGTTATCCATTTATATTTCTTCTTCTCTTCTCCCTTATGGGAGAATAGTAACACTGTTCTCTACTGTTGTATGTCGTAAGAGGCGACTAAGGATGCTTGATTTTTCCGTCACGCTGCTACTGAGTGAGTGCATGGCGCAACACTGTGAGCTGTGAGTTTCATGTGAAATGCTTTTGAATCTGCCCTAGGTGTTTTGGAACGTAACTGTTTGTTCGGAGCGATGGCAGCTGGCTATGTTATAGAGTTGACCGGTTTTTTTCCTTATGCAGAAATGCGTGGCTGCTGGGATTCTGGTTGACTGCCACTACCATCGACGATGAATTGTAATTTCGTGGACTGTGTGGGTGAACATCTAGGAAAGATCCAGATGGGAAAATGACTGCCGATTCCATCAGAGATGAACTGGGTGTTTCGTGGGGGACTATTGTGTTTACATTCTGGCGGCGGCATTATGCACAGTGTATCTGTGCGGGCTGTTGTTTGTCGAGACTCTTGTCTTTTCCACTTTTCACATTGGGCAGTGGGGAGCATTTTGTGTGATATTCACTGGCACAGGAACGGAGCATAATGGGGACGACCCGTTGCTGTGAAGTTGGAACCGCGACTAACTAACTAACTAACTTCTCTTCTCCGTGAGTTCTGGATCTTCATCTATTTGTTTTACCCTGTGGATTCCAGACAAAGACCTGTCTTGTTAAACTACACTCGGGTTTTCTTAGTGTTTGTCCTATTCAGCACTAGCGTTATTTCTTCACCTCTTGGTTCACTGGTATTTGTCCAGTTCTACCTATGATGTTTACATAGGTGATTCTGTCTCCATTTTATTCCTCCTATTTTGAGCAGGCTCGAGCTAGTGATTGTTTGTGGTTTATTTGTAATTGTTTTAGTTGCTCTCCCTGTTTCTGATCCATACAGTAGTGATGTAACGTTAGAATTGAATATTTAAGTTTGATGCTCAGTTTAATTACTTTTGACTTAACACAATACGCTATTGTATCTCCTTGTGTGTTTAATCTGACATCGTTATCTGCTCCAACTTCTTGACTTACATCACTACCTACATACGTGTATGATTCCGTCTCCTGGGGTGAGGTTTCATCAAGGAAATCAGTGATTCTCTCACACTATTTTAGTCCTTCTTTGCTGCAGAGGCATTTATTAATGAATGTGTTTAGTTTATTAGTGATTTATTTTTAGTCGTTCTCTATGGCTCGGATAATACAGCATTGCTAATCGCCTGTGCAGTACTCGGGCTGCAATTTCTTCCTTTAGTGTTAAATGTCATAAGTTTCACATTATGTTTACTTTCTTTTGACTTCCACAAATCTCCTAGTGCAATGAAAGATTGTCTTGCCTTTTGTATTCTTATTTTAATGTATGTTTCCTTATATTTATCTACATTAATATCTAAATCAATCTTTGATTTAAACAAAGTTTAGTTAAGACCAGGATGGACATCAGAACATTCAAAATATTTTCATACGCGCCCCGTCCTCATCTTCAACTGTCGGCGAAGAGTCGCAATACCAATTGTACCAGTTGTAGTCTGGTTATGTGAACGTCTGATCATGGTTCGGAGTACCGAGTGTCTGCCAGATCTTGTGGTCACTCCATGTCGCCCCATTCTCTCCAGGTCTTGATGACGTATCTGTTCTTCTAAACTGTACACATGCTCCCTCACTGCCCTGACCACATCTGCCATATCGTGCAGCAATACCCCACCCATGGATACAGACCCAGCCAATCTACCCACCTGCTCGTTTCCCAGCACACCAGCATACTCTGGGATAAAGATCCAATGGATGATCTCAATCTTTGACTGTTTAATTATAGCATGCTACTCTGCAAGAAGCGTGCCTGTATGAAATGAAGATTCAGCAAGTGACATCAGTGTATCATTTTATTCTCGCTATCTTTGTGTTTTAATGCCTTGCGCTTAGACTTCCGGTGTGCTGCCTACGATGTAGCAGCTTCATCCCCTACACGGGTCTGTTGAGCCTCACCGTGGACTTGTGGCTCAGAAAACAATCTCAAACTGATGAACGTTATAATGCCTGGAAATTCAACCTGGGTATGGGGTTGACCGCAGGGTCCAGAAAAGAACATAGAACATTCCAAAAAAGAAATTTATCGATGTCTGTGCTGTATTATTGGACCTAATTGTTGCATCGCCTCGTCAAGTGTGTGTGGATGTCGCAGCAGCAACAGAATCAACAATAGACAGGATATACCATTCAATGTTTGTATTCATGTGCCGTGATACTGTTCATCGGGAAGATCCACGAACATGTTGTGGCTTGCCTCGACTTATCGGGAAAGCCAGCAATGATTCTAACTGAATGAATACATAGAGTTTTGACATAAGAAGGTTATTAAGCAACTATTGTTTTCTAATAAAGAAAGGACAACTTATAATTTGTACCGCAGGTATGTATACTGATTATGGCGTTATTAAAGCTTCTTATTGTTTCTTTTTTAATTTGAATCAATAGAATAGGAGAGAGAATTAAGGTTTGTTTAGCTTTTGTTTGCTTCCGTCTTAAACCCCGTTTCCTTGTTCAGTTCACGCACCCCACTGTCTTGTGAAGTAGATACAAAGATGTTAAAGCGATTTCTGAGGCTATCGATGCAGCAAAATTGTAAGAGGGGGGGGGGGGGGTGTTGGTAATAGTAATGTCTTAGTCATCGACGTCGTCATCGTCGTAGTAGTAGTAGTAGTATTAGCAAAAGCGGCAGCAGCAGCAGTAGTAGTAGTAGTAGTAGTAGTAGTAGTAGTAGTAGTAGTAGTAGTAGTAGTAGTAGTAGTAGTAGTAGTAGTAGTAGCAGCAGCAGCAGTATCAGCAGCAGCAAAAGCAACAGTTGTATAAGTAGTAGTAGTAGTAGTAGTAGTAGTAGTAGTAGTAGTAGTAGTAGTTGTTGTTGTTGTTGTTGTTGTTGTTGTTGTTGTTGTTGTAGCAGTAGTAGTAGGAACAGTAGAAGTCGTGTGGCGTTGGTGACTATGTCTGTCCCCACCCTTCTGTGCCTTGTGCTGCCAGTTATTTCTGATACAAATGTTTCTCCATGCAATAATGTCAAACTCAAAAAAGAGGATCTTCTCTCTTAGTCTTCGACTGCTTCTCCTCCCCTCCAACTTTCCCGATGTGACGATATGCTCCAGCTTTCACCTTCTCATGATATGCCCAAAGAAAGTGAACTGTAATGTTGCTGCACGCAGCCAGGTGTCTATCCTCTTTTTTCATGCAAATTGTTCTCATTATTCTTCTATAACACCATATCTCCACAGCCTTCACACAGTCCCTCACTTGTGCGCTAATTGTCCGTGACACCCTTCCATACATTAGGATTAGCTCATTATAACTCTTAAGAACTATTACCCTCACCTCAGTTGACAAATATACATTAAAGATTATTTGTTTCACCTTGTGAAATACTGTCTTTGCTTGAGCTATTCAACATTTAACTTCCATCTGCTGTTATTAAAGTACCCATATACTTACATGGATAGGCTTATTTCATATTAGTTCCATTCACTTTGATGGTGTACTTGGGTATACAATTTTTTTTTCTTATAATAGCCACTACATCCGTTTTTCTGTTATTCAGACGAAGTCCTTTATTTTGACGTTCCGTTGCAATTCTATCTATTATTTCTTGTAACTGCGTTTCATTTTCCGCGACCAATACCCTGTCATCAGCATAACGCAGGTTGTTTACACTATGCCTACCAACTGATATTCATGTCATGTCTTTATGGATCTCACTATTATTTCGCTGTACACATTAAACAGATCAGGTCAGACATAGAACACAACTCTAACGCTTTGTGTAATGTGTTGTAAAGTTCTTATGGCTGCTATTTGTTGCCAATACGTGTTCTTTGTTTTGTAATCTGAGTTCGAGTTGTTGACTAGTTACAATAAATGACCGCGCTAAATAACTACTCTACTGTTATAATTAGTTTTCGGTCATCAGTCTTAGACTGTTGTTTTATAAATTGTTTGTGACCCTGACCAGCAATATTCTTTCTATTCTTCTTGTTGAGTCTTGTACTATACATAAGGTAAAACTTTGATTGAAGATCCTGTTTCTTTACACACGACGGCGGTGACTAGATTGAGATAAAAATAGAATGACAGTGTGTCGCCGTGTACTGAAGAAAAACGACACCTTTCGTCTTCCTTCAAGACGGATGTGTTCAATACAGATATAAACATGTCTGTTTGTAACCTGATTAACTGATCAATTCACCTCATAAAGAATCACATTTCAACACTTATCAACATGTAAGGCAAGGAAAATATAGTTTAATAATTTCACAATTGTAAAGGTGAAAGATGTTGACGTTGCTTCTGTATAGTTTATTTTATATTATATTAATTATTATTTATAGAAGTCATGATCAAAGTAAGCAAACTAAACTAATTTAACTATCAATAAAATAAATAAATGTATCAAGATCAGGTTTCCTTGCCACACAGTCACATCTTTCATGTTTAAACAAAACATCCTGTTCAACCCATCAGGCTTATATTCAGTATCATATGTGTGCGTGTGCGCGCGCGCGTGCGTGTGTGTGTGTGTGTGTGAGAGAGAGAGAGAGAGAGAGAGAGAGAGAGAGATGTTAACGGACAAAACTACACGCATGTCAGCCAAGAATCAAAAATGAAGAAATTGCAACTATCACAAACTTTTAATGTATAACTAGTCTCCAGTTCATTATGGGAATTGTTGATCTGATATCAGAGCATTGTTGAAGAGTGTTACAAGAATCAAGAACTTTGTCCTGTGGCATAACATAACACCATCACACAAGTTACAGTAACATATCTGAGAATTGCATCTTTCCAAAACTTTGGAAACATATACACGTGAGTCCTGGATCATTTTGCAATTACTAAATAAGAAAATCTTTGAGCTCATATGTTACAGACAAGTTGTTAGAATATTAAGAATGAATAGGAAACAAATACCAATATTCTACAAGATTTGAATATAGGAGAAAACTAGCTCACAAACAGTATCTTGCCTCTTAATTGAAATATCTTGGCTAAATTAAATGTCACAGTGGCTTGGCAAAAAAGGTGAAGGGTATATTGGGTCCAGGAATAAAAGACAGGGGTCAGCCAGTACAAAGATGGACACATGACATCACAGACACCCTAGGAACGAGGAGCATGAGGCGGGAGTAATGGCCAGAGTGAGACCTTGGCACATCGTGATGAGAGCGACATTCTGCAAAGAACCTGCTGCATGTTGATGAAGGTTTTATATATGTTATAATATTTGTTAAAGTATTGATTTTAAAATATGTTATAATATTTGTTAAATTGTCGGTCCCCCTGGTCGAAGAGTTAGCAGCTTTCTACGTAACCCCGAATACTCTGGTGGTTGACGTGAGCGCACGAGAATTGGAAGCGGTTCGAGTCGCGCCAGTGACTTAGGAGAGTATGGAACCGGTCGCTCAGAAAACAATGGCAAACTACTGAGCGTAATCTTGTCAAGAAATCAACAGTCAGCTGAAAGATGCTGATGTTGACAGAGATGTCCTGTAAAGGATATGCACAACATTTAAACATTTGTTAAATTATGGGTTTTAAAATATATTATAATATTTGTTAAAGTATTAATTATGAAGGTTTGTCTATCATAAAGTTGTAGAATGTTTTTTTGTTGTTTCTTTTTGCACTTGCTTGCGTTGAATTCAACTTAGTCTCCGTGGCGAAGTGGTTAAGCCGTCTTCCTCGGTCTCCTAGAGTTGTGTGTTCGATTCCGAGCCGCGTCCTTCGGTTCACGAGTTTACTTTTTCGGAGACTCCTGAAGATTGTCACTGGGGCTACGGAGTTCGTACTTTGTGCAACGCTTTCCACTCTGTGGAAAGAGACTGAGCCATATGGGATAAACATCCCGGGCAATGAAGTCAACCCTGTCAATTTTTAAATGGGAGTCTCCGTGGCGAAGTGGTCAAGTCGTCTGCCTCTCGCTTCGAAGGTTGTGGGTTCGATTCCAGGCTACGTCTTTCGGTTCACGAGTGCATTTTTCTCGGAAACTCCTGGGGTCACCGCCGGAGCTACGGAGTTCGTGCTTTGTGCGATGCTTTCGGTAGGCTACCCTCCCGATGGAGACCGAGCCAGCCATATGGGATCAAACCCGGGGCAATGAAGTCGATTCTATCGTCTTTTAGGACTTTAAAAAAAAAAGAATTCAAGTGTAGTATATACACATGCTACTACTTCTAGTGCAGTGGTCAAATTATTTGCATTTAGATCAACTTTCCCTATTTCCAGTGTCCCTTACCAACAGGTGAACCCTGATGTGGGTTGAAACCACTACTTTGGCATCAGCACACCGGATATTTAAAAACAAGCGCTCAAATCCATCGAGCCGTGCTGAACTCTGATTGATTGATTGATTGATTGATTTAGGAATCGACATCACAGCATTCGGGGCATTCCCATAAGCGCTCCGAGAACATCCTCAGCAGCCAGCGAAGAGTTCCAACACTAATAGTACCAGTAGCAATCTGATTATATGTTCGTCTCGCCTTTCCTCTGAGCGTTGAGCGTCAGCCAGATCCCCTCGTCACTCCTCGCTGTCTCATTCTTGCCAGACCATGGTAATCCATTTGCTCCTCCGAGGTGTACACGTGCTCCCACAAGGCCGCAACCACGTCTGCCTTGTCATGTATCAATACTCCACCAAGTTGTGCAGAGCCAGCCAATCTGTCCGCCTGTTCATTTCCCAGCACACCGGCATGCCCCGGAGAAAAGATCCAGGTGATGCTTGTCGATGCTGAACTCTGAATGGTTTAATTATGCTAGTCATCAATAAAATGAATATAATCTTAGCTGTTAATTGCTCTGGAAATTTAATATTTAACTTCCGTTATATTCTTCCTATCTACAGATTTTAGCTCCAGTTATATATTGCTCAGTCTTTCCCCACCTCTCTCTAGAGTCATCCTTAACAGATTTCCCATTGTCATAGGAAAATTGCAATGGGTCATATATGATATAATTGATTTCCTTTGCGGTTAATTCTCGGCACTCCAGTAACTAGAGAGCTATACTGTTGTATGTAAGTAAACGGCTCTTACACACCTTAAGATGTATTGAGCATATGAAGGTGGACACATATTTATGTAGACCAGTTGGCACTCCAGGTGTGATTCTGAAAGTGTGCCTGTCATAAACTCAACGAGGCTGGATCACCTTCAGAACCACACTGGTAGGAGCCATTCTGCTACTTCTGGAGCCTTATCTGGACAGTTGTGTTGGTAAGACAGTTGTGTTGGTAAGACAGTTGTGTTGGTAAGACAGTTGTGTTAGTACGACAGTTGTGTTGGTAAGACAGTGGTGTTGGTAAGACAGTTGCGTTGGTTAGACAGTTGTGTTGTTAAGACTGTTGATAAGACAGTTACGTTCGTAAGACAGTTGTGTTGATAAGACAGTTGTGTTGATAAGACTGTTAATAAGACAGTTGTGTTGGTAAGACAGTTGTGTTGGTAAGACAGTTGTGTTGGTAAGACAGTGGTGTTGGTAAGACAGTTGCGTTGGTAAGACAGTGGTGTTGGTAAGACAGTTGCGTTGGTTAGACAGTTGTGTTGTAAGACAGTTGTGTTGGTAAGACAGTTGTGTTGGTAAGACTATTGGTAAGTCAGTTGTGTTGGTAAGACAGTTGTGTTGGTAAGACAGTTGTGTTGGTAAAATATAGTAATTATTTATTAAATAATAAATTAATAATTATTAAGTAAGCCATTACGATCTTATATTAGGTAAGGAATCTATGACGGATCTAGCAAACCGGTAGGAAACTGGAGGAAAGGTGCCCCTCTTCACCATCCATATTTTTAGGACGTCGTTCCCCCCTTTACCATATTTTTAGAACGTCATTCCCCCCCCCCCTTTCGTATTTCCTCCCTAAAAATTTCCCCCTGCCCCTACACATTATATGTAATAATTAAAGCTGCATTTAATAGCACATAATAAAATAAGTCTAGACATCTATATAAAACGTGATTTTCGGATCTACTGACGTTATAAATTGAATTTCAGAAGGGTGATAAGTACAGAACCGTAAAGTATGAAGAGAAAAACAATATCAAGTAATCGGTTCTTGTATTAACGCAATCTAGAAATAATCTTAATTCCCCCCCCCCCCCGGAAACCCTAAAATCCCCCACCAGGTTGAGAACCACTGTATTAGTGTATTCGTATCTCTGCGCTCTCTCAGTGCTTGTGTCCTCCCCATGTTCTCCATCTCCTCTATAGGGGTTGCTCTCATCCCTCCTGTGGTGACTCTAAGAGCTTGATTTTGCACCTTGTCCAGCTCTTGTAGTGTGGTTTTTGATGCTGAACATCACGCAGTTGACCCATATTCCAGGTGTGGTTGTATGCTCTGTTGATAAACTTTGCTAAGTATTTTCCCACTGGCTCCCCATGTGGTTCCACTTAGTTTTCTCAGGATGGCTATTTTCCTTCTGGCTTTTGCTACTGCTTTGTTGATGTGCTTTCTCCATGTCAGCCTGCCATCAAATGTTACTCCAAGGTATGTTGGTTCTTTGTCTTCTCTAAGGGGTATTCCATTTATCTGGATAATCCCTGCCTTTTGTTTTGGAGAGAGGGTAAATAGAGTGTTGCTGCACTTGTCAATGTTTATGCTGACACACCATTTATTTGCCCATGCAACAAATGTATCTACAGCTCTTTGTAGCAGTCTGGTGCATGTTCATTTGTGCTCCATAGAACCAGGTCATCAGCGTACAATGCCGCTTTAATTCCATGCGGTAGGTTAGCAACAAGATCATTGATGAAGATTAGAAAAAGTTGGGGGGGGGGATACTCCGCCCTGGGGAACACTGTGGCGCAGTAGTACTTTCTTGCTCTTGAGTCCTTCTATCTGGACTCAGGCTCTTCTGTTGTGCAAGTATGCTTTCACCCATTTGTACATTCTTCCATTGACTTTACAATTTCACATTGTCTTCATCAGACCTTTCCAGACTTTGTTAAAGGCTTTCTCGAGATCTATCCATGCCGCAAGCACCAGCTTCTTTTCTTGGAATGCATCCTCAATTTCTTGAGAGAGGTAGGTTGTCTGATCTTCCGTAGAGTAGCACTGCCTAAAGCCAGCCTGCTGTGGCACAAGGATGTTTTTACTTTCAATGTACCACTGCAGTCTGTGATTGATGATGCGCTGCATTGTTTTGCAGAGACAGCTGGTGAGGCTAATTGGTCTGTAGTTGGAAGCAATGGAACTATCTTTCCCTGATTTTAGGAGGGGTATCATGATTGCTTCTCTCCAGGCTTGTGGAACACTTCCTAAGGTCCAGCCATTATTGAAGATCTGCAACAGCTTTGTTTGGCCTCTGTTCCTAGGTTCCTGATAATTTCATTGGAGATACCATCAGCTCCTGGTGACTTTCTCGTTTTCAGTTTTGATATGGCTAGCTCCAGTTCACTGATTGTGATAGGTGCCTCCAGAACTTCATGTACTGTTTCATTCTGTCCTGTATGTTGCCATTTCTCTTGAATCTCTTGTTCTTTCTTTGGACTAATGTTGATATTGTTCTTGTGCGAATGAGTCCACAAAATTATCAGCTGCTTGCTTACCTGTTAAGATGTTTCCTTCTTTATGTAGTGCAATTTTTGAGTTTCTCCCTGTGCCCTCATCGTTAAGTTGTTTTATTAGCTTCCACAATTTTCTTGTGTCTCTTTCAAAGTTCAGAGACTCTCTTTTCTTCTGCCAGCCTTTCCGTCTAGCCTGCAGCTTGACTCTTTGAAATTAGGCTTTTGCGTGCTGGTATTTATTGTGATGCTCTTGGATGGGTTTGGCCTCTGCTTGCTTTACACACTTCCACATCATTATCCAACTGTGCTTCAGAGGTCACAAATTGTGAGAATTGTATGGATATTTTCCCTGGCCATGCGGGGGTACAGGGGAATGAACAGGCTGATAGGCTAGCAGGGAATGCACCTCTTGGTGGTAGTTTGCCTATGGACAAGGGGGAGGTGGTCGTGCGCTTGTGGAACCAGGTGGAGAAGGCGGAGGAACAGATTGAGAACCCATATGTGGAAATAATGAGATTGCGGGGGATCGGCAGGGATTCTGGAAGAATCTCAAAACTGAGAGGGAATACCAAGAGAACTTGTAATCAGATAGCGGTGGGAACAATTAGTAGTATGACTCTTCGCTGGCTGTTGTATGAGGGGTCGGAGCACGTATGGGAATGTCCTGAGTGCAGTGATGTCGGTTCTTAACTCAACAACTATGCAACTGCTCCAGTTCACTACTCCAGTAGGGTTTATAATGTTTACGGGCTCCTCTTGGTACAGTTTCTCGTGCTGCGTGTAGTATGCATTTCTCAAACTCTTCAACTACTTTATTAATGTCTTTCTCAGTGTTTAGGTTTCTAACTAATATCGGTGTCACAGTCAAGCACTATGATAGCTACGAGTCAGCCGTACATTGCAGAGATTGCTGCGTTTGGTGAGCACCAGGTCGAGTTGGTGCCAGTACTTTGAACAGGGGTGCCTCTATGACACCTTATGTTGTAGTTTTGTATCAAAGAAGGTGTTCGTTGCACACACAGATTATGATGGCTGAGGGTAAATAACACACCTGAGTCACACCAAGTTTACACACATGTGCATTTTGTAATGTCTTTTTCACATTAAAACCTGTGTACTTGTTTTAATCCACATGAAAAATTGTTTTTGGATATATCCACTTTTGAAACCTTTTTCTCCTGGTATCACCATGCCGTACAATATATCGCCACATGATATACTGACTCACTGTTTTGTTGCAAATAGGAACTATGTCTTGTTCCTATTCTGCCTCTGAGACACACAAACAGACACACTCTTCAACAACCCTCAGACACTTGACCATTACCAAGTTACTGAGGGGTATGCGACCGTTGTTTTTCATTTAAGGAGCCTTGTGGCTGGAGCTTATTGAACTAGAAACTAGTGGAAGATGGTTACCTAAACGCTGAATCACTACCTAGTTGAGACAGAACATAGAATCCGGAGGTGTGTTAAGTACCTGGTTGGATCTTGACTCCCATACAACAACAGGAGAATTGAATTCATCGCTAGCCCTAGGAATTCCAAAACTACAGGTGACTTTGTTCAAACGCATGGTCTGTGAGCATCAGTGTCTGTAACTGTGCATGATGACCACTTGAATAGATAGGAAACTTAATTCTTTCTTTTGTACCATATAAAAATACAATTTTTGTTTTGGTTCGAGTTCACTAGTTGAACTAAGATTTTTTTAAATTCTTGTTATTAAAAGAATATATCATTGTTGTGTACATACACCCTTGTTGACTGTCAGGTCTTAGTCAGATATGACTGAGCTACCATATGACCATAGATAGTGCTACCTGCTTTCTGTTAGTGCCGAACATTGGGTGGTGCTTACCAAACCCGACACCCCACATTGTGCCAACGGCTTCAGGTGGGGGAGCCCAACTGGGAGGGTACTAGCCTTATCCGGGTGCGAGGAAATGCAACCTCAAGACAGAAAGTCATGACAGAGCAGATCAGGTCCTAAGCCTTGGTTGGGAGCTGTTCTAGGATTGAAGCTCTGACAGGCAGACAGTTAGAGCATTGTTTTGCTGATCCGGCAGCTTCTGTTTCCAGATGTATTGGTGTTCCCTTTCCTCTGGAGTGAACCAGGCAGACCAAGAGAGGGATCATGCTGCATGGGCAACACATGGTCTCTATATTTCAGCCCAGGCTTTGTGCTATGGAGGGGTATAACACCATCCCTAGTCTTAACTGGTCTCAGAATCAAAGCGAGGATGGGGTGCCATGGGTTGCCTCTGATGATGGGAGATATTTACAGGTGTCACTGATCAGCTACCGCCCGCCTCCAGCTGGGCAGCCCTCGGCCAATTAGGTGCTGATCTGCCACAGCCTGCCTGCTTCAATGGATGCTTGGGGCTAAGACAAAATCTGAATTGCAGAGCGTAAAACCAATGCACCAGGTACTGTCATGTGGCAAATGACAGTGATGCAACTTTAAATTGATGAGTTAGCGCATCAAAGAAGAAGATAAAGAGTGGCACAAATGGTGAACATTGTGACACCAACATTGAACGCAATTTAGACGCATTGTACGACGTCACCTAACACCGTAACGGCTTAAGCTTTAGTTTGTGATCCAGCGAAAGTACAAGTTAGGACGTGCTTCAACACCAGTCACAGAATACCGGCCTTTATGATGCTGCCAATCCTCGATATCCACATGAAGTCGCTCTAGGTGTATTCCGGCAATTGACTACAGGTACTCTTGGCTATCCTGATGCCACGGTCGCTGGCATAGCTGGTATATGACAGAGGAAGGTAGGCGTTTGTTAGACATTCATTCTCATGGCAGGGGGCCCGCTTGGTGCCCAACTATCCACACAGTCTAGATAAACGAATAGCGACGGTAGAAGCAAGAGCGAAAGTGCAGGTGCGAAAGACTTAAGACTGGATGCGCTCACTCGCTCACGTTTGCTGTTGAAGTTGCCTGCGATAAATTATATCTCAGTTCACTCGAATGACTTTGTTGTTGGATTTATGTTGGAGTCAGCATAGTGAGGCTGTCCTACATGTGATTGTACAATTTAGCTCTAGCAGTTAAACGTCAGGTCAATATCATTGTAGAGGAAGCAGGGATCAGCGTTAACTCATGACATGGGGGCATTGTCTGCAGAGATTTGGACCAAGGGATCGTTCACAGTAAAGTCGTCAGTGAGTCAAGGATAACGGTTATAGACACAAGGTCAATATTGTACGGATACGGTACAGAGACACAGTCAGTTGATTTCATCTTTGTTTGACGCGGTAATGCTTTTTGAGACACTGGCTGCAAACATATTAATAATTGGAAGCCGAGTGAATATTAGACTATGGAGACAGGATTGAATGACATTATAACGGTCATATTCTCATCATAAGGAATGAATACAGAACACACAGTCACGCATGCACTAATACGCAACACATCTATGTTTGTGAGGATAATGCCGGTCTAGTGTGCTGGAGACCAGTTGGCGCATCCTCGTTGTTCGTATTGTGTCTTCAGTTTATTAATCATCATCGTTTATTTCTTGGAAATAACAGTCAGTGCGATCGAATCAGGATACATATCGTTTCATACAGAGAGCTTCCTGCTCGCATTGATTAATGCTGACTGTCAAATATAACTCTCGTCATCATATATTAGATGACCTTTGTAACAGATAGAATGACAATTGTCACTGTACCAATGAAATGACATGATTGTGATTTTCTCTATGAAATCACGGATTGATTGAAAATGCACATAACCATTATGGCAGGATTATCTCACCCAGTGGTATTCAGGTTGCATATTCGTCAACTGTGCTGAACTGTACTGTGTATAAACTTGAAGCACTTCTGACATTTCATCAACGGAAGACCATTATACATTGGTTCTCAAGCTCAGTGTACTGAACAGAAAATTTTGTACTTCTCAACGCCTCTTGGGAACGGAAATAACCCAGGTGAATCGAATCCGTTTTCTTGTGGTTCAACAGAAACTTCAGGAACTCATAGGATGTCGGTTGAATGACTGGAAGTATCAACGCCTCATTACAACGGAATCAACGCAATCTTATCGTGTTTGAAAGTGCGCATACCTTGGATGTCGGAATTGTATATATAAATAAACCGGGAAATTCTATACAATAACTCATCAGACCAGAACATTTTTAATGTTGGCTATGCAACATTAAACAGATTGAAGATCTTTCTACGTTATAGCTACACCTTGTAGCAAATGACACCAACATCAATTACGATCCACTTCAGGGATTGATGACAGGCAACGTGCCTAAAGGTGTCAAAGTCGTAGGATTCGAGTACGAACAGAATTGGTTATCAAATCGATTGGATTGGACAACTATTGAAGATTATTTCTACACAATTATTACAAACATAATCATATATCAAATCGATTGGATTGGACAACTATTGAAGATTATTTCTACACAATTATTACAAACATAATCATCTATCAAATCGATTGGATTGGTCTACTAGCAAACTATTGGAAAATGTTTGCTGATTCTTGAGCTGAGTATTGTATTTGTTTGTGGTTTGTCAGTAATTAGTTATAGTCAAAATACAGTAATTTTGCACGCATTCATTTTATCTTTATTATCGTAACTGTGATGACGTCATAGGCGCGATACACAATTTTGTGCTATTTTGTGCTGTGAATTCTTGTTCGCGGTGCATTATTGATTTGTTTACATAATAATAGGATTTCTTTGATAAATGCTTGAATCTAAAGAACTTTAACTCTGTCTATACTTTAACTGCTGAGTTATAGGTCTTGTCTATTATAAAATTATTTGTCATTTTTCATTATTAATGTGTCTAATTGTAATTTATTAATTATTTCTTTCTACGTTCTTGGACTTTATCTGTCGATTTCGATACGTATAAGCTCTGTCTCTTTTGTGGTAAACTTCTGGCTCTATTTCTCACTTTGAGTATTATTATTGAATATTGTAGAAACATAAAAACATGTCATCTTTACAGGATTTTGTTGCAATTGGGAAAGATGCAGGTTTGACAGGAGCAGATCTTATATCGTGGTCGGAGAAACAATTTGCAAATTTTCAAGCTCACGAAAGGAACGAAAGAGTTGCGGTAAGACAATTGGAAAAGGATCGACTAGATGAACAGGAGAGACAAAGATTATTTGAGAGGGAAAAAATGGCTATGGAAAATGATAGAATTGCAGCTCAAATTGCAGCAGATAAAGAGAGGATAGCCGCAGAAAATGACAGAATTGCAGCTCAATTGGTCGCTGATAAGGAAAGGATGGCATTGCAGATCGCTGCAGATAAGGAAAAACTAGATAGAGAAGCACAATTAAGAGAAAAAGAGATGGCTTTTAATCTTGAGAAATTGAATACAGAAAAGCTTCTGAAGGAAAAAGAATTGGAGAATAACTTCAAAATGAAACAGTACGAGAAGGACAAGGATGAACAGATCGCTAAGAACAAAGTGGAGGCACATTCCACAGATGCCATTAAGAAATATAATGGGGTGATAAAGACATACTCCAACTCTGATTCTGTCTCTGCATGGCTAACTAATTTTGAGCTAATCTTGAGACACTATGGAGTTGCAGAAACCGAATGGGCAGTTTTACTACATAGACACTTAAGTGGTGAACCGTTACAGGTTGTAGAACTAATCCCAGATGAGTTACGTAGTGACTACTCATACATTCGAAGGAGACTGCTATCTCATTTCTGTCTAGACGAATTTGGCCTTCGTGCATCATTCAAAAATCTTATTCCTAAAGCAGGACAGACGTTCCTTGACTTCTCCTCTTTAACTCAATTGACATTCGATAAATGGGCCCGATCAGCTAATGTTAATGATGACTACAAGAAGCTACGTGACTTGATTGTTAGAGACAAACTGATCTCGGCGGTTCCTCCGTCTATGTCTACCTTTCTTATTGAACAGAAATGTTCGAGTATACAGCAGATGGATGAGAAAGGAGAGTCTTTCTTCGACGCCCACAAAGACATATTTAATAATAGTTTTTCCCCATTGGTAGAGACAAATGCATGTGATAGGTTCCCTCATAAATCAAGGATGCAGGGATACAAAACACAACAACAGTCTGGAGGACAATATCAAAGGAGGGAAAAACAACAACAACCAAAGTATCAACCTTATGTTAAACACGAGAAAAAGGGTGTGTGGACAACTTGCAAATACTGTGGTTTCACCCACGGCTCAAATCAAATGTGTGACAAACATCCGCAGTTTGACAGTTACATAAAGAAATTAGCACTTAGAAATAGAGACAGATTTAACACCTATCAAAGACAAACACAATGCTTTAAATGTAAAAGTTTTGGACATATGTTTTTAGCTTGTCCGTTAAGACAACTGTATAAAGAAGCAAACATAGGGATGCTGACATCTAGTAGTGACAGTGACTCGGACGAGACTAGTCATGCAAATACGGTAGAGGTAGAATATTCTCCCATCGACCCAACTTGTGATACCTGCCAGATCTTTCATAAAGAGGGCAACTTGACGTGCGGTCATAAAATACACGTGCAGGAGACTAATGCGGTCCAAATTACCAATGGATCACTGGTCGTACAACACGCCATAGTGAATGGAAAGAAATGTAGCTTAGTACGCGATTCCGGGTCGAGTATAGTGGGAATACATAAAAAGCTGATTAATGAAACCGACTATACTGGAGAGCATGTGACCTGTAGAACTTTTGGAGGTAGAAGAGAAAAGTTTCCAGTTGCCTGGGCTGATATAAACTGCCCATATTTTTCTAGGAAAATAAAGGTAGCTGCGCTGCCCGACCCATTTGTGGATGTCTTTATTGGAAACATCCCTGAATTATGTGATGTTTCGCGTGAGGACATAACAGAATGGGAAAGGAAGCATATTGTAGCAAACACCGTTGATAGTACACAAATACAAAAGGAAAATCAATTACCTCATGATGTTTTGGTTTCGAACACACACATATCAGATCCATGGGTAGGAGAACATACAAATATTAATACAGTTCAAGCCGCAGCTATAACGCTGCAGCACGACATCACACAGGTAAATAGACAACCACAGGCATATAATATGGCAGTGATAGTTCCTTCTTGTGAACCGAAGAATATGCTTATGAAAACATATACTTCATTTGGTTTGGTCGATACTTTCTTCTGGTTGGTTTTCTTGATAGGGAGTATATTATATATCATATCAAACAAAGTAGTAAAATGTATAGCTAAAGCTACAGTCAGTTTGAATAGGATGTTGCAATATGGTTTGCGTCGGAAACTGAGCCATATCTATGATCATACTATACAGCATATTCGAACAACCTGCCTGACGGCACGGCATGATGAATCTGAAATCCCTTTACAGGAATCACATTCGATGATCAAGTTCTAAGATCATTCTCAGATCAAATAATTATGTTATGGTGGATGGTACCTGTTTACTGTCTGTCGTATACATTCTTCCACAAGGGTATAGGAAAATACTACATCTTGTATTGTACTCTGGGAGAAAGGTATATGAATCACACAAGCGCTATGAAATTACTCTATCATTGGTGAATTCTGTTCAGAAATTGGCTAAATATCTTTTAGGAAGAAAATTCTTGGTCATCTCAAAATGAATTTTACTAACCGTAAATAAAACATGTAGCGTCGTTGTGATTGTATTGTCATCATATATATTGTTATAAGTGGAGTGTACTTTATTTGTATCATTGTCTTGTTCATATTAACAATCATATTTTTTTTTATTAGAGCGATTATCTTTATCTAAAACTAATGCTCAAATAGACTTAGTAATAGCGAGCATGGCGAAATTTATATAGTTTTATAGATCATATCTGACAGTAACAAATAACCCCGATGGCGGAGGATTCTGTACACATGACCGCGCCTGTAGCGCCTTTGTGTTTATAGGAATTCTTAGACCTTCTTTTTGGTCTTCAGAACTATCCTTCATCATTCTACATTTACTATTTAAGGACATCACAAACATTAATATCCATAGAACTGAAATAGTACATCATGCGTACATTCTTAGACAGATCTTTTGTCACACTCGAACGTTTGGTCGTACGGTAAAGCCAAGTAAAACTGAAATTGCATTTCAGGAAATTCAATTTCTGGAACATAAAATAATTTAGCGGATCTACTCAGTAGACTATAAATAAATTATGAAAGTTTTATGTAGATATATTTATTTTTTTTCTGATTATTTTTTTTAAGTGTAACATTACAGTAGGATGACTGTGGCTAAGTCTGAATTGCCACAGATATATATATATATATATATATATATATATATATATATATATATATATATATATATATATATATATATATATATATATATTATTATTATTTTTTTTGAAAGAAAGTATGGACGTAAGTTAGTCACTTGTTATTATTATTATTGCAGAAAGACAGGTGAAAAAGTGTCACGAGATTAAAGGGATGTAATGCGAACCTGGCATGATCAATTAAGATTGCTGCATTCTTGGACAGGCCAGAGTGGTAGTATCAGAGACAGATGAAAAGTTTCACGTACTGTGGAGGCGACATGATCAATTAAGTTGGCTTCACTCTTTGACAAGCCAGCGTGGTAGTATTGTTGGTAGTTTGCCTAATAGATATACTTTTAATGTGATTTGGGTAATTTAGTCTTTGAAATAATTAACAGATTCAATACACACGGAAGTGATGACAGTATCGATTAACAGTTTTAATGACGGTGTAGAGTTTGTGGATTTCAGGTGATAGGTAGATATATGATAGTTAATTAAGTAGGTATATTTTAAATAATATTGGTTGTTTTAAGTAAAAATGTTTATTTTTTTTTTATGTTATGGTTATATATATATATTTTTTTTGTGTTTATAACTATTATGATGATTGATATTGGTTATTTTAATTATCAGTACATTAATGTGTTGTAGTTATTAATGTCAGTAGTATGTTTTGTGTTAACTAATCATCATATATGTATCATTTTCATGATGGACGAATGAAGAGAAAGGAATGAAAGAAAAGTAATAGACACAAACATATAGTAACAATACACATTATAGGATATATAGATACATATAACAAATGAACAACACATTATAGATATATAACACAGTTATATTGAGAATAGTTTTCCTTATCGACATGATGTAGCGAAAAGAAATGATGGTGTACCAGGTCGACTTGGAGTTGTGTGGATATATGTATTCACGTCAAGGACAATCAGTTGTCGACTACGGATCATGTGATCGTTGGGTATGCAACACTGGATGGTGCTTTTATTTAACTGACGGCACTCGGGGTTATAGAGACCGTTAGTAGTTTTAAGGTGTCAACATATATACGCGATAACAGATCTTAAGTATATGAACTGGCGGTGTTTGAGCCTTAGTTTAGTTACAAGTAGTCGGGCATGTTAACGCGATAACATCTCAAGGATCATTTATAGAATGTAGAGGTGGCGGTGTTCGGGACTTGTATTTTAGTCCGGTGTTCAATATCCCACGATCTAGAGTGGTTCACGTTGACAAACTAAGTTCCAAGGACGGTGAATGCGTTGTCTATCACAATAGGATGTAATTTACGTCGTAGACATCATTTGCTTGCATGTCAAGATAACATAGAAAATGGTCTAACGATCATTTTCATTGTAGAGGGGGCAAAGCTGTCATGTGGCAAATGACAGTGATGCAACTTTAAATTGATGAGTTAGCGCATCAAAGAAGAAGATAAATATTGGCACAAATGTTGCACCAACATTGAACGCAATTTAGACGCATTGTACGACGTCACCTAACACCGTAACGGCTTAAGCTTTAGTGTGTGATCCAGCGAAGTCAAGTTAGGACGTGTTTCAACACCAGTCACAGAATACCGGCCTTTATGATGCTGCCAATCCTCGATATCCACCTGAAGTCGCTCTAGGTGTATCCGGCAATTGACCACAGGTACTCTTGGCTATCCTGATGTCACGGTCGCTGGCATAGCTGGTAAATGACAGAGGAAGGTAGGCGTTTGTTGGACATTCATTTTCATGGCAGGGGGCCCGCTTGGTGCCCAACTATCCACACAGTCTAGATAAACGATTAGCGACGGAGAAGCAAGAGCGAAAGTGCAGTGCGAAAGGCTTAAGACTGGATGCGCTCACTCGCTCACGTTTGCTGTTGAAGTTGCCTGCGATAAATTATATCTCAGTTCACTCGAATGACTTTGTTGTTGGATTTATGTTGGAGTCAGCAGAGTGAGGCCGTCCTACATGTGATCGTACAATTTAGCTCTAGCAGTTAAACGTCAGGTCAATCTCATTGTAGAGGAAACAGGGATCAGCGTTTAACTCATGACAGGTACTATTAACAAGATAAATATAAACCTCAAGCTATGGCTTGCAACATGGAATGTGAGAACCATGTGTCCAGAATTTTCCACTGACCTGGCAAATATTCACGAAGTAAGAAAAACAGCTGTGCATGATGCCGAACTCAATCGTCTCAACATTGATACTGCTGGCCTGCAGGATACTCACCTCACTGAGGAAGGTTGCAGGGAAGAATTCACTACTGGGAATGATTGAATTTCCAGCTGGCGGAAACGAAAGGTTATTATCCCTGTGCTTGGCAACCACTTGTAGTTTTGCCACCATTATCACTGCATATGCACCGAATATCACTTCCTCTGATGATGTGAAGGATTTATTCTATTAGGAGTTAGACTCTATGGTCAAGGCAGTACCAAAATCTGACTACATTTATATACTCAGTGATTTTAATGCTCGTGTGGGCAAGGACTCGAGTTCATGGCCAGTGTGCTTTGGAAAATACAACATCGGTCACATGAATTAAAATAGGCAACGGCTTCTGGAGCATTGCAGCAGAAATGACCTATGTATTACAAACCCCTTTTTTAAAACAAAAGAGCTGCATAAGGTCACATGGAAACATCCAAGAATTGGCCATTGGCACCAGCTGGACTTCATCATCACACGGAGACAGCATCTGAACCAAACATCATTAACTCTAAGTTACCACTGTGCTGACAGTGATAATGATCATTCTTTAATTGTAGCAAGGTGTCACAAAGTAAATGATGACAGAGTGACAGATAGAGTGTCTATGGTTGTGTCTAGGGTATGTCCTTGTAAATGTGATGTTGAACAACAGATTAACCAAGATGCATCACAACCAAACACCAGTCAGTGAACAAGCGTTAATTTGCGCACATAATATTCCTTTAATTCTGAATTAACACAGACACATGTAACATATAAATCCAGGAACAATAATTCTCTAAGAATATATCTCCATCCCAATGGAACACTTCGAATAACACTGCCTCTCAAGGCCTACAAAATCTCGTTCCACACGACAGGTATACTAGCCTCTCTCTAGGCCCGACTCAAAGTAACCCACTCTGGGTCTCGAATTCCACTCACTATCCCTGGAACCCACAGTGCGGAGTCTCTTCCTAACTCCGTCACAATTTTCCACTTTCTCCGACCACGACCTCCTCCTAGTCCGGTCTCAACTCAACTCCTCCTCAGCTCGGAGTCCAAACATCAACTGACCTCCGTCAATCTTTGTCCCTCTCTTTTCAACAATTCTATCCCCCACATTGCCTCCCACATAACACACAACCTCACTGCTCCAACTGTCTGCCTCACCCTTATTTTAGCCAGCTGACTTCTTCTTCGCTCCCCCTTCCCTCACTGTCTTCTCATTTTCGCCCTCTGGGGGGCTTACTATTCGCCCTATTTTATCTCCTGAACTGTTTATGTGTCCCCTTGCTCTCCCGGACACTGACCTTAATGTCACTGACCCCAGGCCTGTGTCACTACCCCACCCTCAAAAGAAAACATCGTTTTCACATGTTGGGAAACTAATACTTATCAAATATGTGACCCAGACACATTGCCTGGGTAGTCGTAAGTATAAATCCAACTTACTCTAGCTACCAGACTAAATAATATATCAAATACTCATAGTAAACTCCCATATTCTTTACACATCAATACAAGCCGACTTGTCATGTTGTGTATCAATACATGAGCTAATACATGGCATAATAATCCACATAACATAGAAAAGCCTTATACTTATGTACCCGCAGGTCTATTACTATCTTCAATAACACACAAATCATGTAACTTTGCTAATAATGGTCCATGAATAAATGTCGAGGCGCTGCATTGCCTCTGTCTTCCATCAACTATCTGGAGAGTTTGTGTACCGACCATATATCAGGTGGTTCTTTTCTTGCCTCAACCAACCTCTGATTCCTGTCGATGCTGTGTCTACCCTTCATGTACCCATCCCTCATGTTTCCTATATGTTTAAAACATCTGTTTGCTACTCCTAACCCTGGTTCAGTGATGTCGCCCACACTCTTTTGAACTGCCTTAACTTTGCTATCTACATAATGTACCGTTACACTGGAGTCTGTTTAGTCTGACCTCTTTATTCAATCCTGGCCAATATCCCTGGCATCCTGCTCTCTGCTGCGTATGCCTTACTGCTAAGTGCCCTGCACATGCTCTATCCTGAGCTGTTCTTGTATATCGGTCTCTATGTGCTACCCGTACTGCTACTTGCCCTCATGCAGTTCCGACATCTGAAAACCGGTGAGTGAAACCATTGTTCTTCCTATCGAAGCTCCATCTACCCTTCTTGATTTTCTATGTGTCACTTTACTACACCCCTGGAAACATTTGTCAGGAGTAAGTATCTTGTCTCTGGGATTCCCTACAGCTACATTTGAGATCCATTCTCACCTGCTCAGCTGTCCTATCCTTGTCCTCAGTGTTTACTTCAAGTGCCTCTTTTTTTCAGCTATACTCTCTAATTTAGGTTTTCTTTTGGTAACTACCTCGTTACTATTTCCACTATGTTTTTGGTCCCAATAAACTACTTCCTCTTCTGTACACTCTTTAACTCCTATAACATTTCCTATGATGAGATCTGCCACTGGTGAGTCTAAAACACATGCTGTCACTCTTCCTGTTATGTATGGTGTTTTTACTGTTATCACGGCTTTTGGTTAGAATTCTACTGTCCCATTAAATGTTATGGATCTAATCTTTTTCCCTGTATAATCCGAGGGATGCACTAAACTCTTTCTCACCCCAATGGACGTACATCCGGAATCCCTAATTGTTAACGCTGGCTTATCATTAACAAACCCATGATGCATCTTCAGACTTCCTCCTTCATGCACTGCTGATCCTGCTTTAACTGTGTGACCACATATTAAGACTGGCTGACCATCTTTTTCAAAAAGAGGTTTGCACCCACTACAATCTTCATTGTTCAGCGTCTCAATTACTTGTGCTGCATTTGAGTGCTCTGTTTCTCTCATCCTACATTGATGACTGACATGCCCCTTCCTTCCACATTTGAAACAAGTGATCTCCCTTTTATTGTTGATCGTTGGTCCATCTGATGGTTGTGCATCAGAATCTGCCATTTTGTGTCTCCAGCTCCCACAATTCCAACATCCGGCAGTAACTATTTGGACGTCTCTGAAAATTCCCCCTTTTGTATGGGTACCGTCCTGCTCTGCCAAAATAGTTGCCATGGGAACCATTGTCTTTAGGTTCTTGTTCCTCATATCTTTGTGTTACATCTACACTTTTTGATCTTGGTCTAATAACTGGATTCTGGTCCTGTTTCGTATACGCTGCACAGACTATTTCCTCATCAATTTGTCTGCCTATAAAACTATTGGGATGTGCAGTCATGTAATTTTGCCCTAACTGAGACATTGTGTCTATGTCCTTTGGCTTACGTTCTTCGAAGAAAGCCACTAAATTAGTATTGCACGATGATAACACCTTGTCTCTCAGCATTAAATCCACTAATTTATTAAAATCTTTTCCTACCTCTGCCAACTCCATCCACTTATTAAATGTATTCTTTACTGTGTTAACAAAGTCTGTGAAATCTTGATTTGTCTCTGGCACTAAATGTCTAAACTTTGTTCTATATCCATGTTCAGTTAGTTGGAACTTTGTCAGCAAACGTTGACGTAAAATAGTGTAGTTGTTCCTTTCTTCTACAGGTAAATTGAACATGGTGTCTAGTGCCTTACCCGTTAAATATTCGCCCAGTCGCATCGCATATTCTGCTTCCGGGATGCCTAGAGTTTTCACAGATGATTCGAATCTCGAAAGATAGGCCTCAAGGTTGTCCCGGTCCGTAAAGTATGGCAGTTTTAATCTCTGTGACGACTGCGAAGGTCTTCTGCTTTCCTCACTTTGACCCTTAGATGATAGTTCTAGTTTTCGAAGTGCAATTTCAGCTTCCATCTTAATCTTCTCTTTCTCGATTTCCACCGCATTTGTTTGTTTTAACTTTTCAAGTTCCATTTGTGTCTCTCTCTCTTCCTGTAGACGCTTGTTTTCTATTTCAGCTAACTTTACTTCCTGTAGACGTTTGTTTTCCATTTCAGCCAGTTTCACTTGTGTCTCTTCCTGTAGACGCTTTGCCTCGCGTTCATTATGCCTCTCCTCTCTTTCGTCTGTTTTTGTTCTTTTGCTTCTGCATACTCCTGTAACTCTTTACCTTTCAGGCCTATTCGTTCACCTGCTTCAATATATTCCATTAAAGTAGGCATCTTGTACTTGTGGACACGTTGCTGTCTGTCAGCCAATTATAAATGTAAAGACTCTGCTACTAGTCTTTGTGTGCCCTCCCTAAGTACACCTCCACTCCCTGTGTACGTAAATTGTAGTGCTAAAATATCACCCTGTACTCACCCAGTCACTCTACAAGCACTAGGTAGTGAGGGGGGAATATTAACTATACTCCCTCGTATATATATATATATATATATATATATATATATATATATATATATATATATATATATATATATATATATATATATATATATATATATATCAAATAACTGTAGAACAATTCCTGGAAATAGTTTTAAACATACATATAAATACACAAATGAATGATCCACACTAAGTGCCAACTATTAGACGCTAGACGCATAGGCTGGTGAAACGAAGACGGATGATTACATAGAAATAAAAACCACTGACATAAACATGCCCATGAAAGACCATACCGTGCGCATAATATAAACTGACAGATACCATCTAGATAGAAGCTGTATTAACATAAGAATTACAACAATACCATATATCAAAAGAAATCAAATATAATATGTAACAGTAAAGAGAAAACAGTAAAAAGAACAAATATAAAATGAATAATGTACATAGATCTGACGATAGACACTTGGACACCGTGTATAAAGTCGAGACGACCCAATGCTCAACCGCACAAAACAAACTGACTCGTCAGCTGCCTCTCAACAACATACAATGTGCACCTAGACAATTTATCTTTGCTTTGTCTCCCGTACGTCGCGAAACAATGCAAAAATAACCTATTTATTACGACCACTGGACCACATACAAATAATTACGTAACGCACAACACCAATACTTAGGACGATGAGAGCAAGAGAAAAAAATCGCCGACAACAATGCAATGGTGAAATCTCATAAACGTCCTTATTTTGTTTTCAATAGTCTCCGAAAATCGCCTGGAAATGTTTGTCGGTTACTGTTTTGAAAAGATTACGACGTTAGCTTCCCACAATAAATTAGTGTTCTGATGCGTTGTCAATTTTTGTTGACGTGGTGATACGATTTTTGACTGTCGTAAAAGTTGAAGATGATAGTAATTATCCACCGCCTTGTCTCTACACAGTCCGTAACGTTTTTGTAACCCTCCCTGAAGAGTTGGCCTGTGATTGTATAATGTATGTGAACGCTCTTGTTTTGCCAGAAATATAGGGTTTTCGTTGCGTTTTGGGGAGACGAAAATACCTTTAAAGTCAATGAATGTTTAACTGCTTAGTCGTTGTCGCTTTGAAGTGATGGTATGGCTTCACTTGTTGCCGAAAAGGTTAAACCAACGAATTGCAGTAAATGATCCTGCGCTTTAAATCCGTTTTGCAAGTCTTATTTGGTAGAGAAATGTGCTCATACTTGCGAAGACGGCACCTGAATGACTGTTGTGGGTTGTTTCCCGATGATGACAGATACACACACACACAAAGACGTTAAAAGTAAATCCTAGTTTCAGTAGAAAAACAACGTGTTTATCTCGTTCTACTCTGGACAATTTTTCAGTAACTTTCCATTGTCCACGGCCTTGAACCCGCCGGTCATCTCTGTTTCTCTTTATCACAATAATCCGTGCAGAAACTTTTACTTTTCTGTGGAGCAAGGATTGTCACCTTTGTGTGTTCCCCACACTTTACTCCTATAACTCCCCTCCTCCTGGCGAGTTTTTAACCATGAATTACCCTCGTAACTCCCCCGGCGCCCCTTTCCGTCTTATTATCTGCACCGAACTCTGAAGACGCCGTACACAAACACACACACACACACACACTCGCTGTCCACAAGTTCACCTGACCTTCACCTTTGGCGCCTGTCTATTTTTCGTGAACAACCTGTCCTAAACAGCGCGACTTATTGTCCGCTGTCCTCCAGACATTTTTCAGCAGCGCAAAACCTTGTCTGTGTACTGTGAGTAAACCCCGCTGTCCCCTCTCCCTCTCAGGGTGGGCAATGGTTTTACCTGTGGTGGCTTTGTTTTGAATTAGCTGTGGTTTGTAATCCTGTCTTCGCCTACTGGCTTTTACCGGATTGAACTTGGAAAACCATGTTGTTGCGCTTAATGAATTGATTCGTACTGATGTAAATCCATATACCGAAGTCCAAGATCGGACAGCCCTCACTTCATCGTCTGTCACAAAGTAAATGATGACAGAGTGACAGATAGAGTGGCTATGGTTGTGTCTAGGGTATGTCCTTGTAAATGTGATGTTGAACAACAGATTAACCAAGATGTATCACAACCAAACACCAGTCAGTGAACAAGCGTTAATTTGCGCACATAATATTCCTTTAATTCTGAATTAACACAGACACATGTAACATATAAATCCAGGAACAATAATTCTCTAAGAATATATCTCCATCCCAATGGAACACTTCGAATAACACTGCCTCTCAAGGCCTACAAAATCTCGTCCCACACGACAGGTATACTAGCCTCTCTCTAGGCCCGACTCAAAGTAACCCACTCTGGGTCTCGAATTCCACTCACTATCCCTGGAACCCACAGTGCGGAGTCTCTTCCTAACTCCGTCACAATTTTCCACTTTCTCCGACCACGACCTCCTCCTAGTCCGGTCTCAACTCAACTCCTCCTCAGCTCGGAGTCCAAACATCAACTGACCTCCGTCAATCTTTGTCCCTCTCATTTCAACAATTCTATCCCCCATATTGCCTCCCACATAACACACAACCTCACTGCTCCAACTGTCTGCCTCACCCTTATTTTAGCCAGCTGACTTCTTCTTCGCTCCCCCTTCCCTCACTGTCTTCTCATTTTCGCCCTCTGGAGGGGCTTACTATTCGCCCTATTTTATCTCCTGAACTGTTGATGTGTCCCCTTGCTCTCCCGGACACTGACCTTAATGTCACTGACCCCAGGCCTGTGTCACAAGGATTAGACTGAGACCAAAGAGAATCTACATGACTAAACACAAATCTATCCCCAGGATTAATATTATTAACACTCACGATCCTGATAAGTGCTTTGAGTTCCAACAGCAACTTGAAGACGCTTTCACTGATGCATCAGAAAATTGTACAGCAAGTGAAAAGGGTAAATTTAAGGAAACTCTTGATAAAACAGCTGTAGGGGTTTATGGCACTGTGGATCATAAGAGGCAGAACTGGTTTGCAGTAAACAGCCAGACTCTGCAGCCCTTGATAAGACAAGGAAAGAACAATGCGAAACACTCTCATTGAGCTCAAGAAAGCTAGGAAAGATATGCAAAAGGCTGCCAGGCAGTGTGAAAATGACTATTGGATCAAGTTATGTGAGTCCATTCAGAACGCAAGTGATAAGGGAAACATCAGAAGCATGTATGAAGGGATAAAGAAAGCCTGCGGTCCAATGATCAAAAGAAGTGCACCTCTGAAAGCCTTGACTGGAGAAATCATCACTCTTATGAAACAGCATATGGATAGAAGGGTAGAGCACTGATTGGAGCTTTACTCAAGCAAGACCAAACTAGCGGATGATGCCCTTAATGCCATAGAGACACTGCCAACTCTTGACCACCTGGACACACTTCCCACCATAACAGAAGTTAAGTGTGCTATTAATGAACTTTCATCTGGCAAGGCTCCAGGTAAGGATGGGATTCCAATAGAGGTTATCAGCAGTTGGCAAGACACACTCACTCTACAGATCCACCAGCTATATAGCTATGCTGGCGAGAAGGACAAGTCCCACAGGATTTCAAAATTTCAAGCATCATAACACTGTGCCACAATGTGTTATACGAGTAAATGGGCATATTCTTAAGCAAGTGAATCGTTACAGTTATCTCAGAACATCTGATGGGATATGCCTTGAAGAGATTAGAACAAAAATTGCCATTGCGAAGGTAGCCTTTTGCAAGATGAAAAAATACTGACCAATAACAAAATATCAATTGAAACAGGAAAAAGAAAGTTGAACTGCTACATATAACCTATACTTTTTGTATGGATGTGAAGCGTGCATAATGAGCAGTCAAGCTGAAAAACATCTGATGGCTGTGGAAATGTGGTTTCTGCGGAAATTGCAAAGAATACCATCGACAGACAGAAAAACCAATGAACAAATCCTTCAAGAAACAGATGAAGATCGTAAACTGATTAGAGTCATTAGACGTAGACAGTCAAAATATTTTGGGCATGTTATGAAAAGAAATGACTTGGAGAACTTGGTGACAACAGGCAAGATCGTAGGGAAGAGACCAAGGGGAAGACCGAGAAGTAAATACCTGGATGGCTTGGCCACGTGGCATGGTAAAGACAGAAACACGGAGCTGATCCACGACTCTGGTGATCGAGTGAAATGGCAGAACATGATTGCCCACGCTTATCGGCGTGGCACATGATGGATGGAACACTGTGAAAGAATAAGGGGGATTGGAGCGATTGTAACAACTATAGGGGTATCTGACTTCTGTGTATTGTTGGGAAAGTATTTACCAGAATTATTCTGCACAGACTTCAAGTCCTGGTAGATCAAGTCTACCCCGATTCACAGTGTGGCTTTCGAAGGAACTGGTCTACCATTGATATGATATTCTCATTGCGACAAATGCAAGAGATATGCCATGAACAAATCAACCACTGATTATTGCCTTCTCGACCTCACAAAGGCATTTGATTTGGTCAGTCGTGAAGGTCTGTTCAAGGCACTAAAGAAGATTGGCTGCCCACCAACTCTTCTGTCCATTGTGGAATTCAGTTATCAGTCAGTTATCAGTTATCAGTTGGTGTATCTTCATTGCACTCCGGACAGGTCCATAGGTGCTCAGATCCTCCCCCCAGCATATGCATCAGTGTCCGGTGGCTAATAGTGCCAGTTCTGTGTTGGTTGACGAGGCGCTTTGTTTTCCCGATGTACCTCTCGTGTCTGGCTGTGCCGATTCTTACTCCCAAGTCTTTCATCCTGGACAGCGATGTGGAATCACTGACGTCAAAGTTCTCTGTTCTCGCCATATCTTTGAGGACGTTAATAACATCGGCACGATCCATAGGCTGGCCATCTACAGGGGGTGCAGAGCCAGCCAGTTTGTCAGCTCGTTCATTTCCCTCGACTCCCGCATTTCCCGGGACGAAGATGAAGGTGACTTTACGGACGACAGACTTTCGCAGCGACTCAGTCCACTGTCTACGTACAGATCCAGCTTCGACCTTCTGAATCATGCTCATTGAATCACTTAGTACACACACATTGTGGAATTGTTCCACACAACCATGAAGGGTATAATCAAGTTTGATGGTGCAACTTGAGAGGAATGTTAAATCAAGAATGGAGTTAAGCAAGGTTGTGTACTAGCTCCCACCCACTTTGGAATAAACTTTTCGCTTCTTCTGAAATATGCCTTTCGTGATCAGGATAGTGGTATTTACATTCACTCACACTCAGATGGCGGCTCCTACATTTCTCAGAGATAGAAGGCCAAGACCAAAATTAGGAGGGTACTGATCAGAGAGTTACTTTTTGCAGATGATGCTGCAGTTACAACTCACTCTGAGAAAGAATTACATCTACTATCTGCATTCTCCAATGCTTGTTCTGAATTTGGTTTAACAAATAGCAAAAAAAAAGACAGATTATGTCACAAGGTGCACATGGGGTACCATCAATGTTTATTGATGATGACGAACTACAGATAGTAGACCAGTTAACATATTTAGGATCGGAGGTAAATAGCAAATTATCTCCAGATCAGGAAATTAACAGGATTGGTAAGGTGGCACCAACGATGAACAGGTTAACAAAAAGAGTCTGGGAGAACAGGAAACTTAGCGCCAAAACAAAAATCCTTGTCTATCAAGCCTGTGTCCTTAGTACTGTTCCTTATGGCAGTGAAGCCTGGTCAACTTACTCACAACAAGAGAAACGTTTAAACAGTTTTCATATGCGGTGTATGCGAAGAATTCTTGGTATTAAGTGGCAAGACAGAATCACAAATACTGAAGTATTGGAAAGATCAGGTTGTGTGACGGTTTGTTCTATGATCAGTCTTCGTAGACTTAGATGGATAGGACACGTTAGGAGGATGGATGATGGTAGAATACCAAATGACATCATCTTTGGTGAATTACAGATGGGTAAAAGATCTCAGGGTCGGCCTCTACTACGATACAAAGATGTGTGTAAGCAGGACATGATCAATACAGGCATTGATAATGCACATTGGGAGCAAGTCGTTGCCGAATGTGTTGCATGGAGGGCAGATGTCAGAAATGGAATAAAGACAAAGGAGAAAATGATTGCAGATAAGTCACACACTGAGCGCGTGAGACGTAAGATGGCGCGTGATGGTGAAAATTACGATGTGTTCACATACATCCATTGTGGACAAACATCTACAGCGTGAATGGGCCTGATCAACCACATTTGCTACCGCCATGGGTTGTAGTTATTATGCCTATTTTATAGCACAATGTAACAAACTATTGTCTGTCAAGATGTCAAGGTGCTAATGACACCCTTGTACTACACTCTTGATTCGTTGAACGCAAGGTATGCGAGTGAGTGCATGAAAGTGTATGCCACAACAGGGGCTGATATTATAAGATAAGGAAAACCGACCAGATCAACTAGACATTCGTGTTAGGTCTTCCTACATATTAGTCTTCTTCACCTTCTGCTTTTTGTCTCCCAAGTGAATCCCAGTCTCTTCTATTGGGATCATCTCTTTAGACATTCTTATAACGAGCCATAACTTCTGTAGACTGTCGACACCTGTAACAGTGTATAGCTGAACTGTAGCAGTGTAAGTGGGTATGAGCCCTGTCAAAGGTCACAGTTCATCAACAAAACGTACACCTTGTTTTGAATGTTTCAATGTTTATTTCCGTGACTGAGTATTACTGGGTATAACCAAGGAGGAATATGATGCCCTAAATACCGGTGGTCATGAAATACCAGAGATTCGATATGCTGATGATACAGTATTACTATCCACATCACAGAATGGTATAGAAAAACTGATAATCTCAACCCAAAAGTATAGTGAAAATCACAACTTATATCTTAAAATTGCAAAAACAAAGATGATGAAAACATATAAAACTACTATGGAGAAAGAAATATATGTTATGAGGAAAAATTAGAGGTCGTGGACAATTTCAAATATCTGGGTCATTAATTACCAGCAATGGTGACACGATGAAAGAAATTAAAATACATATATCTCTTGCTCTTCAAAGACCAAACCAACTGAATAAATTGTGCAGTGTTACAGAGAACTACAGAAATTAGATGTTCAAGAAAATGCATCTTTCCCATTGCAACATACGCCTGTGAGATCTGTACACTTACTAAACAAGCTGAACAGTGCATAAACGCCTTTGAATATAAATGTTATAGGGCATCTTGATTATGACCAACAATTTTTCCAGAAGGTTGTTGTGGGAGCTATGTTCTACAAAGGACATGTTATTGAATGATTGAATGAGTATTTCTCCGATGACTAAACATAATGAGACAGCATATACGACTGTCTCCCCAGTGTTTTCTCCATCCAACTTGACTATTCCACTCCTTGACTCTTGAATCTTACTTGACTCTCCATCTCCTTGACTCTCTTGCTCTGCCCCTCTCATGCTCCGCCTCTCTTGCTCTGCTCTGAATCTCTTTCTTGCTCTGCCCTCCGTTGCTCTGCATCTTTCTGCTGTTCTGGTCTCCCATGCTCTGCTCTCCATCCCTCTCTTCTTAAATACCCCCAAAATCCGTGAGCGACTAGCTTCATAACGAGAAAGTTACGGTGCAGCATGCTTTCCTTGTTGAACATTCTAATTTCTAAATACTCTTCTCGAACCAGACACGATTACCAGGAGAATGTTTACGTGTTTACTTCTCTCAGTTAATTAGTCGATAGATCATCCTCATTGCACATCAAACCATTCAGTTCATAAGTGCTCGGATCCCTTGAAAAGTCGCTTAAAAGTTGACAGGGTTGACTTCATTGCACCGGGTTTTATCCCATATGGCTCGGTCTCTTTCCGCAGTGTGGAAAGCGTCGCACAAAGCACGAACTCCGTAGCACTAGAGATGACCCACGGGAGTCTCCGAAAAATTTGACTCGTGAACTGAAGGACGCGGCCCGGAATCAAACCCACAACCTTCAGAGCCAGAGTCAAACAGCTTGACCACTTCGCCACAGAAACTCCCCAAGTGCTCCCCAGAAGTGCTCGGATCCCTCAGTAAATCCTGCAGTGTGTAGCGGCTAACGACACAAGTTCTCTGTTGGTTTATCAATCTTCTTTGGCTTCCTGCATAGTGTAAGACGGGCCTGCATGCCTAATTTGTTACCCTTTTAAAATAAAGTTTGTTCGTTCGTCCGTTCATGTTCTTATTTAGACACACATCTTTTAATTTGCTATTCTCTCATCCTGACCATGGTTCTAGATTCACAGTCATCATGGTTCTTGCGAACGATTTACTTCTCATAAAGTATTCAGAATGGCAGTCTGGTCCATGGCGTGTTCACCTTCCACAGTAGCCTTACCTGCGAGCTTGTCAGCCCGCTCATTTCCTTGTACACCCACATGCCCTGGCACGAAAATGAAACTAATCTTTGCCAGCCGAGACCACTCCAGAGACAGCAACCACTCTCTTCGGATCCACCCCATCTCTATCTTCTTGAGCATGCTCATTGAGTCGCTAAGGAAACATGCCCTAGTGAATGTCTGTGTCTCGAACCATGTTATTGCTTTACTTACTGCCATGACTTCCATAGTCAGGCTACTTGTGGCCAAAGCAAAAGCACCAGAATCTTCCTTCACAATTCTCCCTCCGACCTGAGCCATAAAGGCCCATGAACTTCTCACTCGTCGAACGACCGACCCATCTGTGTAAATGACAGCATCACAATCTAACAAATTCTCGAAGATCAATGCTTGTACTTCCGCCTCCACAGCAGCCGGATTCACTTGCCTGCACTTTCTGTCTAGTTGGATGCAAACTGAAAAGGGCGTACAGAAATCTGTTGGCACTTGCACCAACTCCTCGTCAGGTTCTAAGTCCTCAAGTGAACACACCTGTTGAAGAATGTCATTCCGCTTGTCCCATCCTATGACCTTCCTCTTTTTAACCTGCTGCCCTTTACCTTCCTATTTTCACTATGCAGTGGATGTTGAGTGTTTGCGTTGACTCTGAGGTAGGAATGTGGTCTGCAAATTTGTATTCTGTCTTCAATCGTTGGAAAATCAAGAAGATAGTGCATCGCCCTGCATGCTATGTCTCTTGTATATCCAAGAATAATACGCATAGCTTCATTCTATATTCCTTTCCATCTGCTTACGGCTGAGAGTCAGGATTGCCATCGCACACTCAAAAACAGGACATGACCAGACCCTCGTATAGAAGACATAGGTGGCACTGCTCACAGTTTGCTGCCGCCATCACCTGCATCACAGCCAAACCCCGCTTGGCCTTTGTTATCACCTGGTCTATGAGCTCATTATAAGCAAGGCTTCGATCAAAATGTATCCCCAGGTAATTTATTACCTGCGTTCTTTCCACAGTCTCTGAACACAGATTTACAGTTGGTGTTGGGGTGTTGACAATATGATTATTCAAGGAGAACCATGTCACTGCTGCCTTCAGTGGGTTGACCATTGCCTCAGATTCCACACATCACGTGCTTATGCGATTTAGTTCGGTTTGAAGTTCCACAGCAACCCGATCTCTATCCTTACCCTGACGATACACTAACACATTGTCAGCATATGACAATGTTCTCCCCTGTCGAATGATGTGCTCGATGGTAATTCTCACAGTGTAGGCGTTGAAAAGCACCTGAGATAATGGTGATCCCTGTGTAGGCCAACGATATATTGTTGTTGGTTCAGAAGTCCAACTGCCACATCTAAAAACTACTTTCCATTGGAAGAGGGCTGCGGTGATACAACCAAGGAGGAATGGAATTATTTTGAGTTCAAGAAGCTGAAACATAAAAAAATTAAACGGTAATCTATTGTACGCATCCTCAAGATCAGTCGCTGCAGCACATGTTTCAATGCCTGAGTGGAAACCTTCATAGACATCATGGGCAACAACTGTTGCATTGGTCCAGGTGTCTCTGTTTGGACGGTACCCTCCAAGGGTAGGTTGGAAACAACCTTGCTTCTCTAGCTGGCTTGATATTTTCCTGGCAATTAACTTCTCCAGCAGGTTGCCTATTTTATTTTGCATTGTTATTACCTGGTATTCCTGAATTTGTGTGTAATCTGTGCCAGGCTTCAGCAAGAGAATCAGATAGCTGTGTCACCACTCCTCTGTGATGCTAGCACTCCCTATGCTGTTGTTGTACATACCTGCTAGTTCCTCTAGCTCGTTGTTGGTACACATACTGATGTCGTCATACCTTATACCATCTGGCCTCTGGTGCGCTGTTTCTTGTTCGTTGAAGCACAGCCCTGATTTCTTTCACTGTCACTGTGTCTTCAACTGCAATGTTCTGGACCTTACACCTATCCGAGGTAACCGCTTTGGCAAAATTTCCACCTCTCATGTCTATCTGGTTGCCCTGCTCTAGATAGTGTTCGAAAAGGGCTTTGCCCTTATTCTCATCAGACCTCTGCCAGATGAGGTGAGCACTTTGGAAGTCAGGAACACTGTTATTCTTGATTACCCCATTCATACTTTTATGTAGTCGCCAGAACAATTTCAGTGACTTGTCTGTGCTCTTCTTAGACACAACTCTGCTCATTTTTCACTTTTATTCACTTTAACCAGTTTTTTTTTTAAATAGTTGACTTTGGTGTCCATCTCTCTTTCCAATTGCACTATAAGACTAGGATCGGCAGCTCTGTTTTTCTTGGCGTTTTGCCATTTCCTTTCAGCACCACGCTTATCCACCCAGGCCTTTTCCACCGCACAATTCCACCAAGGTGGCTGTTCCCAGCTTGTTTTTCTGCCATGATGATTTCTGTGCTTGTCACGCCTCATTTTACTCACCACATCTTCCCCTGAACTGTCATACTTAAAAGTCTTGACCGTTAACTTGTGCTGCCTGGTTCTGCCGTTCTCCACCAATATGCTGCAAGGGTTGTGGTCGCTGACATGGTGCCCTAGGACACTCCATCTACACACTGTAATGAGTGACGGAGACACCAGCGCCAGGTCAATAACACTGTCCTCATGACCTGGTCTCGTCACTTCTCTCAACCCGGTGCAACAAACCCAACTGACCTACACTTCCCAGCTCAAACGCGCACTTGTCCTGTCCGAAAAACACCGACCACAAGCCTGGGGCAAACATAGGCACCCTGACATGGATACATCAATCCATCGTACCAGCCTACTCTGTTACATTATTTTAAACGCAGACGGCATAAACAAAATATTACGCAAATTCTTGCCTGGCATATTTCGCTGTATTTCGTCAGGTACATGCAGCAGAGTTATATATCATATGGAGCGGACAAACAAATTATACCCTGACCATAAAAATTAGTACATTGTCGTTGATATTGTTCAAAGGTCGAGAACTTAAGACTCACAGATGTCTAACATTTAAAAGGAAGTCCTTTTGTTTGCATAGCAGTGGCTGGAATCTCCTTATAGATAATTCCTGCAGAGTGATTAACTCCTTTCTCCATCAACATTGGTATATGTTCGGCTACTCAACTTTGATACAAATACCACACTTTTTCATTTGGAACAGATGTACACACATACTATATTTAAAGGTTGGGCACTGGTCACTACAGTACATCGTCAGGGACTAAACCAAGGAGGCACCATGGGCAATGTACTTATGTCTTTCTTATCTTACTAATTGTAATAATTTTACTAAGATCTTTTCTATTCTTTTTCCAGAACCAGCGGATGATAAAGTTGACAACGGTACATTTAGAGAATGAAGAACACTTTTCTTGCTTTCCTATTCCTGTTTCACTTCTCCCCTGGTGGAACTTACGAGACATACTGCTCAAACGGAGAAAGACTCCACACTCCCAGAGAAGGTCATGACGTCTGTATTCCTTGTGACAATGCAATGGAACTTTCATTGCCGAGGAGAAACACTTCTTCAGTAAATGTAAGCCTTGAACGATGATAAAACACCCTGATGTGGAAGTGTTGGTCAGTGCTTGCAACAGTGCTCACGATGCTGTCATACTCTTTACAGGCGGATTCTACAGACGTAGAGCAGGGGATATAATGCAGGACAAATGCGAGAAATGTACAGAATGTCCGTTTCCCGCCCGACTATGTGAGGGGTACTACAATACCGTCTGCTGCCCACCTAATCACGATGCAGTTATGACCCCTGATGGTTGGTTTGTGTGCAAGGAGAGACCAGTTATGTGTGGAGCTGGACAGTTCTTTAGGACATCCAGTGAGGAGTGCTTACCTTGTCCAGCTGGGACATTCATGTCTGACCACAGCCACACATATAAGGATTGTTTAACATGTGAAGAACTATCTGAGAATAATCTCACCCAGGCGGTCATCACTAGACCGTGCAGCAGAACCGCCCCAACTTTGTTTGGCTGTAAGGCTGGTTACTTCAGAGACCCCACACAAGAATCTCTGCAGATAGAGGTTCCCTGTACACCATGCCGCATCTGTAATCGTCGTCTAGTAGACTGTGGCATGTTTCACGACACTGTTTGTGATGACGAGGATCGAATGGTCTCAACTGCTCCAACAAACCTCAAAGTGTCAATAGGTTAGTGTTTATGGTTAATACTGTTTCTCTCTTATTGCCTAAGAGAACCACATTGGTCTCTTGTCTGTCTTAGAATGGTTTTCAACTGTTGATTAGATCAATTGGGGCTTCACGACAGTCAAAGATCTTCCTATTGCTGCAAAAGGGGTGTGAAAGATGTTGACAAAGATGAACATTTGTGGTGATGATTACTCGCCGATGGTTTGACAAAAGTGTCATGATAATCTACTCAACACACAAGTCAATCCATTAAAATGGAAAGAGATGTTACCAGTTTAAAGACAAAACCTAAGATAAACTGGATCACTGAAGAAATTGTGAAATCGATTAACAAAAGAAAACAGCATTTAAAAAGATGAATAGACACATGAATTGATGCATACCATTCAGCACGAAGCATGCCAGTCTTCACTTTTGCCAGCATGCTTTGGGAATCAGTCACAATCACAACATGTGTATATGATTTTTCTCCAACCAGCATATAAAGAAAGGATCAGAAATGGTTGGACTAGATTAAATCCCTGTGGAAGAATTAGTCATACTGGAAGGATTTGGAGTAGAAATATAAACTAAATGTTGAATGACATAACAGTGGACACATAACCAGTGATATGCTGACATCTGGGTTTATAGCTTTACCCAAGAGACCTGGAGCAATTGAAGGCACATAATTTCATTCATTAAACCTCATAAACTGTGTCACCAAACTTCTCCTCAGATTTAAAATGTGAAGAGCAAGAAAGAACATAAGCAAGGACATGAACGAAGAAAAGTATAGATTGTGGAAGGTAAAGGAACAAATAATGTAACATAGATATTCCTCTTTAGAGGAGAGATAAACAAGGACACAGACAGATCTAAAACTCTACTTGTGCTTTATAGATGACGTAAACAATTTTGATAAAATGAAACATGATGAAATGATCAAAATGTTGCAGGATATTAAAACTGATCAGAAAGATCTCAGAATTAAAAAAAATTAAAAAACAGTACTTATTGGAACCAGTTATACACATAGGAATAAAGTGGGCAATTATGACAAGGAAAAGCATGAAGTAAGTCAATGTATCCCCTCTTTTTCTACAGTGAAATAAAAATTAAGTCAAAGATAGACCAGAAGACCTTGAGTGCGAGGTTATAATATAAACCATCTGTGTTATGCAGAGGACATCAGTATTGATGTCTGAAAACCTCAAGGCATCTGCAACAACTGTTTAGCACTATAGTTAGTGCAAAGAGGGACTTTCCTTGAATATTAAGAAACATAAACAATTGTTATATGAAGGGAAAAGATAACACCAAAATATGATATTACAATAGGAGGAACAATGCTAAAAAAAGTCAATAAAATCGAGTACATGGTGATAAACATAACATCAGATGGAAGATACGCAGCACTGATTAAGAACAGAACAGGTCTGAGCAAAATCTGCATTTCAGAAGATGAAAGGTGTCTTAGGCAATAAAGCACTTTAATTGAATGTCAGAAAGGGAGTATGCTATTGTGAGCATGTTCTCCTGTATGGCAGTGAACCAATTTGTAAGATCACATTAGGAATAGTTTGGAGGCAGTGGGATGTAGTTTCTGAGACGAACGTTGAGAATACCTTAGACTGCCAGAATAATTATCAATGATTGCCTGGAAGAGGCTAATGGCAGTAGAACATGATGTGCAACTATACGGAAGAGACGACCAGTGTTCTATGGTCACGTGCTGAGAAGAGAGACATTGGAGAACATGGAGATGGCTAGAAAGATAAGTGACAGAAGAGGCAGATACACACCTAGAGAGATGATACTGATGGTATAAGACGTGGTGTAGGGGGGAGGGTGTCATGAATAGAATTGGCCCAGAACACCAAGGACCGAGATCTGTGAAGAGACAAGAAGGCTTAGGCAACCTGGAAGGCACATGATGATGAATATAATTAGGCATTCAATGAACCATGTGTGTACATAACATTAACATTGATATGTCTTGTATTTCAGGAGATGACATTACCACAAAACAACTCCATGGCGCTATAGATGCATATAAAAATACCCCACAATCTAATAAAATCAATTCTGAGTTGCCCAGTTGCACTGAACATTTAGATACTGGTTATGTCTTGATTTTACAACTGCTAGTTGTTACTTTATTGATTTGTAGTATCCTGGCACTTACATTAATTATATTTCCAATGAAGCAAAGTAATAACAATAACACGCTTCACCATTGTTGCAGAATTGAGCGACGTGTTCATACAATACGGTGGTTTGCTATAATTAGCCTCATTGTATTAGGCATATTTGAAATTGTAGTCGCAGTTTTGAACACACAACCAAGACTTCCATACGCGCTTACTGCTGTGTACATATTAATGACTCTCTCAATATTAATTGTTATGGCCAATGCTATAACTTTTATTGTATGTTTTTATTTTATTTATCAACTCAGAAAATTATATCCACGAATTTTCAAGAAAATGCAACAGGACATATGCCAACTCTTAACCATAGACAAACACAAATCTACACGTCAGGTCAAAGTGAATGGAGAAGAGGTCAAAATGATGTCATGCTAGTACAAATGGACCACCTGACACGCAGTAGTGTGTGTTGAGTTTATGGCTCCAGCCTAATATGTTTATACATAGAGTCGACACTCTATATAGATGTGCTTTGTATCATGCCAGCCGTGTTTACTTCCCACATTTCCTGGTACCCACTTTAGACTGAGTCGACATAGAGGTTTCGAACACATGACCAACAGGCTGGAATGCAAGAGCTTTGGTCACTGGGCTATCGCGGGTTCCTTCAATAACATGGATGTCGGATAATTTACCGATGTGAATTGCTGGATCTTCCAATACTACACATATAACTTAATGTACAGATGTGAATTGCAAAGTTGCAGCTATTGCGACACCGGATGTTGGTAGAATCTTTACATTTGCAGATGGTGTGCTGGTGTACAGACAGGGCAGAGATAGGGAAAGTTTGGCTGCAGATTTACAGGTGGCAGTAAACAGGGTGACTGAGTGGTGCAGGACGCTGGGGCCGTTATAAATCCAGACAAAGCATCAGTTGTGTGGTATTCCCTGGATAACCGGATTGTGAAGGCAGATGTCCCATGTAAAATATTGAATGGATGTCCTCTTAGTAGAGAGAGTAAACTGAAGTATGTGGGTATCATCTTGGACAGGTGTATGTCTTTTAAAGATCATGAGGAGGCTTTGGTGGTGAAGGCTGGTAGGGGATTTAATGCTTTGAGGGTGATGGCTACTCCCAATCAGGGTAGAGCAGAGGATGCTGTACAGGCTCTTTCAGCAGTTAATAATTTCTGTCATTGAGTATGGTATGGGGCTGTAGACAGCATCAAAGAGCCAGCTTGAAAGTTTGGAGTGCACACGAAATGCGACCATGCGGGTGTTTCAAAGGACACACCAATTATATGCAAGAGGCTTATCCTGGCGCTACCAACAATGACGGATAGGCATAGGGTCCTTCAGGCCAATTGGTACTGAGAGTTTCTGCGGATAGGGATTAACCCCTGCATGAAGCCATGATGTGGTCAAGGATCATAGACTAAGATGAGGCAGGTCCTGGATGGCACAGGCAGAAATATCTATACGTCAGGTTTGTGATCTAGATAACATCAATGGAGAAAAAGAGTGGCTTGAAATGCCTGCAGACAGGACGGACTGGCACAATGTAATAGTAACACTGGGTCGTGAGTGCAGAAAATGGACAGCGGGCAGCACTGAGTTTGAGATGCAACAATGATCCAGAGTAACGCCACATCAAGGTGACAGTGATCTACACCAATGGGCCAGTGGTGAGAAACAGACGGAGTGGTTGGGGCTTCATTGTGAAGGCTAATAGACATTTCTTGATAAAGGAGAATATGGCATATGAGACTACGACCTCCAGCATGAGGATAGAGGTGGAAGCAGTCACAGCGGCATTTCGTTGGTTAGAGGAGACCACTGCAACACACATTGTCTTCATCACTGACTCAAGGAGCATGCTTAGTAAAGTGGAGAAAGAAATGTTTCGAGTGGAATGGCTCACATTGCTTCAGAGGTCACAGATTGTAAAAATTGTATGGATGTTTTGCCCTGGCCGTGCTGGAGTGCGGGGAAATGAACAGGCTGATAGGCTGGCAGAGAACGCACCTCTTGGTGGTCGATTACCTATGGACAAGGGAGAGGTGGTCGTGCGCCTGTGGGACCAGATGGAGAAGGTGAAGGAACAGATTGGGAATCTGTGTGTAGGAAGGATGAGATTGCAGGGGATTGGCAGGGGTTCTGGTAGAGTCTGAAAACAGAGGGAAGACCAGGAGAACTTTCAGTCAGATAGCTGTGGGAAAGATTAATAGTGTGACTCTTTGCTGGCTGTGAACAAGGGGACGGAGCGCATATGGGAATGTCCTGAATGCAGTGATGTAATTTCTTAGCTCAACTCAACGTATTGTTTGCTTCCTGTAATATAAAACGCAAATCTTACTGGCAACAAGGAAAAGGGAAGGTCCATGTTTCGCACCATAAGACACATTGTTTAAATGGGAAAAAGAAAACGAAGAACCCATTGACACGTCTTAAGGCACACTTGCATAGGGTACTGGACCCATATTTGTATCGAGCAATCGGCGCATGATGCAGTCAGTATCACTCTATCCGCCTTAATTTCTCGAGATATATCCTGGTACGTGTTGTAGGCTGGGTCGCCCTGGGTGCCTTGTCTCCCACAACATGACAACATTCTTGACAAAATGAATGATTAGCACTCATAGAAGTAGAAGAATGAAGTATAGATTAGAGAAAACACCAGTTGGTCATGCATCATAAAACACTTATTTTCTGCAGCGAAGTGCTGTTGTCATATGGAGGTGACAACTTCGAAACCCGGTATGCAACTATAGCAATCAATTTTTATGTTGTTTATTGTGTCGTTTAATCTCTTCTAAATTCGCCTACTTCTGTGATCGTATATCAGCAGGCGTTAATTTGTTTATGAGCATTTATAAAGAAAATTTTTACACGGAAGCTGGAGTATTGCCTGGAGAAAGGGGGGGGGGGGGGGGAGGTGGAAAGTAAACGATAGGCACGACCATCAGTGAACATTTCTCTGCACTACACAAGGATGATCTTGTTTGGTATGGATTTAAGTTCCAAGCTGTGGTAGACAGGCAAACCTTTTTTTTTTATTGGGGGGGGGGGGGGGGGAGGGGGGTAAAGTTTATTTCTCTTCAAGTGGTCCATTTTCTATATACTTTTGAGGCATGAATCTCTATATTTTAATAGTTATATTGTGTGTAAATTCATGTACAAATGTGTTGTTTGACTTGTGTTTGTTTATTTATACAATGCTGCCGTTATTGTGTTAGAGGGAGAATTTGTGTACTGACAATATTTACTGTTAGTTGTTCATATACAAGTCAAGTATATCATCTTCCACCCCTCTGTACAATATATTACAACTTTAATTGTGACATTTTATTTGCATGTTTTATATACTCAGTATATTAATGTATTATGTTCTTCCTCTAATATAAACAATCAATTTACCAACAACGAAGAAAAGGAAGGACCATTTCTTGTGCCATGAGATGTCTCTGAGATGTGGAAACCAGACAAGAATAGCGCATGTACACACCTGCAGGCGCACTTGCATACGGTGTTAGACTAATACTTTGATAGACCAATCGGCGCTTGGTTGATGTACTTCCCAAGACATTCCCTGGATCAAGCTGAGGGTCTTGGTCAGTTTACAACATCCACCCGATGTGGGTTAGTCACCAGCGTTCCGGCAGATATGGGTTGGTAACCAACGGTCCGGCAGATGTGGGTTGGTGACCATCGGTCCGGCAGATGGGAGCTGGTGACCACTGGGCCTGCAGATGGGAGCTGGTGAACACCTATCTGGTAGCTGTGGGTTGATGGCCATCGGGTTGGCAGATATGGGTTGGTGAGCACCGGTCTGACAGATGTGGGTTGGTGACCACCGATCCGGCAGACGTGAGTTGGTGACCAGCGGACCGGCAGATGGGAGCTGGTGACCACTGGGCCGCTAGAATGGGATTGGTGACCACGGGGCCAGCAGATGGGAGCTGGTGACCACCGGGCCGGTAGAAGTGGATTGGTGACCACGGTGCCGGCAGATGTGAGTTAGTGACCACGGGGCCGGCAGATGGGAGTTAGTGACCACCGGACCGACATATGTGGGCTGGTGACCACCGGACCGACAGATGTGGGCTGGTGACCACCGGACCGACAGATGTGGGTTGGTGACCACCGGACTGACAGATGTTGTTGGTTACCACCGGACCAGCAGATGTGGGTTGGTGACCACCGGACCAGCAGATGTGGGTTGGTGAACAACGGCAGGCAGATGTGGGTTGGTGAACACCGGCCAGTAAATGTGGGTTGGTGAACACCGGCCAGCAGATGTGGGTTGGTGAACACCGGCCAGCAGATTTGGGTTGGTGAACACCGGACCAGCAGATGTGAGTTGGTGAACACCGGCCAGCAGATGTGGGTTGGCGAACACCGGCCAGCAGATGTGGGTTGGTGAACACCAGACAAGCAGACGTGGGTTGGTGAACACCGGCCAGCAGATGTGGGTTGGTGAACACCGGACCAGCAGATGCGGGTTGGTGACCACCGGCCGACAGATTGGCGTCTGTTACATGGTACTAGCTCTATATTATTAAACCAAAGTGCACTTACTGGTTCACATGATCAGAATTAATTAATATATTATTATGATTTCTTAGCGGTCAGATTTTTTTCCGTTCTTTTGCTGTGAACTCAAGCACAGTATTACTTCTTGTACTCTGTACTTATTTCTACTTGTGGATTAGCTTTCCCTTCTACCAGTGTCCCTCGACATTAGGCGAACCCACTCCATGACTTCTGAAGTACTTGTACTGTACGTCCCCAAATCTAGGACGAGAATTCAATACTTTAGTCCAACTGACCGGTGTAGGGGTTGAGACCACTCTCTCATCATCAGCATAACGGATGTTAACGAATGTGTGTACTTATCCCTTTGGCCATGCTGACCACCTAACGGTAAGATAATACGCAGTTTTGATGATAATTCTCCAATATTTCTGAATTGTGACACTTAAAGGTGGATTCTTCCATCTTCGAGCTATAGTAGCAATGTCAGTTACCGTTCTTTGTCTTTGGGGGGTTGGTGAAGGCGGAGGTCCATTTCCCGCGAGATTTTTATTTCATTCATTTTTTTTTTCATTTTTGATTCATTTTACTCGAAACCAGCACAGCATAATGTCAGGGGAAACTACTCTGATAATTGCAGTTTGCGGCTGAGAAACTGTTTTCTCTTGAATTTCTGGAAGCTTATTTACAAATAGTAAGCTAATTTTTTTTATAACTCCTGTAGTTTAAACAAACCTTATCTTTTTGTTGCATTTTTGAATCCCCCATTTAATTTTACATAAATTTGAAGAGTTTCAACAATGCTGGCCTTTGCTAGTGTTCAGGAAAATTATTTTTACCACAACCTTCAAAATAGGATTTGGCAGTCATAATACAAAATTCAAAATGGTGGCGCCCATACACTAGCATTAAACTATAGCGTACCTGTATTTATTTATAACTAGCTGACCCGGCCCGGCTTCGCCCAGTCCTTGGTGGGGAGCATCTAATTTAATTCATATAAGTAGTCATATAAGTTCCCGTTCCCGTTACCGACTGTCTGTCTGTCTGTCTGTCTGTCTGTCTGTCTGTCTGTCTGTCTGTCTGTCTGACTGACCCGGCCCGGCATCGCCCAGACCTTGGTGGGGAGCATCTCATTTAATTCATATAAGTAGTCATATAAGTTCCCGTTCCCGTTACCGACTATCTGTCTGTCTGTCTGTCTGTCTGTCTGTCTGTCTGTCTGTCTGTCTGTCTGTCTGACCCGGCCCGACATCGCCAGATCCTGATGTGGAGCATCTCATTTAATTCATATAAGTAGTCATATAAGTTCCCGTTCCCGTTACCGACTGTCTGTCTGTCTGTCTGTCTGTCTGACCCGGCCCGGCTTCGCCCAGTCCTTGGTGGGGAGCATCTCATTTAATTCATATAAGTAGTCATATAAGTTCCCGTTCCCGTTACCGACTATCTGTCTGTCTGTCTGTCTGTCTGTCTGTCTGTCTGTCTGATCCGGCCCGGCTTCGCCCAGCCCCTGATGGGGAGCATCTCATTTAATTCATATGAGTAGTCATATAAGTTCGCGTTCCCGACTGTCTGTCTGTCTGTCTGTCTGTCTGTCTGTCTGTCTGTCTGTCTGTCTGTCTGTCTGGTCTGTCTGTCTGTCTGTCTAATCATTTATTGGTTGCAGTTAGAACAACCTTAGATAAACGAAGACCAACTTACAAAAAGCATTACAAAGAGCACTTGAAAGATCTTTACATCTTCCCCAACAATTAACTTGGGTAAATGGAGCAGCGGCAGCAGCAGCAGAAGAAGAAGAAAAAGGAGGAGTAGGAGCTGGGAGGAGGAAGAGGGAGGAGGAGGGAGGAGGAGGAGAAAGAGAGAAGAGGAGGATGGAGGAGGGAGAGGGAGGAGAAGAGGAAGAGGGTAGGAGGGGAGAGGAGGAGGAGGACGAATATAACGCATATGCCTGTAGATTTAATAATGGCTGAAGTTGTTCCATGTCTTCTTAGAGTTGGCGACAGTGTAATAAAGAAATATAAAATCTTCAAACTTGATAGAGATAAGGTAACTATTATTTATTCATTCTTTAAGCAAAAAAAGATAAGTTACAATGTTATGCATTATGCATTATTTTTATGAAAACTTTGAAAATGCCTTACAGATTGTATCATTATTTATTATAACTCATATGCCGGTATATAACTATGGACAAAGAGTTTATAAATCTTTGAAAACGATGCCACAATATGACTATAAGTTATACAGAAAAGTTATGCCCCTTGAAATAACTTTTACAGAGTTAAGTCCCCTGAGATATATGAAATAATGAAAAATGAAAAATGAAATAATATTGGGTAAGCAGCCTATTTCACACTAAAAAAAAATATGACAGTAGGCTGCGCTGGAATGAAAGGGAGACGTGTAGAAAATTGCATCTCACTCGGATGGGCCGTTCGCGAGCGCATAAAGGACATAGGGACATACAGACAGACAGACAGACGGAGATCGCCTTTTATATATAAGATTAGAACTGGCAATTTAACTACTAAAATTAAACAGAATTCAAGTTTTATTTGTAGCAGTAACTTATCTATGTCGATTCCTAAATCAATCAATCAATCAATCAGTAACTTATCTGCGTACTTGTATAAGTTTTCAGCATTTGACATGACTGAAAATAATTGTGAAAGCAAGTTTTCAGATCCGTCTGTAAACCTGTAAGGAGTACTTTGTTTCTTAGCAGCGCACCAGTACATAATTATTTAAATTTAAATAAATTACTGTGATATATGTTATGGTTTTTTTTTTTTTAAATTAGTATTTAATTATTAATTTCTAGCTTTTAGATACAGAACAGTGTAATTATAGAGCAGAAGTAGAAATCAATTACTAGTGAATATTTAATTAATATTGTTTATTTTTTTATTATTTAATATTTTAATAATTAGCAGCTGCTTAATTTATGCAGCAGTTGCAAACTTATTTACTTACATTAATGCATGATATTTAATCAACAAAAGAAAGCTGTCGCAATGCAGTGGGTACATTAAGACAATATGAGTACATTTTCATGAATTTTTCTTTCACTTACGACGAACATTTCACATGACATTTAATTAATATAAATGGCCAGCTATTTTTAATTGTTAATTAGGTCGCAACACATCCTATCGAAAAGTCTTACAAGTCAAGCGCATTTTTCTTGGAGACATGGAGACTCCTGTTTTTTGCGATGCTTTCGGCAGGTCGCCCTGTAGGGACTGAGCCATATGGGGTAAAACCCGGTGCAATGACGTCAATCCTCTTAACATTCTATCGAAAGAGCAATGTGACCTTTACTTTCCTGTTACCAAAACGCACAATAAAATATACATCTTGCCAGGTTTGTTAGCAATGTGACAGACTTATTAATGAATAATAAACAATTGGCGGCCATTTTTAATTGTTAATTAGGTCACGGCACATCCTATTGAAAAATAGATAATATGTCAAGTTAGGCCTCGCCACCCCGAACACAATGATATGGTACTATGTTGTCCGTTTAAAATAAACGAGCCACTGTAATAGAAGGCAGAATTTCTCAGCTTCCAATTGATTGAGCCGCGATAAAATTCCCCCCATTTCTTAAGATGACATTACACTTCCTGATTGTAGATACGAAAATAGGAAGAACGAAATACCACAGTGTAATATACAAGTAAATGGGAATATTCTTCAACAAGTGAATAGGTACAATTATCTCAGAACAGTAATAACATCTGATGGGAGATGCCTTGAAGAGATTAGAACAAGGATCGCCATGGCAAAAGTAGCCTTTAGCAAGATGAAAAACATACTGACCAATAAAAACATGTCAATTGAAACGAGAAAAAGAGTGTTGAGATGCTACATAGAACCTGTACTTTTATATGGATGTGAAATTTGGACAATGAGCAGCCAGGCTGAAAAACATCTGATGGCTGTAGAAATGTGATTTCTGAGGAAAATGCAAAGAATACCATGGACAGCCAGAAAGACCAATGAACAAGTCCTTCAAGAAACAAATGAAGATCGTAAACTGATCAGAGACATTAGACGTAGACAGTCACAATTTTTTGGGCATGTTATGAGAAGAAATGATTTGGAGAACTTGGTGACAACTGGTAAGATCGAGGGGAACAGACCAAGGGGAAGACCTAGAAACAAGTATCTGGATGGCTTGGCCTTGTGGCATGGTCGAGACAGAAACACGGAACTGATCCACGACTCTGTTGGTCGAGTGAGATGGCAGAACATGACCGCCCACGCTTACCGGCATGGCACATGATGGATGGATGGATTGTAGATAATGACACAAAAATATTCATAACTCCGCTTAGAATTAACGTAGAGTCTTCATTGAGATACCGATGGATTCGTCTTGTCAAGTTGTATCAACCTGTGATAATTTCATAAGTAAACACCCTATTCTTAAATATTATCTAAATATGCTAGCTATAGCACTGACATATCACATCGTTGGGTACATAGTATGTTCATTGATGTTTGCAGTTATCCATGACACAAAATGTTATATATGCAATGTATCAGATTGGAGACCTTTTTGTAGTGTGTTTTCTTTAGCATTGGATTGTAAGAAACGTGATTAACAGAAGGGGAGAGAAACAGACAGGGAGAGAAGAGCGAGAGAGAGAGAGAGAGAGAGAGAGAGAGAGAGAGAGAGAGGCACGAAGACTGATACATGACAGAGAGGGAATGAAAGAGATAAAGAGACGGATGCTGATACATAATGAGAGATAGATAAAGAGATTGAGATTATGTTGTGTATAAGAGCAGTAAATCTTCTAGTCTAAATTATGAATGGGGTTAATCAGGATTAATTCCCCGGCGGCTGAGAGGAAACGGTGGCGAACGCAGTTCGCAATTCTACATAGTGTGTTCGAAATCCGCTGCCAGGCTAGTGCAAACTACTGAACATCACTAGTAAATCGCAAACAGTAATACACTTTTTGGGGTTGATAGCCACGTCCTGTAAAGAACATGCAACTTATGTTATCTCCCAGTGTGTGGAGAGCAAAACGAGTATGGCTACCCTGTGTGGTCTCCTTCAACGAACACCCTCCTCTGAATGTAATCCATTGTATCGCGTCATCAGTTATCTTTATCGTCGAACACTGTTTTGTCCATTTAATTCATGGTGATATCTCTTTAGATATCTCCCCCCCACGAACCAGCTCCTCCTTTCATCCACGGCGTTACATCTCCAGCTATCTCTTATCCACTTTGGAACTGTTTAGAATTGTATTACTGTAGTATATTCAAGTTACACTGAGTCGACTCATTCAAACATCACGTTTACAGTTATGTCTGACTATCCGTCTCGCTGTTCTCATTGTAGCAGACATGTGTGGGCTCTGGTGGGTCGAATCAACCAGCTCCAGACACTCTCTAGTACTGACAGATGACCAGGACATGCAACAAAAGCAACAGCAACAACAACAGATAACTTGAGTGTTAATTATGGTGAATCAGATAATCCCAATGAGAGCATAGTGGTTTGCACAATGACTTTCCAGTGCTTCACTCCGGGTTCAATTTACTGCCTTGTAAATTAAGTCAAATAGTTGTTAGAACAGTCCTAGACATGTGTATTGTTTTCCTATATACTATGTAAAATGTTATTAATATATCGTGACTGAGAGGCCCTAATTGTTTTCTCTGTATACATTATATATAGTGTCCATAGGAATAGTCTATGGAATGCTATGCAGGAATTTGGAATACCAAGGAAGTTAATCAACATGACCAGACTATGCATGGAAGATACTTATAATATAGTAACATATAAAGGCAGGAAATCAGACACTTTCCAAATAACATCTGGCTTGAAACAGGGTGATGCACTATCGCCGCTACTCTTCAATTTGGCTCTAGAGAAAGTTGTAAGGAAGATAAAGGAGGAATGTGATATTGGAGGAACATCCAAGCTGCTTGGTTCAATCAATCAATCATGTGCCATGCCGGAAAGCGTGGGCGGTCATGACTCGCCATTTCACTCGATCACCAGTGTCGTGGATCAGCTCAGTGTTCCTGTCTCTTCCATGCCATGTGGCCAAGCCATCCAGGTATTTTCCTCTCGGTCTTCCTCTTGGTCTGTTCCCCTCGATCTTGCCAGTTGTCACTAAGTTCTCCAATCCATTTCTGCTCATAACATGTCCAAAATTTTGACTGTCTACGTCTAATTTCTCTAATCAGTTTCCGATTTTCATTTGTCTCCTGTAGTACTTGGTCATTGGTTTTTCTGTCTGTCCATGGTATTCTTTGCATTTTCCTCAGAAACCACATTTCTGCAGCCATCAGATGCTTGGTTATGCAGATGATATAGATATTATTGGGCAAAGTGAACAAAAGACATTGGAAATATTGACTCACTTAAAGGAAAAAGCTCGACAGATGGGGCTGGTTATCAACCAAGATAAGACAGATTATATGGTAATTTCAAGAGACGGAATGGCTAAAAACTCTGGCCACATACAAATAGATAATATGACCATTAAAAGAACGGAAACATACAAATACCTGGGTACAATCTTCAACTGTTCCAACATCATAAGGGAAGAAATACAAACTAGAATCAACTCTGGAAATAAGATATACTATGCACTACAACATCTACTAAAATCAAAGGCGCTATCTCGTAACACCAAAATCACAATATACAAAACACTGATCAGACCAGTTGTGCTTTTGCTCTGAAACCTGGAGTACAACGAAAGGAGACGAAGCCTTGTTACAAACCTTTGAGAACAAAATTTTAAGACGCATCTTTGGACCCATTAGGGATACACAAAGTGGAGAGTGGAAAAGAAGAAGTAACAAAGACATTTATGATCTGTTTAAGTCCCCGCTAATCACTGGTATTATGAAGGCTAAGAGACTACAATGGCTGGGGCATATAGAAAGAATGGAAGCTAATAGGGAAACAAAACTCGCTTACACTCAGGAAATAAATGACCGTAGACCCCGAGGTAGACCAAGAAGACGGTGGAGAGATAATACATGTACAGGCCTACAAGCACTTGGAATCAACGACTGGCAAGAGAAGGTCCACAAGAGAGACGAATGGAGACGGATTGCATTTGCAGCAAAGAACCTCAATGGCTCGGAAAGCTGAAGAAGAAGAAGAATATACATTATATACCAAATGATGGGGAAACCAATACGACTTGACGAAATAACTTCATCAGGCTTGTCGTTATGCCCACACAGCAAGTATCATCCCAATTTTAACCAGTCTTCTTCTACTTCTTCTTCTTCTTCTTCTTCTTCTTCTTCTTCTTCTTCTTCTTCTTCTTCTTCTTCTTCTTCTTCTTCTTCTTCTTCTTCTTCTTCTTCTTCTTCTTCTTCTTCTTCTTCTTCTTCTTCTTCTTCTTCTTCTTCTTCTAGTGTTCGTTCATTCATATTTACATCGGCAGACGAATTCTCTGTAGTCAACAGATATTTGAGCGCCTCTTGTCTCCCATACAACTTTGAAAGGATGCGCCGTGTCAGCGACTTGTGCGCTGCCGATTCTCAAGACTCCCCTACTTTCGCACCGCACGAAATAACAACTCGTGACATTTGCGAAAGGAATGCAATTTATTCAGAGCCGACATTTGAATGGCTCGACGAGCGTTGTACTTCATCATCATATACAACATGAATGCATTAACGTGATGATAGATGATGCTAGTATTTCACAATCTAAATGAACAGCCCTATGTTTGCCTATTGCCTAGAAACTATAGCGTTGGTCAAGGATACGTCTGCTCTCTCTACCGTCTCCAGTCAGTCTGTCCACACGCTACACATTGCGTGGACAAGCACGGACACTCTCCTCCGTGCAGTAGCTATTATTGCGTGCATGGTCTTGCCAGCACGCTGGCTTGTGAGTTCGAGTAACCTGGCACTTCACGGTTACTCGTAAGGACAAGCTTGGGGAAAGCCCTCGCTCAGCTGTACTCGTTTACCTCTGGTCTGACACAAATGTGTCTCCTAGTGAGGCTATTAATAGTACTCGGTGTCTCTCCTGTCTGGTGTCACCCTACTAGACTATTGTTAACTAATATCGCCTTTGTAAGGCCTTATTGGAGATCCTGACAGGGTCCCCTCGTCTCTGGGAAGTGTTACTTCCCTTTTACTTATGTTTGTAACACTTCTTGGTCACACAAAAAAATTGGTTGCTCCAATTTTGTCAGATCTCCAATAAGTTATAACTTTCTAGTTTGGGGATAGAACGACTGTCTTCTACCTTCATTCACAGTGTTTTATCTTTTCACTTGGCTAATTCAGTAGCCCATGTATCAGTATAGTTGGTTCTATAGATATCTTTGGGATTGGTAGTGAACCGGAAACCGTTGTCTTATGACTTATGTCCTGGCTTCTGTCGTTTGACCCTATGTCTTTTGACTTTCACCTATTGACTTCCGTCTTGACCTGTTCCTCCAATTGCCCGAAATGACAACCCACACACAAGTTGACTCTATTCTGAGTACAACACATGAGCACACAGTGTTCATGCTCCCATTAATATCCCCTCCAACTCTATACACACAGCTCTACTGTTCACCTTCTCGCTTCCGCATGTGAAAAGCTATATTCACTGTTACATTTAGGTTTCTAATAAGTTATTGTGTCCCCTGAATTTAAAGTTGTTGTTCTTTTAATTGAATGGTGTGTGTAACTTTTATGTGTTCGTTTTCCTGTTTGTTTGCGTGTTTTCTAATAACCTACAGTGTACTTAACTCTCTAACATGTGTATGCGTTAGTGTACTAAATGTGTGTGTTCCTTCGAGCGCCGCAAATCGGTTTATTGTGGTTACAAACGTTCGTTATTATTATTTGTGACCACAATTCCGCTTTCTGAAGCTCAAAGTACATTCCTATATACTCTACTAAAGTATGGCTGTAACACACATAAAAAACTCGACAACACATTGGATACACAGATGACACAGACAAGTCAAATAAGACGTTTGCAGCGGTGGAAAAAAAATTTTCCGCTGTCTTTCTCTCTCGCTCTCTTTCTCTCAATGTTTACTAAGTTTTTGCATTCTCCCCTCGCATTTATTCTTCTTGCATACATCTTTCATTCACTTTCATACCTTCTTTCACTCAAATATTCTCTCGTCATTAAAATATGTTTCATAGCATCAAATACATAAACATTATATATATACAATAAACGATTGGCTGAATTTTAACAGTAATCACGCCAAATGACTGTGCGTTTTGTTTGCACGCGTCATGTCTGTACATAATATACATAGTTATGAGGATGGTTTGTTACCGATCCTGTCATAGTAACTTACTAATAATTTGGTGTGCTGACCTAAATTACCCTCAAGGGAAATAATCTAATACTACTTTCATTTAAGAAAAATGGGTTAATTACCTTAAAGTGTTATTTATGAAAAAGATGATATTAATTCCTAAATGGTTGGGTTAGTTTGGAAATGATATTTTAGATAAATGGATGTATAAATGATTATAATTATATGGTAATAAACTAATATAATATCTAACAATTGTATTTCTATAATTGATGTTCTAATAAATGGGTTATTAATTAAATGATGGTGATTTCTAACTAACAAATAAGAAAATAAAGTTATATATGCATTTAAACAATTTGCAAATGAATAATTAATAGAAAAATGAAGTTATAGGTACTGTTCATAAAATAATAATATACATATATCACAGTTACATTTCTATATCTAATTACACTAAATCGACGTCCTCCTCTGCGTTGTGAAGATGGAGCAATACTCTTTGTAGACTATTCTAACATAGTTCATTCCGGCAAAGTCTCTTATGCTCTCCTTCAAGGATAGTGTATAAATATAGTTGCCTACTATCTTATGTAGGTTCATAGTTAACACCTGAATGTTATTCTAGCTTATGTGTGTGTCAGCGCATGTTAATTCTGCCATTCGGGGTCTTGGCGTTGGTCCACTATATTCTGCGTCTGTTTGTTACACTTCTCATAGCACTGTTATATTCACACAGGTTATATATCTGGCGATGATAACGCACTTACGACATGTCTTAATCACCACATACGGCACTGAGTTATGTAACATTACAGTGTCACTGTTTCTGGTGGTGTATGGTCGATCCCTTCCTGCAAATCAGGTATTTGAATGGATGATGGACGACTCAAAATGTCTGCCACCGTATTTAATCTCCCTTTTAAGTGCTGGATAGTAAAATTGTAATTTTGGAGAATCAAAGCCCACCTGTAAATTCTATTGTTGGTAGGATGTCCAGACTGCATCACAGACAACGGAGAGTTATCGGATTGGATTACAAACTGTGCTCCTGCCAAAAATCTATGAAATTTCTCACGCAATAGATCAAACTAAGGCTCTCCAATTCTGATGCTGAGTATCTTCCTTCAGCAGGAGTAATCTTGCGACTTACGTACATTACGGGGTGGAACGTCCCGTCGTAGAACTGTCCTAGTATTCCAGATATGGATATGGCACTCGCATCTGTGCGTAAGAAATAAGTGAGTTTTGGGTTAGGCATACGAAGGATAGGTGGAACGCTGAAAAGATGTTTCAATTTTGATAACGCACTAATTAATCCTGCATCTTTTACAGATAACTTAGCCGAAGCTTTTAAGATGTTAGAAAAAACACTGGTGATTTCCGCCAGATTTGGAATGAATTTACTATAGTAGTTTACCAGACCCAGTAAACTTCGGACCTGTTTCTTGGTCGTTGGCATTGTTAAATTCAGAATCTTAGTGACGATTCTGTCATCAGTTTTCAATTGGCCCCTGCAGATGGTATGACCCAGGAAGTCAATTTGTTCCATGCCCAACTCTACTTTGGACGGCTTCGCTGTGAGCCCAAACAATCGCAACCTGTCGAAGACTTGACGTTTCAGTAGGTGTTTTGTCCTGTCTTCGGTATAACTGCATATGTTATTTATATCCGTCGAAATACTGGTCGTAGTTGAATCTACCGTAGGAAGTGGTAATTTCATCTTGTCCTCGTCTGTCTCGTGCAATATTGTTGTGGTGCTAGCTGTGTGTGCTGTTATCTGCCTACGTGTATTTGCGTTGTCGCTGTCGTGTGTCGCCCTATCTAGTGAAGTTGTGTTATGTATGTCTGTCGTCTCATTGCTTGGTGTTGGTGCAATTTGTTTGTCTGTCTGCTGTTCTTGTCGTACAAAGTATGGTTTCAGTATGTTGATATGAAATATCTCTAAGTGTCCTTTTATCGATATTTCATGATCGCCATCTGATATTTTATGTTCAACGATGAGAGGCTCTTGCCAATATGTTAGTGACATATTATGTTTCTCAGGTAGTCGAATCACAACCTTCTGGTTAGGTTTAAGGTGAATCGTTTTCGCACCCTTATTTGGATAGTTGTGGTTTCCATTACTCGACACCTGCATTAGGGGTCCAGCAATATCGACCGCTATACTATCAAGTGGTCTAGATGCTATTACTGACCGTTGCACTTCGGCCTTTACATGATTTTTCTTTCGTACACGATGTTGACAAACAGTACAAGAGCGACAGAAAGATTTTATGTCCGAACTGAATTTCGGCCAGTAAAATTGTGATAGAATTCTGGCTCGCGTTTTATGATAGCCCAAATGTTCAGCAAACGGTGATTCATGTGCGCTTTTTAACACATTTTGTTGGTATGTTATAGGTAGCACCGTCTGCTGAATTTCATGGTTATTATATGTATAATAACGCATGAGAATTCCGTTAACCTTTTTAAAGTACCAGGAAGAATTTTTAGAAACTTTCTTTCGCTCACACAACAAGTTAAAATACGGTGTGATTGTTTGGTCGGTGCTTTGTGCCTCGATCAACTTTTGTCGAGTAGTGTTGGTATCTGCACCACTTGGTGTTAATAGCTGTAGCATTTCACTTTGTAAGTCAGTATAGTTTGTTTCTGTATCTGACTTAGTTACAGCGTTGGCCATGTGTGTCTCTTTCCAGGTTTTTATGTTGTCGTCTGTACATTCTTTCAATGCATCTAGGCATCCCAAAATAAGATCCGTACATGGATCTTGGAGGATAGCGCACGTAAATGTGCCGGTAAGGAACGGGGTATTGATATGCGCTTTTGCCAGTGGATATTTCTCGATGGTTCCAGAGAAAGTACGGCATTTGACAAATTCACCCGTGTAATCTTCTGGTCTAGCAAGTTCTCTCCTTAACCCCAGTATAGTGCTCCCGCTATCAACTAAGCATTGGCATGGTTGCCCATTGACCAGTGCATCGTAGAACTTAAGTTTACCTCTGGAGGCACATGCTGCGTTAGCTTCTTCATTTGAACATGATATTACGTGTCCACATTTTAATCTCCCATCCGCATGAAACTGATGGCATACTTTACATTTCTTAAAGTCTAAAATATCGGTTGCTAATGATACACTCTGACATTCATTCGTTGGCAATACATTCACAAGTTCTGGATCAATGTCACTCTCATCGTCTGATGATGTATCGATGAGTGCTGCATTGTTTGCCTTCATTCTCTGTCTCCCAAGACACCTATTGCTATAGTGGCCATAACTTGAACAAAAATAACATTTTACAGCACGTTTAAAGGATGATCTTCTGCTTTCTTGCTTCTTTAACACTGCTTCTAGGTGTGATTGATATGTGGGGTTCTTATCACACATCGAATAAGCCGGATGAAAAAGATTGCAATAATTACATCGAGGTGGTTTCTGATATGGTTTGTCCTTCTTACGGTAATCTTTCTGATTGTAGGATCTATCAGGAACTTTATCTGCAAAAGCTGTAATTTCTGTGTCATGTGATGTAGTTTTAAATATGTCCCGATTAGATGAAAAATAAGCTGACCCCCGTTTCTCTAATTGTTGAATGGACTCAATATCTGACTGTTGTAAAAATTTTGCAAAAGGGGTAGGAACAGTAGAAACGACTTTGTCCATTACCATCAGCTCTTCTAGTTTTTCATAGCTGTTACCTACTTTAGCCGCTCTAGTCCACTTTTTAAATGTGCTCTGCACGTTAGAGATGTAGTCTAAAAAGGTTTCAGTTGCTTTTGGCCTAATCTGTGAGAATTGAATTTGGTACCCAGTAGCGTCCAAAAGAAAATGTTGCATTATCCTATCGTGTATGTATTGATAATTGTTTCTAAGCTCTGTAGGTATGGATTCTATTACTTTTAAAGGCTCCCCACTCAGGTTCCTCATGTAAATCATTGCCCAATCCTCTAAAGGTATTTTCTGTGTTTTTAGTTGGAACTCTATGTTTTCAGTCCATGCGCTGATTGAATCACCTACACTGTATGGTTTGATAAGGCCCTTATACTTACTAAATTTGTTTTGTTCTTCTTGGCTCTTTTGTTTGCTAGAGGCTATTTGTATGTTAGAATCTACCTCCATTTCTTTCATCTTTAGTTTAGTTTCTGAATCTACCTGTATCTGCTTTTCTTTGGTGGCATGATCTAGGTCTAACTGTTTCTGTTTGATAGCTTGATCTAACTCTAATTGTTTGTTTGGTAACCTCCTCGATCTCTTTCATTTCTTTTTGATGTTGCCTTTCTAAATGCTCTTTCATCTCTGTCAAGAGCAGCTTTTCTTTCTGTTTCTTCTCTCTGTACGCAGCCTTCTTTCCATCCTAGCTATTTCTTCTTTATACTTTTGATCCGCCCATTTTTCTAGCTTATCTCCAGTGTGGCCCATCGCGATGCCCGCCTGGATACATTCATTTAGTGACGCCATTTTGTGGCGTAATGTTAGTTCAAAAAAATTATACAATAATATTCATATAATAGTTTATAATAATGTGTTAGTAAGTGTACATCTTTTACTGAAAAAGAAGATGCATGATTAAGTTAGAGCATACCAAAATATTCGAAAAATATACTCATCTAATTCTTTGGAAAGTACGGTACTGGGATGTTCCACCGCTATCTTTCACACTTACACACTGGTTTGACTTGATCACACAAGGGCTGCTTCTGGTTAGTAGAGCAGCAAAAATTAGATACAAGCTTAAGTTGTCAATACAAGCTCATATTTCATCATATTTCATCAATTATTTCATATTCCATTAAGTTGTCAATACAATCTCATATTTCATGCGAATGATGAATGAAAATGTGATAAATAGTGATAAATGGTATTAATGGATGAATGATATGATCGTCTGAATGATTGTTAGATGATAAGTGAGATGATTAGTCGTATGGCCGTCGATGTCGTCTTGTCTTCGCTGCTTGACTCTGGCGTAACTTCGTTCTAGGCTGCCGTTCGTCGCTAATCTATTTACTGACTTCGTAGAATGGTGACATTGATGGCTGTATCACATGCAATGAAATGTACACGGTGATTACGATGGTAATGTTCACTGATGATTTTATACATTTCAATTGCTTTTAGTATAATAACACACTTTCTAAATTAATATTTGTAGAATTTCACACTTTAGCGATTTAATTTGCTTCAATTGTGGTTGACATTTCACAAATTGCTGATCGTAAAGTTTACCACAACAAAAAAATTATTTATGGCATGTATAGAAACAAATTTGCATTACTTTGAAATATATCACACAGCAATGATGTTGAATCGTGCAATGAACTGATGTTGGTTCAGACCTTTGTAATATCAATCGATAGCTAGCGTTCGTTCAGTGGTTTATCATACCACTTGCCTGCTGGCGTTAACAGTTCGTTGAATATTACAACACATGCCTGCTCAGAAGCGTTGCTTCACTGTAATCTGACAGCAATTGTGCTGCTGGCGTTGGTTCAATGTGTTCTGACACCAATTCGGGGTCTTGCCTGTCAGCGACTTGTGCGCTGCAGATTCTCAAGACTCCCCTACTTTCGCACCGCACGAAATAACAACTCGTGACATTTGCGAAAGGAATGCAATTTATTCAGAGCCGACATTTGAATGGCTCTACGAGCGTTGTACTTCATCATCATATACAACATGAATGCATTAACGTGATGATAGATGATGCTAGTATTTCACAATCTAAATGAACAGCCCTATGTTTGCCTATTGCCTAGAAACTATAGCGTTGGTCAAGGATACGTCTGCTCTCTCTACCGTCTCCAGCCAGTCTGTCCACACGCTACACATTCCGTGGACAAGCACGGACACTCTCCTCCGTGCAGTACCTATTATTGCGTGCATGGTCTTGCCAGCACGCTGGCTTGTGAGTTCGAGTAATCTGGCACTTCACGGTTACTCGTAAGGACAAGCTTGGGGAAAGCCCTCGCTCAGCTGTACTCGTTTACCTCTGGTCTGACACAAATGTGTCTCCTAGTGAGGCTATTAATAGTACTCGGTGTCTCTCCTGTCTGGTGTCACCCTACTAGACTATTGTTAACTAATATCGCCTTTGTAAGGCCTTATTGGAGATCCTGACATATATCACTTATATTTACACAGTGTATATATTTTTTGAAACAACGAGACTTTTACAGCAATTTAACGGACGCTTATTTCAAATTAACACCAACGGTGAATGCTGAGCGTTACTGCGAAATACTGCAGAAACTGAGATCCCGGCATTAAGCATTTCGCGCCATTAGGAACAAATAGCGCGAAATGCTTAGTGCCGGCCCAGTATAATCAGTTGTTCAACTCTAACGTCTAACAACGAAATCATGGCTACTAACATGGCGGACAGAAGTTACTTATACTGGATGTTTACCCAGCTCGAGTATAAAATGAATAAAATTGGGTGGAACTGCGGTAAAGCTGTGAAAATGTAAACAATATAAAATGACACAAAGTAGTGCAGCTTTACATAACGACAGTCGCCATACGGTTAACTTAAACTCTGGACAAGTCCATTTTCAAATTGCCCCCCTTAACAATAGTATTTCCCCCCTGTGGGGCGTGGGCACCACGTTGGGAAACACTGATGTAGAGTATGGTATACTGTATTTTCTTAAAAGCTATTATTAGGTTTCTGATAGATCCGGTATTTATTGGACACAGTAAGTGGAGATATTCATCATATCAGAAGCGGCAATTTCACTCTGTGACATTATATTTAGATAGGTAATGTAACTGCGATGATATCTTATTCATGTTTTATACATATAGTGTATTTTATGTAAGCTATACTTGCACAAATAAACAAACATGCTTGTTTTAGAAATGAGTTCAACAATATGGCCGCTATGTTTTAGTAGGTCAAACTTGCACAACGCGAAGACGTGATTGAGGAATAGTCTCTTTCTACAAACCGTGCTGTAACAGTTTAATAATGTAAGTAAAGTAATGCACAACAATTTTATTGTTACATAATATGGTGTACTTTGTATATTATGCTAGTGTTTGTTAAACCGGTCGGCACTCTACGGGTGACGTAATCAATATCATACCGGCCTCTCAGTGTAAGGAAACTTTCTGGTACCCTAAAGGACTGGGTAGAGCTGGGACCGCTGGTCAATGAACACATGCAAATGTAGGCTTTTGATGGGGGATTCGACCACTTGGTTGGTAGGCGAGCCGGCTAGTCACTGTGCTGTGAATGGCTTCTGGAGTACTGTGTTTGAATACAATCATGTCGACGAAATGTCTACCGGCTGGCAGCGTCAACACACTAGAGTCTACGGATGGTGGATGAAACAGGATAATTTGCTACTGGCTGACACAGCCTAACCGATGGCGATAGTGTCTACAAATGTTAGATGATAACTAGAATATGTAAAATGTTAACTTAAAACATGGCTACATGGCTCAACAAAGACGCGATACAAACACAGTCCAGCGTATTGAACGTTGGTTCTTTATCAGCGAGCAATAAATAAAAATCGGTGATATACGTTTGCGACGAATAATACAATGCTTAAAATAATTGTTTACCAATAGTTACATAACTGATATAAAATTACTAGTAGGTATTTATATGGAATCTTCGTGGCAAAAGAAACAGAGGAAGATCTAAAATCACGCGAAGCAGAGAGGCAGAAACAGGAGTGAATCATAAGGGAACTGAAGGTCGACGTGGCTGAATCACCGGTTCTTAAACATCCGGTGTGCTGATGCCGAGGTTGTGGGTTCAATCCCTACACCGGTCAGTTGGACTAAAATGTTGACTTCTCGTACTTGACTTCGGGACGTAAATTACAAGTACCTCTGAAGTCCTAGTGCTTTCGTCTGATGATGAGGGACATTGGTAATAGGCAAAGCTAATCCCCACGCAAAAATCAGTCCAGTGCACTAGAAGTAGTCGCGTGTGTATATACTACGCTTGAGTTCAAAGCGAGCGAACGAAAACAAAAACTTTGGGGAGGACCAGGACGGAGCTGCTTGGGGTAGCTAGGAATAAGATGGCTTGCAGTGAGATGGTTCAGAGCCTATGTACCAATGGGAGGAGAAGAAGAAGAAGAAGAAGAAGAAGAAGAAGAAGAAGAAGAAGAAGAAGAAGAAGAAGAAGAAGAAGAAGAAGAAGAAGAAGAAGAAGAAGAAAAAGAAGAACGAACGAACGAACGAACGAACGAACGAACGAACGAACGAACGAACAAACTTTATTTTAAAAGGGTAACAAATTAGCCATTAGGATGGGCCCTTTCGATCTCTCATATTTCATTCATTAAATGTGCATGTTACACTTACATAGGGAAAACAAAACATTGTCAAATGCATTTTGTAAGCATAAACAATGCATATTACGCATGGTACATTCACATGGGGGGGGGGGGAGGGAGGGAAACATTGTCAAATGAAAGTTGTAAACATAAACAGTGCATATTGCAATGTCGTGAGACACATCCCCCATCCACCCTCACACTCCGCAGCCATACACTTCCTTCAGACACCCACACACCCCCCATCCACCACACCCCACCCACCCACACATACCTCCACGCACTCACATAGACTCAGGCAATCATACATGCCGCCACCGACCCACTGATCCCCCACCCACACACATTTCCCCACCCACACATACATCCCCCACCCATCCCATAACCGACACGCACACACCCACCCACATATTCTCTACCACACACCCATACACCCGCAACCACCCGGCAAAACATACATCACAAAAACACACACACATACATACCCCCGTCAACCCACACATCCCACACCTATCCACACATATATCCCGCACCCTGACACTCATAATTTTCCCCACCCACCAACACACACACATCAGCCAACCTACACCCACTCACCCACCCAATATCCGCCACCTCTCAACTACACATCCCCCACCTATACACACATCCCCACCCACAAACACATCTCTCCACCCACCCACACATATCCTCCACCCATAAACACCCAAAAAACACACACCTCCCACCCACATACACCCCACCACCCACATATACCCCACCCACACACATCCGCCGCTCACACACATCTTCCCACAAACACACACATCCCCCAACCATACACTCATCTCTCACACACACCCATCCACTCACGTACTCATCCATCAACCACTCACACCCACACATCACCCATCCGCCCATCAACACATGCATCTCTCATCTACCCTCCCACCCACACACACCCCAACCACCCAGCCAAACACAAATCCCCCATCCGCACATACTTCCATCATCCACCTGCACATCCCACACCTCCCCCCACCTCTCTCACATTTCCCCTCCCACACAAAACTCCACCCATAAACACATTCCCACCACACACACATCCCCCAGAAGAAGAAGAAGAAGAAGAAGAAGAAGAAGAAGAAGAAGAAGAAGAAGAAGAAGAAGAAGAAGAAGAAGAAGAAGAAGAAGAAGAAGAAGAAGAAGAAGAAGAAGAAGAAGAAGAAGAAGAAGAAGAAGAAGAAGAAGAAGAAGATGAAGAAGAATGAGGAGGAGGAGGAGGATAATGAGGAAGATGAGACATTATTTATTCAGGCAATAACTATGCATGACCCACATTAACATAATGATAATGGTGATGATGATGACGATGATGATATGTCCGAGGTATGTCATTAACTTTTCCATTCTGAGATTGGTTCTGCATTAAACATGATTACACCATATTGTCCAAGTTGTACTAATACGCCTGACACCTATTGTTTTAATAACCCACAATTTACCCTGATAATTTCATTAACCCACTATTACAATTTATTGCATAAATTGCCCAGTTGCATTGTTACGTAAAGACGTTTGTCGTAGTTTTTAGCCTGTTGTGTCCCAGCTATTATATTAACTCATTATGTGACAGTTGTTTATACTGACTCATTATGTCCCTGTTGTTATCCTAACCCATGATGTTCCAACTGTTTTTATTAACCCATTAATCTCGCCACTTATGTTGTTAATGACTCATTATGCTCCCTTTTTAGAATAAGGATGTTTGATTTCAAACAGGGTGTTTGAAATCGAAAACTGGAAAGATATTATTGGATTAAGAGAGTGTAATGAAGAGGCGGAATGAGCATATAAGAGAATTATATAATGGAGAATGGGAAGAATTAACACAAGAAAGTAATTTAGAAGGCCCAAATTCTAAAAGAAGAAGTCGATAACGCTATGATCCATATGAAGAAAGGAAAAACTGGCTGGGCCAGATGAAATCACAATATAAGAATTAGAAGTTTGGGGATAATTTGGAGAAGATATATTAACCAAAATGTTGAATGATATTTACAGTAGTGGATATTTACCGAGCGATATGCTGAAATCTGTATTTCATCATTCATTGGCACCTTTCCGTCTTGACAGACGATAGTTTGGTACATTGTGCTTCAAAAAGGCTTAATAACTACGACCCATGGTGGTGGCGAGTGTGGATGATAAGGCCAAATCGTGCTGTAAATGTGTTTCCACAGTGGATGCATGTGAAAACATGGTAATTTTCACCATCATGCACCATCTTACGTCTCACACGCTCTGTGTGTGCTTTATCTGCAATCATTTTTTCCTTTGTCTTTATTCCATTTCTGATAGTTGCCCTCCATGCAACACGTTCAGCGGAAACTTGCTCCCCAAGTGCATTATCAATTCCCGTATCAATCACGTCCTTCTTACACACATCTTTGTATCGTAGTAGAGGCCAACCCTGAGATCTCCTACCCATCTGTAATTCACCAAAAAAGATGTCCTTTGGTATTCTACCATTATCCATCCTCCTAATATGTCCTATCCATCTAAGTCTACGAAGACTGAGCATGAAACACACCGTCACACAACCTGATCTTTCCAATACTTCAGTATTTGTGATTTTGTCTTGCCACTTAATACCAAGTATCCTTTGCAGACACCACATATGAAAGCTGTTTAAACGTTTCTCTTGGTGTGAGTAAGTTGTCCATGTTTCACTGCCATAAAGAAGAGTACTAAGGACACAGGCTTGGTAGACGAGGACTTTTTTTTTGGCAGTAAGCTTCCTCCTGTTCTCCCAGACTCTTTTTGCTAAAATGTTCATTGTTGTTGCTGCCTTACCAATCCTGATGTTGATTTCCTGATCTAGGGATCTGTATAGCTTTACCATAAAGACAAGGAGCAAGTGAATGTGGAGATTTTCGTACAATTAACCACATGAGAAGAACAAGAAAGACAATAAAAATGGAAATTAGTGAAGAACAGTATTGTTTTGTGGAAGGAAAGGGTACAAACAATGCAGTATATATATATATATATATATATATATATATATATATATATATATATATATATATTATATATATATATATATATATATATATATTATAGTTCATGGCCAGTGTGCCTTGGAAAATACAACATTGGTCGCATGAATGATAATGGGCAAAGGCTGCTGGAGCATTGCACTAGAAATGACCTATGTATTACAAACTCCTTTTTTAAAACAAAAGAGTTGCATAAGGTCACATGGAAACATCCAAGATCCGGTCATTGGCATCAGCTGGACTTCATTATTACACGGAGACAACATCTGAACCATACATCATTAACTCGAAGTTACAACAGTGCTGACTGTGATACAGATCATTCTTTGGTTGTTGCAATGGTTATACTGAGACCAAAGAATATCTACACAGCAAAACATAAATCTAGCCCCAGGATTAATATTATCAACACTCAAGATCCTGGAAAGTGCTTTGAATTTCAACAGCAACTTGAAGACGCTTTCACTGATACATCAGAAAATTGTATAGTAATGATAAATGGAGTAAACTTAAGGAAACTATTTATAAAACAGCGTTAGGGGTTTACGGCACTGTGGATCATAAGAGGCAGGACTGGTTTGTGGCAAACAGCCAGATACTGCAACCCTTGATTGATAAAAAGAAGATAGCTCTCTTAAGAAATAAAGAAAGACCAGCGCGTAACACTCTGAGTGAGCTGAAGCAAGCAAGGAAGATGTGCAAAATGCTGCCAGGCAGTGTGCGAATGACTTTTGGAACAAGTTATGTGAGTCCATCCAAATCGCAAGTGATAAGGGAAACATCAGAAGCATGTATGAAGGGATTAAGCAAGCCTGTGGTCCAATGATCAAAAGAAGTACACCGCTGAAAACCTTGACTGGAGAAATCATCACTGATAAGAAACAGCAGATGGATAGATGGGTCGAGCACTATTTAGAGCTTTACTCAAGTGAGACGAAGCTAGCGGATGATGCCCTCAACGCCATAGAGGCCCTGCCAACTCTTCACCACCTGGACACACTTCCCAACATAACAGAAGTTTAGTATGCTATAAATGAACTTGCGTCTGGCAAGGCTCCAGGTAAGGATGGGATTCCAATAGAGGTAATCAGGAGTGGGCAAGACACACTCACTTTACAGATCCACCAGCTAATAGAGCTATGCTGGCGAGAAGGACAAGTCCCACAGGATTTCAAAGATTCAAACATCATAACTCTGTACAAGAACAAGGGCGATCGGAGCAACTGTAACAACTATAGGGGTATCTCACTTCTGTGTATTGTTGGGAAAGTATTTGCCAGAATTGTTCTGCGCAGACTTCAAGTCCTGGGAGATCAAGCCTACCCCGAATCACAGTGTGGCTTTCGACAGAACCGGTCTACCATTGATATGATATTCTCATTGCGACAAATGCAAGAAAAATGCCGGGAACAAAATCAACCACTGTTTATTGCCTTCATCGACCTCACAAAGGCATTCGATTTGGTCAGTCGTGAGGGCCTGTTCAAAGCACTAAAGAAGATTGGCTGCCCACCAACTCTTCTATCCATTGTGGAATCGTTCCACACAGGCATGAAGGGTATAATCAAGTTTGATGGCTCAACTTCAGAAGAATTTGAAATCAATAGTGGAGTTAAGCAAGGTTGTGTACTAACCCCCACCCTCTTTGGGATATACTTTTCACTTCTACTGAAATATGCCTTTCTTGATCAGGATGACGGTATATACATTCACTCACGCTCAGATGGTGGCCTCTATAATGCTCAGAGATTGAAGGCCAAGACCAAAATTAGGAGGGTACTAATCAGAGATTTGCTTTTTGCGGATGATGCTGCGATTACGACCCACTCTGAGGAGAATTACATCTACTATCTGCATTCTCCAATGCTTGTTCTGAATTTGGTTTAACAATTAACAAAAAGAAGACACAGATTATGTCACAAGGTGCACATGGTGTACCATCAATCTTTATTGACGACGCCGAACTGGAGATAGTACACCATTTACATATCTAGGAACAGAGGTTAATAGCAAATTATCCCTTGACCAGGAAATCAACATCAGGATTGGCAAGGCAGCAACAACAATGAACATGTTAGCAAAAAGAGTCTGGGAGAACAGGAAGCTTACTGCCAAAACAAAACTCCTCGTCTACCAAGCCTGTGTCCTTAGTACTCTTCTTTATGGCAGTGAAACCTGGACAACTTACTCACGCCAAGAGAAACGTTTAAACAGCCTTCATATGCAATGTCTGCGAAGAATACTTGGTATTAATTGGCAAGACAAAATCACAAATACTGAAGTATTGGAAAGATCAGGTTGTGTGACGGTGTATTCCATGCTCAGTCTTCGTAGACTTAGATGGATAGGACATGTTAGGAGGATGGATGATGGTAGAATACCAAAGGACATCTTTTTTGGTGAATTACAGACGGGTAGGAGATCTCAGGGTCGGCCTCTACTACGATACAAAGATGTGTGTAAGCGGGACATGATTGATACAGGCATTGATAATGCACATGGGAGCAAGTCGCCGCTGAACGTGTTGCATGGAGGGCAACTATCAGAAATGGAATAAAGACAAAGGAGAAAATGATTGCAGATAAAGCACACACAGAGCGTGAGAGACGTAAGATGGTGCAAAATGGTGGAAATGACCATGTTTTCACATGCATCTACTGTGGGCAAACATTTGCAGCAAGAATTGGCCTTACCAGCCACACTCGCCACCGCCATGGGTCGTAGTTATTAAGCCTTTTTGAAGCACAATGTACCAAACTATCGTCTGTCAAGACGGAAAGGTGCCAATTATATATATATATATATATATATATATATATATATATATATATTATATATATATATATATATATATATATATTACGAATACTAACAGAAAAGTCCGTAGAGACACAGAAAAACATATATTTGTGCCTCATAGATTATTCTAGTGCATTTGATAAAGTCAAACATGATGAACTGATTAAAATGTTGGAAGATGTCAACATGGATGGGAAATATTTAAGAATAATAAGGAATAGTTACTGGAACGAAGTAGCAGCAATTAAAATGGGAAATAAATAGGGTAGTTACAAACAAATAAAGCTAGGAGTACGATAGGGGTGTGTCTTGTCACTGGATCTCTTCTCCCTATACAGCGAAGTAATAATGAGAGAGATCAAAGAAAAGCCAGGAATGCTAATCGGAGGTTGTAATATAAACAACATACGCTATGCAGATGACACAGTATTGGTGGTGGAAATGCAAAAGACCTACAATAATTGTTGAAAGTTGTAGTAACAGAGATTGCAAAGAAAGGACGCTCATTGAATATCATGAAAACGGTAACAATGGGGTTTACAAAGAAAATGGTGGCATCAAAATTTGACAGAAATAGAAGGCACAATTCTTAACGAAGTGGATAATTTTAAATACCTAGGGACATTTATAACATCAGATAGAAGACGTACAACATAGATTAAGAGTAGAACAGGTCAGACAAAAGCCGAATATCAGAAAATGAATAGTATTTATGTAATAAATCATTATCAATGAATGTAAGAAAGGGTGTGCTGAAGTGCTATATAGAAGATGTTTTGCTGTATGGCAGTGCATCTTGGAATGTAAACGAACAAATTAGGAAGAACTTAGAAGCAACATAGATGTGGTTTTTGAGACGAATGTTGCGAATTCTTTAGACTGCCAGAGTAACTAACAACGATTGCCTGAAAGAGGCTAATGAAATTAGAACACTATATACAACAATAAGAAAGAGACAAACAGCTTTCTTTGGACATGTGATAAGAAGAAAGGCATTGGAGAACATCGTGACAACTGGAAATATCGAGGGGAAGAGAGGCAGAATCAGACCATGATAAATGATGCTGGATGGATTGAGACGGTGGCATTGAGGAATACTATCAGCAGAGTTGATCCAGAACACCAAAGACCGAGATCTGTGGAGAGCCATGAACGCCCACGCCAGCTGGCAGGGCACTTGATGATGATGATGATGATGTTAGATTAACTCAAGATGTCCCCAGTTGTTTTATTATACTATTATATCTCAACTCACTATGCCACAGCTGTTTCATTATCTAACGGTGTCACATGGTGTCATTAACTCAAAGTGTTACATGGGTGTCATTATCTCACAGTGCCACATGGGTGTCATTAACTCAAAGTGTTACATGGGTGTCATTATCTCACAGTGTCACATGGATGTCATTATCTCACAGTGTCACATGGGTGTCATTATCTCACGGTTTCACATGGGTGTCATTAACTAAAAATGTCACATGGGTGTCATTATCTCACAGTGTCACATTGCTGTAATTATCTCACTGTGTCACATGGGTGTGATTAACTCACAATTATTGTCAAAATCCCAATAAGTGTTTAGAGAGTTAATAATATAAGTAATAGACCTAAGACAGAGTCGAGTAGAAGACACCAGATAGGAGAGACACCAGCGCTATAAATAGCTTCACAACGGGACACACTTGTGTCAACCAAGACATTGGGAAACTCGCTTCTACGAGTAACCGTGGAGTACCAGGTTACTAGAGTGAGCTGGCCAGCGTGCTGGGTGACTATGCACGCAAGACTCACCACCGCACGGAGAATCGAACGTCCGTGTTTGAACACGCAATGTGTTGCGTGAGGACAGACCAGGACTGAGACTAGTAGAGAATAGACGTGTTTCTTACGAATGCTATAAGTTTCTAGACAATAGTGATTGTTAGGCTTTAGATTTCGTTTAGTGTTGAATAGTATCATTATCAGTTCTTCATTGCATCTATGTAACGTACCATGCTGTTTATTGTCAATGAAGTATTCCGCTCGCAGAGCTTGTTTATCGCTAGCTCTAAATAAATTGCATTCCTTTTGCAAATGACACGAGTTATTATTTTGTGTGGTGCAAAAGTAGGGGAGTCCTGAAAGACCTGTCGCAAGCAAGTTGCTGACAGGCAGGACCCCAATTGGTGTCAGAAGTCCCTGAACCAACGTCAACAGGCAAATTGGTATCAGAAGGCTCTGAACCAACGTAAACAGGCACCATTCGACATTATTTCTGTGTTAAAATATCTAAAATTAACGTAAATTATTTTGCATAAAATGGCAGAAATAATTGTGTTTTGTGAATAACGTGAGTGATTAACACCATTACTGCGTGATAATGTGTATCATACCATTTGTGGAGCTTGAACCACAATGAAGGAAGTTTAAGTTACAAATTGTGTTAGTCTACGAAAATTTAAGAAAGTGTGTTATTCTACTGAAAGTAATGATAATGTATACAAATATGAATTTAAATTATCAAGCAAACCATCGTGTACATTTCATTTTGTGTGATACAGCCATCAATGTCACCATCCTTCTATTTAGGTAGATATTTGTGCAAAATAAGTTCTTTTTGTACAAAGTGAATACATTAGCTACTGAACGGAAGCCTTGGAACGTAGATATACCAAACTAGTTAGAAAGTGACGACAAGACGACAGCGACTGTCATATTGACGAATCATCTTACGAATCATGACAATCATTCAGACAATCATAACATTCATTCATTAACATCATTTATCATTATCTAAATCACATTTTTTCATTCATCAGCCGCATGAAAGATAAACATGTATTTACAATCATATGCTATGTTTCTAAAGTATTGATGCTCTACTAAACAGAAGCATCCGTTTTGTTCTCAAGTCGATCATTTTGGTGTGTCGGGAAGACAGCGGTGGAACATCCCAAGAACCGTATTTTCCAAAGAATTAGATGAGTATATTTTTGAAATATTTTGATATACACTATGTTAATTATGCATCATTTTTTTTTCTTCTTCAGAAAGAATGTAAATAACTAACACATAATTACAAACCATTGTGTAAAACTACTGTGATATCATTGTGAACTAACATAAGCCACACAAAAATGGCAGTCATTAAATGATTGTATCCAGGCGGGCAAAGAAATGGGCCACACTGGAGACAAATTAGAGAAGTGGGTAGATCAGAGATATAAAGAAGAATTAGCTCGAGAGAGAGACGAAAGAGCATTGGAAAGACAACATCAAAAAGAAATGAAAGAAGTTGAGGAAGCCACCAAACAAAAGCAGATACAGTTAGATTCAGAAACTAAATTAAAGATGAAGGAAATGGAGGTAGATTCAAACATACAGATAGCCTCTAGCAAACAAAAGAGCCAAGAAGAACAGAATAAGTTTAGTAAATATAAAGGCCTTATCAAACCATATAGCGTAGGGGATTCAATTTCTGCATGGACTGAGAATATAGAATTTCAACTGAAGACTCAGAAAATACCTTTGGAGGACTGGGCAATGATCTACATGAGAAATCTCAGTGGGGAGCCATTAAAGGTAATAGAATCAATACCTACAGAACTAAGGAACAATTATCAGTACATTCACGATAGGATCATGCAACACTTTCTTCTAGATGCCACTGGGTACCAAATTCAGTTTTCCCAAATAAAGCCAAAGGCAACTGAAACCTTCCTAGATTACCTCTCTAACGTGCAAAGCACATTTAATAAATGGACTAGGGCGGCGAAAGTGGGCAAAAGCTATGATAAATTACAAGATCTTATGGTAATGGACAAGGTGATATCCACCGTCCCTACCCCTTTTGCGAAGTTTCTCCAACAATCAGATATCGAATCCATTGAGCAATTAGAAAAGCGGGGGTCGGCATATTTTTCGTCCAATCGTGACATATTTAAGTCCACTACACATGATACAGAGATCACTGCCTTTGTAAAGAATGTACCGAGTAGATCTTACAATCAGAAAGAATATCGTAAGAAAGACAAACCATACCAGAAGCCACCTCAATGTGGATATTGTAGTTTGTTTCATCCTAGCTACTCTATGTGCGATAAGAACCCGGCATATCCCTCACACCTAGAAAAAGTGATAAATAAGCAAGAAAGTAGAAGAACTTCATTTAAACGTGCTGTTAAATGTTACTTTTGTTCCAGCTATGGCCACTATAGTAATAAATGTCTTGGTAGGCAACGAATGAAAGCAAATAATGCTGCACTCATCGATACTTCATCAGACGATGATAGTGAAATTGACTCGGAACTTGTAAATGTTTTACCAACGAGTGAATGTGAAAGTGTGGCAGCAGTTACTGACATATTAGACTTTAAGAAATGTGACACATGTCACCAGTTTCATGCGGATGGTAAATTGAAATGTGGGCACGTGATACCATTCTCCAATGAAGATGCTAATGCAGCAAGTGCCTCTAGAGGTAAACTAAAGTTCTACGATGCATTGGTCAATGATCAACCATGCCATTGTTTACTCGATAGCGGCAGCACTTTACTTGGTTTAAGAAAAGAACTGGTCAGACCAGAAGATTACACGGGTGAATTTGTCAAATGCCGTACTTTCTCTGGAACCATTGAGAAATACCCACTGGCAAAAGCGCATATTAATACCCCGTTCCTTACCGGCACATTTACTTGCGCAATCCTGCAAGATCCCTGTACGGATCTGATTTTAGGCTGTTTAGCTTCATTGAAGCAGTGTACTGACGACGACATAATAGCCTGGAAACATACAAACATGGCTAATGCTGTAACAAGGTCAGATACGCAAACTCACTATACTGACTTGCAAAATGAGATGTTACAGCTGTTAACACCCAGCGGTGCCGATACCAACAGTACTCGACAAAAATTTATCGAGGCACAAAGCACCGATCAAACTATCGCACCTTATTTTAAATTGTTAGGTGAGCGAGCGAAAGTGACTAAAAATGCATCTTGGTATTTTAAAAAACATAACGGAATTCTCATGCGTTATTACACAAATAATAACCATGAAATTCAGCAAACGGTGTTACCTGTAACATACCGACAAACTGTGCTAAAGATCGCACATGAGTCACCGTTTGCTGGACATTTGGCCTATGACAAAACCAGAGCCAGAATTTTGTCACACTTCTACTGGCCTAAATTCTGTACTGATATAAAAATTTTCTGTCGTTCATGTACTATTTGTCAACATCTTGTAAGAAAGGGAAAGCATGTGACGGCCGAAGTTCAACGGTCATTATTAGCATCTAGACCATTTGAGTGTGTAGCGGTCGATATTGTTGGACCCCTAAATCAGGTGTCGAGCAAAGGAAACCGATTCATACTTACTCTCGTGGATCTATGCACCAGGTGGATCGAAGCTATTCCACTAAAATACATCACCTCCAAAGATGTGGCAAATGTATTTTTGCACCTATTTTGTCGTTTTGGCTTCCCACGAACTATTCTATCGGATCGGGGAACGCAGTTTATTTCGGCTGCTACGCAAGCCTTAACAAAATTGTTAGGAATAGAGCAGCATTTCTGTACCCCGTATCACCCAATGAGCAACGGGATCATAGAGAAAATTAACGGGGATCTCAAACACATGCTGGCTAAAGTAACAGCAGAAAACCCATCTGATTGGGACACGCTATTGCCAGCAGTGCTATTTGCCCACAGAGAAATTCCGCACTCGAGTACGGGTTTCTCACCTTTTGAATTAGTGTATGGGGCGAACCCTCGAGGACCCCTAACAATTTACCATCAGCTAATTACTAGCTTACCAGAAAATCCAACAGCAGTAACACCGTATGAGATGGTAACAGAGACACGCGATAGAATAATGAAAGCGTGTGAAATAGCTAAGGCATCTTTGGAGAGGAAAGGACAGATGTACCGTGACTATGCAAATAAGGGTGCTAAAACTATACACCTTGAACCAAATCAGAAGGTTCTGCTTTTACTACCGGATAAACGTAATTTGTTACTAACATCGTGGCAAGGGCCATTCAACGTTGAACGTAAAATATCAGATGTCGATTATGAAATATCGATAAAGGGAAAATTAAAGATATTTCATATCAACATGCTGAAACCATACTTTTCACGACAAGAACTACAGACAGACGAACAAGATGCACCCACACCAAGTAATCGGACGACAGACGTACACAACACAACTACACCAGGTAGGGCGACACATGACAACGACATCGCAAACACACTTAGCCAGGTAACAGCACACGCAGCTAGTACAACAACAGTACTGAACGAGACAGATGACGACGAAATAGAATTACCTGTCCCTACTGTAGACACGACTGGGACCATCGACAGTATAAAGATAGAAACCAAACTTACAGACGAGCAACGACGACAGATGATAGAATTAGTGACGGAGTACAGAGACATTTTCTCCGACATCCCAGGAAAGACAGACAGAATAGAACACTCCATTATTCTGACTGACAACACCCCAATCAAGTGTCGACCTTATTCCATCCCTCTAAATTATAGGGCTAATCTCGACAAAGAAATACTATCTCTTGAGTCGAGTGGAATCATTCAGAAATCTCAGTCAGAATATTCTTTCCCTATCGTCCTTGTCGCCAAAAAGGACTCAACTATTCGACTCTGCGTCGATTATCGACGTTTGAATAAAATAACCAAAATTGATGCTGAACCAATCCCAGCATGCGAGGATTTGATCCTTGATATGTCTACATCTCGCATCTTTAGCAAACTTGATCTCACGAAAGGTTATTGGCAGGTCCCGATGCAACAAAATTCGATTCCTTTAACAGCTTTCTCCACACCTTTAGGACTCTATGAGTGGCGATTTCTTCCTTTTGGCCTTCGTAATGCTCCAGCGACTTTCGTCCGTCTAACTAGGGATCTTCTCCACGGGGTGACCAATACTTCTACATACATTGATGACATATGCATTCATACTGAAGACTGGACGTCACACCTACAGAAACTACGACATGTCTTCGACAGGTTGCGAGTATTTGGGCTTACAGTCAAGCCCACTAAAGTAGAGTTGGGCATGGAAGAGATTGACTTCCTAGGCCATACCATCTGCAGGGGCCAACTCAGAACAGATGAAAGAATCGTGACCAAGATTCTAAATTTGACTATGCCAACGACCAAGAAACAGGTCAGAAGTCTACTTAGTCTTGTGAATTATTATAGTATATTTATTCCCAATCTGACGGAAATCACCAGTGTTTTTTCGAATATTTTGAAAGCTTCGGCTAAACTAAATGTGCAAGATGCAGGATTAATTAGTGCTCTATCAAAATTGAAATATTTATTCAGTGTTCCACCTATCCTGCGTTTGCCTAACCAAAATCTTACCTATTTCTTACGTACAGACGCAAGTGCTATCTCCATATCTGGGGTACTAGGACAGTTCTACGAAGGGAAGTTCCACCCAGTAATGTACGTAAGTCGTAAGATCAGCCCAGCTGAATCGAGATACTCAGCATCAGAATTGGAGGGCCTCAGCTTAATCTATTGTGTTAGAAAACTTCATAGGTTTTTGGCAGGAGCACAGTTTGTGATCGAAACCGACAATTCTCCGTTGTCTGTTATGCAGTCTGGCATTCCCCACAACAACAGAGTCTACAGGTGGGCTTTGATACTGCAGAACTATGCATTTACCATCCAGCATTTAAAGGGGAGATTGAACTCGTTGGCAGACACTTTGAGTCGACCGTCAACCATTGAAATACCTGATATACAGGAAAAGATCGACCAGAGATCACCAGAAACAGTGACACTGTGATTGCTAATTAGATCAGTGCCGTATGTGGTGAATAAGTTACACTGTAAGTGCGTTATCATCGCCAAGCTGATAGAACTGTGTAAGAGAAACAGTGCCATTATCAGTGAAACGAACAGACGCATAAGTAATATGTCTGCAGCGCTAACATATATATAAGCCATATTAACATTGAAGTGTTAGCTGTGAACCTACATAAATTGGTAGGGAACTATATATTTATACACTATCCAAGAAGGAGAGCATATAAGACTTTGGTGAAATGAACTATGATATGAAAATAGTCTACAAAGAACATTGCTCCATCTTCACACCTGAAAGGACGACATTAGTTAGTGTAATTATATATAGAAATGTAACTGTGATATATATATATAACATTGTTTTATAAACAGTATGCATAACCTCATTTTTCTATGAATAATTGAATTGCAAAATGTTCTAATGCATATATAACTTTATTTATCTTATTTGATAGTTAGAAGTCACCATCATTTAGTTAATAACCCATTTAAGTTAACCCCAATAATAGAAATGCAATTGTTAGATATTACTTTACTTTATCACCGCATAATCATAATCATTTATAAATTCATTTATTTAAAATATCATTTCTAAACTAACCCAACCATTTAGGAATTAACATCATTTCATTTACCAATAACACTTTAAGGTAATTAACCCAATTTGCTTAAATGTAATTAGTTAGTTAGATTATTTCCCTTAGGATAATTTAGAACAGCACACCAAATTAAATTAGTTAGTATTACAGGATCGGTAACAAACCATCCTCACAAACTTGTATATTTTGTATAGTCATGACACGTGCAAACAAATCGCACAGTCATTTGGCGTGAAGACTTCAATAAGTCAGCCAATCATTTAATGTAAGGTTCATTTACGTGATATTATGAACCATATTTTAATGACGATTGAATGTTTTAGCAAGAATGGTATGAAATTGGATGAAAGATGTGTAAATGAGAGGAGAGAATGTATACAATACTAAACGTTGAAAGAAAGAGAGAGAGAGAGAGAGAGAGAGAGAGAGAGAGAGAGAGAGAGAGAGAGAGAGAGAGAGAGAAAGGTAGCGGCAAATGTTTTGTTCACCGCTTAAAATGCCTTGTTATGACTTGTCTGTGTCAATCTGTGTATCCAATGTGTTGTCAAGTTTTATGTGTGTTACTGCTATACTTTAGTAGATTAGATAGGGAAAATACTTTGAGCATCTTGAAACGGAATTGTGGTCATAAATAAGAATAACAAACATTTGTAACCACAATAAACCGATTTACGGCGCTCGAAGGAATACACACATGTAGAATAGTAACGCATACACATGGTAGCAAATTAAGTACACTGTAGTTATTAGAAAACACGCTAAACAAACAGGAAAACAAACACATAAAAGTTGCACACACCATTTATTTCAAAGTACAGTAACCCAAATCAGGGGACACAATAACTTCTTAAAAAACCTTAATGTAACATTGAAAATATGTCTTCACAAGCGGAAGCGAGAAGGTGAAGAGTAGAACTTTATGTATACGAGTTGTAGTTGATATTATTGGGAACATGAACATTTAATGCTCATGTGTTGTACTCATAACAGAGTCAACTTGTATTGGGTTGTCATTTTGGGCAATATGAGGACAAGTCAAAAGATATAAGTCAATGGACGGAAGTCAGAAGACAGAGGGTCAAAAGACGGAAGTCAGGACATAAGTCATAAGACAACGGTTCCGGATCAAAACAATTCCCAAGAAGATCTATAGCCAACTATACTGATACTATGGGCTACTCAATTAGCCGAGTGAAGAAATAGAACAGTGTGAGTAAGGGAGAAGAGAGTTTGTTCTATCCCCAGAAGAGAGATTTACAACTTATTGGATCTTTGACAAAATTGGACAGCCAATTTTCTTTTGTGACCATACAACGTGTTACAAGCATGAGTTAAAGGGGTGTAACACTTCACAGAGGGGAGAGGAGCCTGTCAAAATCCCAATAAGTGTTTAGAGAGTTAAGAATATAAGTAATAGAGCTAAGACAGAGTCTAGTAGAAGACACCAGACAGGAGAGACACCAGCGCTATAAATAGCTTCACAACGGGACACACTTGTGTCAACCAAGGGAGCATTAAGTACAGCTGAGCGAGGGTTTCCCCAAGACATTGAGAAACTCGCTTCTACGAGTAACCGTGGAGTACCAGGTTACTCGAGTGAGCTGGCCAGCGTGCTGGGTCACTATGCACGCAAGACTCACCAGCGCACGGAGAATCCAACGTCCGTGTTTGAACACGCAATGAGTTGCGTGAGGACAGACCAGGACTGAGACGAGTAGAGAATAGACGTGTTCCTTACGAATGCTATAAGTTTCTAGACAATAGTGATTGTTAGGCTTTAGATTTCGTTTAGTGTTTAATAGTATCATTATCAGTTCTTCATTGCATCTATGTAACGTACCATGCTGTTTATTGTCAATGAAGTATTCCGCTCGCAGAGCTTGTTTATCGCTAGCTCTAAATAAATTGCATTCCTTTTGCAAATGACACGAGTTATTATTTCGTGTGGTGCAAAAGTAGGGGAGTCCTTAAAGACCTGTCGCAAGCAAGTTGCTGGCAGGCGTCATTATCTCACAGTGTCACATTGCTGTAATTATCTCACTTTGTCACATGGGTGTGATTAACTCACCATGTCACATGTGTTTTATTAACTCACCACGTTACACGTGTTTCATTAACTATCTCACATGTTTTCGATTAGAACACTATGCCACAGGTATTTAATTAACTCACCATTTCACATCTATTTAATTGACTATGTCACATGTATTTGATTAAATCACTATGCCATAGGTATCTCAATAACTCACTGTCACATGTGTGACTGTGACTGCCGGTGTTGGAGGCAGTGACTGCGTCCACCTCCATTTTTAAATTAAATGTAGTGGTATTATAAGCCAAGCTCTCCTGCACTAAACACTGTCCATTAACCATACGCTGTGGATCGCTATCTCCATTCAGAAAGCAATAACAAACTACTGAACGTAAAATTGCATAGGCAACCACAAACAGTTAATTAAGCCTGTTGCTGATTGGTATGTCCTGCATAGAACATGCCACCAATTTTATAACTGGAGGATAATGATGTTTGTGCTTTCGCGACCTTTACATTCAACACTTGTTATAATTTCAGACACAGAACTTAAAGATGACGATATTATTCGTTATGGGAATGATTCTCCTACAATCTTCAGTTGTTGGAAACTCCTTGATTTGTACACGTGGAGAGATGTTGCATGCCTCGAAAGAAGGCATTGACAACTGCATCTTATGTCCACGTGGAACATGTATGCCTGAAGATTCCCATACAAACAGAAAGTGCTATACTTGTACCAGAATAGAGAACCCGACCTTGGAGATTGAAATCACCAAATGTAACGGAACTCATGACGCAGTTATAGACTGTATATGTGGCTATTACAGATATAATGTCCAGGATACAGGATGAGAAAGACTGAGTGTAGACAATGTCAGACCTGTCCGTTGCCTGGTGAGACTTCTTCCAGTGGGCATAGCCGTGGTACTGAAAGTACAACGTTGAATGGTGAGTGCATGTCTGGATGTTGATGTACACGAATATGTATGGTTTGTTGAAATATAAACAGTTATGTATGTGTAGCTCCTGCGAAAAGACGAGGCATACTAAACACGTACACAGTGAACATACCTTACAAAGGACTCCATAAAGGTGACCATAAATCACAGAGAGAAAATCCCACAAAACAAGAGACAATTAAAAAAATATAGAATAATAAAATAATAAGTATTCTAGGTCACAAAAAACGACGTTTCAAATTTAGAAATCTTCATCAGGGACGAGACAACACAAACAGAACTATAGAAACGACATAAAATTATAAAATAATATTAAAACACAACTCCTTCGTCGTCAAGAAAGCACTTGTTTGTTGTGTCTTAGAATACTTATTTTTTTTATTATTATTCTCTCTCTCTCTCTCTCTCTCTCTCTCTCTCTCTCTCTCTCTCTCTCTCTCTCATCTCTCTCCTCTCTCTCTCTCTCTCTCTCTCTCTCTCTCTCTCTCTCTCTCTCTAGAATATATATATATATATATATATATTATTGTCTCTTGTTTGGGGGATTTTTACTCTGTGATTTATGCTCACCTGTATGGAGTCCGTTGTAAGGTATGTACACTGTGTCCGTGTTTAGTATGTCTCACCTTTTCACAGGAGCTACACATACCTAACTGATTGTATTACATGTTGTTAAATCCAGCTGCAGCCGTTGCTTGTTTTATTTAATATGGTTTGTTGATTGGCTGGTTGGTGGGCGCTTGGATCGTGGTGAGTGGTTGGTTTGTGCGTGGTTGTGTGGTGTTGTGTGGATGGTTGGTTGATTGGTTGGTGCGTGTGTGGGTGATTAGTTGGTTGGTTTGTGAGTGTCTGGGCGGTTAACAGATTGGTAAGTGTGTAGGTGCTGGTTGGGTGTGTTGTGTGGATGGCTGGTTGATTGGTTGGTGAGTATGTGGGTGGCTGGTTTACTGGTGGGTGTTGTGATGGTTAAGTAATTGGTGGATATGTGGGTAGTAGATGGGTGTATAAGTGCTTGATGGGTTGGTAGGTTGGTTGGTAAATATACTGTTGGTTGCTAGACTGGTTTGTTGATTGGTTGTTAGGCTGGTAGATTGGTTTATTCGTTCGTAGGCTGGAAGGCTGATTGGTTGGTTGGTTAGCTGGTTGGTTGGTAGGCCTATTGGTTGGCAGGTTGGTTTTATTTTGGTAAGTTGGCAGGCTGTTTAGTTGTATGGTACGATGGTTGGTAGGTTGATAGATTGGTTGTCAGGCTGGTTCGTTGGTTGGTATGTTGTTGGTAGGTTGGTTAGTTGGTCGGCAGGGAGTTAGGTAGGTTGGTTGGTTAGTAAGTTGGCAGACTGTTTGATTGGTAGGTTGTTTGCTATGCTGGTTTGTTGGTAGGCTAGTTATAAATTATGTTGGTATAATTTAATACATTGGTGAAGTGTACTTGACATAATACGATTATAAAAAAATATGTTTAACATAAAACACAGGAGCATGTCCATATGTTAGTTAAGTTAGTTGCATATCCTTTACAGAACGTCGAAGTCAACACCAGTATCTTTTTTCTCTTGTGATCTCTTGACAAGTTTACGTTCAGTAGTTTGCCATTGCTTTCTAAACGACCGGCACCCATCCAATAACGTTTAAAAAAAAAACATAAACGCAAAGCGGTTCGCTGCCAAATCTCCTATAGCTGTGTTTCGAACGCGGGTATGCGAGATTACGAACTACGTCCGTAGCCCCATCTCCACGGAGCAGGTATGTCTATAAAAAAAAAAAAAATTGTGTTGCGTATCCCTTACGGGACGTTGCAGTCAACACCAGCATTTTCAGCTGCTGTTGATGTACTAGGCAAGTGTTACGTTCAGTAGTTTGCCATTGCTTTCTGAACGACCGGCCTCTATACCTTTTTCGAAAAAACCAGCACCGCCGTGTTTCGAACCCGGGTATACGGGCTCACAAACCGCGTTCGCAAGCCCTTCAGCCACAGAGACCGACGTGACTTATAATTTGTTCTTCTCCAGGTCGGACTGAAAATAGGACGAGAGGAACGTCTGTACCCACCGATACCCGTCACAGTCATGAGAGGAACGAGGGTAACCGATCTCAGAATGGAGTAACAGACCGTCAGACAAATGTACCATCTGACGTATTTGCATATGTTGCATTATTTATTACATTAATCGCGATTGTAATTGCAGCTTTCCTTGCTTTTGTTTGCACAGATAAACTCGGTACTGAAAATTCTCGCAACATTGATGCATGTAGCAGATTTAAGACACCCAGAATCGTGATTGCCACTGTTGTATTTGTATTGTTGTCTGTTTTACTGACAATCTGTGCCTTGTTGAAAACTGGAGCCATACATGTACACCATGATGCTAGTAATTATTGTGTTGTACCCACTGTGCTAGCTGCCGGGGGTTATGTTATTGCTGTCATCTATCTCACTAGACGACCACAGAAGCCACAGGTCAAAGAAGACAGACCAACAGCCACGGCTGTAAGTGGTCAGCGTGAGAGTATAAAACAGACGCAGACATACAGATTTATCCAAGCTCAAAGTGACCATGATGAATTACGTTGGGAATAACCAGGCCACACTACGTATCCCCGAGTGTTCTCATGCACTTTAACCTCCGTGTGCAAACTGCACTGACAATGTCATGAGTACGGTCGGACGCGGGATTAAAGCCTGGACTCGTCGCCTGCCAAAGTGAGGGCAAGATTGGTCGCTCATTCCTCCTTGCTCTCAGGTCTACAACATGCTGTCACATCACAGATCCATAGCAGAAAATGTCTTCGGGACAAAAAAAAAATTATCGGTCATGAAATTGTATGTAATATAGAAATGGCGATGCTCAAATCAAATGAGAAGACAGAATCAGCTCTTGGTGCTCTGACCATGTGTTATTAACATTAATATCGTTTCTTATACTATGTACTCTACACCCCCATGTCCCACTATTAACCAAGTACTTTACATCCCCATGTCACACTACTAAACATGTCACTTTACAAAACATGCATAATTGCCCATTAAATCACAAAGAGCTGATAAATGTTGCAGTTTATTTCAACGACATGTATATAGCATGCAACTAAAGTGTTTAGTTTGCCTTTAACTCACTATGCCTTTCCTGTACTTCTACTAGTGCTGATCAATACCTGCATATTAACTTATCATGGAAATTGTTACTTAACATAATACATTCTTGTATCTGCATTCCAATAAATGATAACGCTATTATTGATCTTCATCATCACCTTCCGATGTAAATATGACTTGGTTTATTATCATAATAACTCTACTATTGATCTTTATCATCACCTTCCGATGTAGA
>JACEFZ010006651.1:122500-130000 GCA_014155875.1 Cepaea nemoralis | reverse complement strand
CCGTAAGAGGCACCGGTCGCTCAGACAGCAATGGCATAATACTGGACGTAAATTTTCCTTTTACATCACGTTCAATTCAAAAAGCGAATACATGCTGGGATTTATTGCAGCAACCTGCAGCTAATGTTTTTAATATGATCTTTAATTTCAAATTATTTCAGCTATTGCTACGACTGCCAGTCAATACCCATGTTGGTATTTATCAGGCTGTTTCAACGGCTTGAACAACTATTGTGTTACACTGTGTGTGGGATGACTGAAGGAGATCGGCAGCGTGACTGCGTGAAACATAAACGTATTTATCAGTTTCAGCAACACACCCACCACTTTCCCCCTTCCCTCGTTTGGGGCTTTCTTGAGTAGCCCTTAGAAAAACTATTATGTTTATGTGTTATATGTTTATATATGTATTGTGTCGTGTCTGTTGTTACGTGGATACAGGCTTCGGTGGAAACCTCCTTCCGTATCTGTATGTCCCGTAGCAGGAAGCTGCCGTGGCTATGTGACGTGTAATGGACATCACATGTTGTACGGTGCCGGATTTGTGACGAAGGGATAATTCATAATCTCGCATACCGCGTTCGAAACACAGCTGCTGGCGATTTGGAAGCAGACCACCTTGCGTTGCTTCTATACAAGAGCGACGATAGTTCATATTGGAATTTCAAACTACTGAACGTAATCTTGCCCAGGAATTAATTAACAACAACCCAAAAATGCCGGAGCTGACTGCTACGTCCTATAAAGGATACACAACTAACTTTTAACGTATGCTTATGGACACTGGGTTAAAGGCTGTTGGTATTGAAATATTTAAACCCCAAGGAGGAAACAATACATGTTCTAAGTCTAATCTCATCATCATCTGTCGATGTACATTTGATCTGGGTTTATAATCACGAAATTGTATGCGCTGTGTTGAATCATGTCATGGTTACAGCCTCATATGGCTATTCGGAAATATACAGTTCCAGTACCGGTCTTGCAAACCCTCTGAATTCTGAGTTTGGAGAGGGGAAGCAGAGCTCCTCATGATGATGATACTTTGGTACAAGTTCCGCGCTAACTTCTCTACAACAAAATTAGACAGTTTGAAACATATTTGTCGTGGTAAGGGCGGCTACCTCACATTTAGAGAATGGAGAACACTTACGTTCTTGCTTCCCTTTTCACGTCTTTCTTGTCGTCTGGAGGCACTGATGAGATGCAATGCTCAAGAGAAGAAAGGACTCCGTCACAAACTGACGCCTGCATTCCTTGTAACTACAGAACTTTCATGGGAGAGAAAATGTGAGTCATGTAAGGAGATGAAAGCTCCAGATGTGGAATTGTTGGTCAGTGCTTGTAACAGAGATCTCGATGCTTTACTCTCTGTACAAATACATTCTGCAGACATCGTCCAAGTTAGGTTGTCTTTCTGTCCTAAACCACTGCTTTTGATATTGTGTAGCCCCAGAATGACAAGTACGATTGCCTACCAGCCCGGTAGTCATATGTTTGAATCCCCATAGACATGGGGCATTGACCCAGGTCGACCCAAGTTAATATGGTTACCAGCAAATGTTCTAGGAAGTCAAGGCGTTCTGCGTGATATTGATCTCATCATCCGTCCAGTTACAACCGGTCTAAAAGTATTGAGATAGAACCATATAACAAGCACGCCTCGTGGGGTGAGCAGATCTGTAGTTTAACTTTACTTGTTCTGGGTTTAAGTCTCTTTTCGTGACCCACTATTTAGTCCATTATCTACCCCACGTGAATGATTTCTATTTCCATAACCCATGCGTGCCGTTAAGCCTAGGCTTGTGTGGAGCTTATACTAGCATTCCTAGGCCAGATGTAGCTGCTTCTACTAATGAGTACACAAGCGTGATTCAGAGCAATGATTAGCTTTCCCTATTACCAGTGTCCCTCCCCATCAGGTGAACCCTCTCCGACTTCAGAGGTACTTGTAATTTAGGCCCAGAAGTCGAGGACAAGAAATCAACGTCTAAGTCCAAATGACTGGCTTCTGGAATGTACCCACTACGTCGCGTGCACCAGAGGAATTGTAAGTGATAGCGTGGTAAACCTCTCAGCCACGCCGAATTCAAAAAAAAATTAATATACATAGACAGATCCTTCAAGCTGACATATACAACACCCATATTCCCAATGTCATTTACATTGTCTGTCATGGTAGTTTTAAACAAACTGTCATGCCTTTTTACTTATACAAAGTTAGTGTAGCCATATGAATAGCAATTGCTTCGGTCGACTAATCATAACAATCGTCCGTTGTGTGTTAAACCACACACGATACTCATTGTGCTATTAATCACGTGACCGGAATCTAAAAGAATTTGCGCTTTCGATGGCTTGTGTAATTTCGAGTATATACGTTCTACTGTGTTACCAGGGTTTACTGATAATCATCATGATGCGCCATGCCAATAAGTATTGACGGTCATACATCGCCATTTCCCACGATCACCAGAGTCGTGGGTCAGAGTTAATTATGGTATAGCTAAAGATAGATAAAGCATTTGTTTATTATTCTGTTTTTCTAAAAGTTGGGTATATGTTCTAACACCTTATTGTTCAACTGCCTCTGAGCTATGCCACTGTAAGTAGGCTGGCATTGACACTGAAAGTAGTAATGAAACTAGATTTAGCATTCAGAAGACATGTTCTTTAAATGATTGGGTAAGGATATGGCAGGTATTGTATGTAATAACTGTATGTTTCATATTTCAGCTGGAAGAATGCATCTTATTGATTGAGTTTATGTTGTGTTACATCTGCTGTCTGTACCATACGTGATGCAGTGAAGTATACCAGTCAATCACTTGTGCAATCTATTGGTAGAGCTTTCATTATTCAAATACCCAATGGGAATACATTGTTTTCATGTCATAGTATTTCTCAATGTCTGTCATATCTATGGCCAGTGTCTTGTCCTCGCCTCGTGATTTGCTGGAATATATCTGGTTCTCTCCTCTAGCTTCTCATCTGTGATTCTCCTTGATCTGCTGGAATATATCTGGTTCTCTCCCCTAGCTTCTCATCTGTGATTCTCCTTTATCTGCTGGAATATATCTGGTTCTCTCCCCAGGCTTCTCATGAGAGATTCTCCATTATCTGCTAGAATATACCAGGTTCTCTCCTCTTGCTTCTCATGAGTGATTCTTCTTGATCTGCTGAAATTTATCTTCTTCTTCTTCTTCTTCTTCTTCTTCTTCTTCTTCTTCTTCTTCTTCTTCTTCTTCTTCTTCTTCTTCTTCTTCTTCTTCTTCTTCTTCTTCTTCTTCTTCTTCTTCTTCTTCCCCCTCCACCTCCTCCTCCTTCTCTTCTTCTTCTTCTTCTTCTTCTTCTTCTTCTTCTTCTTCTTCTTCTTCTTCTTCTTCTTCTTCTTCTTCTTCTTCTTCTTCTTCTTCTTCTTCTTCTTCTTCTTCTTCTTCTTCTTCTTCTTCTTCTTCTTCTTCTCCTTCTTCTTCTTCTTCTTCTTTCTTCTTCTTCTTCTTCTTCTTCTTCTTCTTCTTCTTCTTCTTCTTCTTCTTCTTCTTCTTCTTCTTCTTCTTCTTCTTCTTCTTCTTCTTCTTCTTCTTCTTCTTCTTCTTCTTCTTCTTCTTCTTCTTCTTCTTCTTCTTGTGCCGCGTTCATTCTGAGTTTTTTTTTCGGACTTGATTACGTTGTGCCTGTTTATTGCAGAGCTGTGTTCTTGCGCCGTTATACCGACACATCCGACTTCTGAGGGAATTTGTTGACCGGGGTAACCTTCCCGGGGAAATATATCTGATTCTCTCCCATAGCTTCTCATTAGTGATTCTCTTTGATCTGCTGGAGTATATCTGGTTCTCTCCCCAAGCTTCTCATGAGTGATTCACCTTGATCTGCTGTACTCTATCTGCTTCTCTCTGTCAGCAACTCACTTGCGACAGGTGTACAAGGATTCCCTTCTTTTACACTACCCGAAGTAACAACTCGTATCGTTTGCAAAAGGATACATATTTATTCGGAGCTGATCAACAATAGCTCCATGAGCGGCATACCATAACGGTATTAAACATAGAATGTGATGACGATAAGATGGAATGAGGAGATGATATAAACATTATAACTACTGAAGCTAAGCTAGACTATTATAACTATAATACTGTCCTTTAATAACTACAAAGTATCCCTAGCGGATACACGTCTGATCTCTACGCCGTCAGATGTCCGTCTGTGCTCGCTGAGCGTGGGGTGTTCAGCCACCAGCAATTAGCTCAGCGTGCGTTCATTGGTTTACGTGCTGGGCCCTGGGTTGTGCTGACCAGAGTTACTCGGTCCTTCCTCGTGCACGCGGTTTCCCAGTCTCTTGGGCAACTCCGCTCATCTGCACTGGTTGCCCTTCTTGTTGACACAAGGGTGTCCCGTTATCGCTATTTATAGCGATAGTGTCTCTCCTGTCTGGTCTCCTATCCTATTACGTCACTAGCCCTATTGCTATGCTCTATTTCAGCTCTTCTTAGCTTAGAGCTATCTCCTAAGTCTTTGACAGGCTCTCCGTCCTCCCCTGTTGTGTTACAAACTTTTAAGTTGTAGGTGTAACACAAGTAATCTTACAAAAATTGGCTGTCTAATTTTGTCAAAGACGTTGCGAGTACTGTACTTCTTTTATGGGGATAGGACAAGATCTCTCCTCTCCTTTGTCACACTGTTGTATCACTTCACTCGGTTGATTGAGTAGCTCAATACACTAGTACAGTTGGCTATACTATTATGAGAATTGTGAGGTCCGGATCCGATGCCCAAATGGCCTGTCCTCAGATTGTCCAAAATTAACAATCCCTAACAACTTGCCTCTATTATGAGTGCAAAACATGGACAATAAATGTTCATGCTCCCATATAATAAGCCCCAGCTCGTATGCATGTTTAATGTGCCACTCTTCACCTTTTAGTTCCCGCTTGTGAAGAAATATTTAAGTGTTACACTAAGGCTTTAGAGATATTATTGTTTCCCCTGTTGGAGTAGTTATGGTTCTTTGAAAGCAATGATGTATGCAAGTTTATGTGTTTGTTTTTCTGGTTGGTTGTGTGTTCTCTATTCAACTAAAGTGTATTTAATTTACTGACATGTGTATGCGTTTCTAATATAAGTGTATGTATTATTTCGAGCGCAGTAAAGTGGTTTACTGTAGTCACAAATTAGTGTGTTGTGCTAATTTATGTCTACAGTGCCGTTTTATGATGCTCAAAATATGTTCCCTATGTTTTCCACTAATGTATGGCGACTACACACTTATAAAAACTGACAACACATTGATTACACAGGTTGACGCAGACAAGTCACAACAAGTCATTTTGTGCGGTGAAAAAATACCGCAATATCTCTCTCACTCTCGTAATTTCATTCATTCTGTCTCTATCATTCACGCATCGTTCGTTCTTCTCTCTGTACCATTCACACATCTTTCATTCACCTTTCATTCAAAAAGTAGTTTTAAAATATAGGCCGTCATTAGAATATGGTTCAAGAAATATTGCATGGTCGAACCAAAATTATGTACATTAAACAGCTGGCTGAATTTACGTGGGTATTCAAGCCACATGACTGTGCTATGTCTATGCACTTGTCAATATATACAAAAATATACATGATTGACATAGATTGTTCGCTACCAATCCTATAGTATGACTGCTCTAACTAATTTATTATGAGTTGGTGCACTGTTCTAAATTTATCTAAGGGAAATAATCTAACTAATTAATTTCATTTAAGAAAAAGGGGTTATTTACCTTAAAGTGTATTAATGCCTAAAATGATATAAATTATTAAATGATCGGGTTAATTTGTCAATGATGTTTTAATTGACTTATCTAACTAAATAAGTTTAAATGGTGATAAATTAAAGTAATATGCTTTGGATGTTAACTTAACTAAGTTGCTAACTAACTATAAGTCTATTATAACTATGAAATGTCCTAAATATAAAGTTATATGGTAAGTCTATAGAAATAATTTTAATATTTCCACAAAATATGAAGTTATACGCGACTGTTTCTAAAAGCATGTTATGTACATATCACAAATAATTGATTAACTAACTACCCTAACTAATTACATCCAGGTGTGATGTTCGAGCCGTGTCCTCTGTAGAATGTCCTCGAAAACAACGTTCAGGTAGACAAAGTCTGATTCACGCTCTTGTCCTGGGTAATGTTCATACTAAGGGTATGCTACTGGTTGGTGTAGGTTCAAGTCTCTAATTTCTATCCACTCAAGGATGGTATAAGTGGTAGTGGTGTAGACAATTCACAAATGCGTCTGTTCATTCCACTAATGCTGACACAGTTTATATTACATACATGTAAGCGACTGGCGATGGTAACGCACTTTAGTGTTTCACAATCACCACATAGGGCAAAATACGGCATTCGAGAGCTTCTCATGAGTGATTATCCTTGTTCTGCTGGAATATATCTGGTTCTCTCCCCTAGCTTCTCATGAGTAATTCTCCATGATCTGCTGGAAAATATCTGGTTCTCTCCCCAAGCTCCTCATGTTTGATTCTCCTTGATCTGCTGGAATATATCTGGTTCTCTCCACTAGCTTCTCATGAGTGATTCTCCTTGATCTTCTGGAATATATCTGGTTCTCTCCCCTAGCTTCTCATCAGTGATTCTCCTTCTTATTTCACCCTCTATCCCCCATGACGACATTGTCCTTCAACCAACTCACCCCGCCCCTCATATCTTTAGCTTTTCATCTATTTATATTGCCCTGTGGATTCCAGACAAATACCTTTCTTCTTATACTATTCCCTGTTTTTCTCAGTGTGTGTCCTGTTCAGCGCTAGCGTCATTTCTTCTGATTAATAAAGTAGTACCATTTAACGTAAAAATTGAACATTTAAGTTTGGTGCTAAGTTTAATATCTTTTGACATAAACAAACTTCCTAGTGCTATAAACGCTCATCTAGCCCTTTGCATGTTCCTTCTGATATCTGTATCTATTACTTTTTCTCGACCTCCATCACTAACTACATAGGTGTATGATTCCATCTCTTGGGGTGAGGTTTCATCACATAAATCAGTGATTCTCTCACACTATTTTAGTCCTTCAATTGTGTGTAGTCACTTATTGATGAATGTCTGTAGTTTATTAGTGATTGTTTTAGTCAAACTCTATGATTCCTATACATACAGCAGCACTAATTTAACTTAGAGTTAAACGTTATAAGTTTCACTCTAGGTTTAATTTCTGTTGACCTCCATATATCTCATTGTTCAAAGAACACTCTTCTTGCCTTTTGTATTCTTCTTTTAATGTTTCTCCATATGTATCTACATTGATATCTAAATCAAATTTTGATTTAAATGAAGTTGTGTTGAGACCAGATACATTTCCATGCGCACTCTGACCTCATCTTCTCTCAGTGAAGAGCCTCTATACCAGTGGTACCAGCTGTAGCTGATTATTTATGTGGACGTGTGGCCTTTGCTGGGAGTACCAAGTGTCTGCCAGGTCCTTTTG